>PVJL010002374.1:0-201742 GCA_004026885.1 Lyroderma lyra | reverse complement strand
TTTTTTTTTTTTTTTTTTTTTTTTTTTTTTTTTTTTTTTTTTTTTTTTTTTTTTTTTTTTTTTTTTTTTTTTTTTTTTTTTTTTTTTTTTTTGCTTTTTGGTATGTGGGTAGCTCCCTGACTGGGAATCGAACCCAGGCCGCAGTGCTGACAGCGCCAGCGCCGAAGCCTTAAGCCACTACACCATCAGGGAACTCCCATTCTTTATCTTTTATATTGCATTCTTCATTTCCAGAATATCTGTTTGGTTCTTTAAAATTTTAATCTCTTTTTAAAAAGATTTCCTTTCTTTTTGAATTGTCTTTATGAGTTTATTAAACTGTTTATCTTAGTTTTCCTACATCACGTTGAGTTTTCCAGAACTTCAATCTTAAATTCTGTGTCATTTAAATCACATATTTCCATGTCTTGAAGTTTTTTTTCTGAAGATTTTAAATTTTCTTTATGAGCGGCTTTGTCCCCTTGGATATACATAGCTGTTGGTGTGTTTCTCTTCCTGGGAACTTACCCACAAGAGTGAATGTTGCCATAGGTTGATACTAAGAGGTCCATCTTTTGCATTCCACTATGTGTAGCTAGGACATTATATTATCTCTCTTGGGCTAAGGTGGTTAATTTTCTTTTGGTTTTCTCTTTTCTGTCTTCAAATGATGGAAAATATCATGGGAGGTGAACTTCTTCTCTTTGACCTTGGTCTCAGAGTTCCACACCCATAAAATAATGTGGTTAGTGATAGAACTCTGCACCTCTGAAATCTAAGAGCAGGCAGAAGGTGATGCATCTGTGTGTCAGCTTTCCTAGATCACCCTGCCAGTTTCAGTCAGAAAGGGCAGGAATGAGATTTGTTGGGTGAGGAGTGGGTTTGTTTGTGACAATAAATAATGACAGTTTTCAGACAGCAGCTGACTAGCCTGATAGGTCCTTCATTTTAAGCACTGGGCAAAAGTGGGAGTAGTGAGCTCTGAGAAGGTGGGCTGAAGTGGCCAGGCTGTGTTTAAATTTCTGCTTGGCAGCGATGACAGTGTGGCCTACATCCTTTATGTTATGACGTTGCCTACTTGGGTGCTAGGCTTAGCTTCATTAGCAGCTCATTCCTCTTTCAGAAATGTGTGAGATCACATATGCTTTACTTCTCTGAAGCCACCATTTCATGCACACCATGTTTCAGTTTTTATCCTAGTACTGAGCTCAGCACGTGTCCAACATTCTGTGCTTGCCACTGTGTTAGCACTCCCAGGATCACACTGTTCTCAAGTCTGCATTTCTTGACCCTTGTCTCATTTCTTCTCTATCTTGGTCTTTGTCCTGTGTCCCATGACCCCATCTCCACACATCCCTTTTCCTTTCCCCAAATTTCACCCTTTTTTTCCCAAACTTTAGGTGTTTTCTTGCTATTGAGTGGGTCTCTCAGCTGAGGTTATATGTTGCTTAGGGATTGTTTTGTTGAATTATACTTGTTCAGTTGTAATATTTAGGAGAGGTTTTAAGAATCGCCTCTTATGCCACCACATTGGTGACATTTTTTAACGTTCTCTTTATTGTCTAGAAAGCTTATTTTCTAGAGTGAGCAGACATATTATTTCAAACAGGACAGAAAACAATGGTACTGTTTTGAAATGATACATATGGTCAGCCTACTGACATCTTGAATTTAACCCAGTGAGACTAGGCTGACCATACATCCCTTTTGAAATGGAACAGCACTGTTGTTTTCTGTCCCATTTAAAATGGTAAGTTTGGTCAGCCTATCTTTACTTGTCTTTCAGTTATAAATGACAATTTACTTGGTAGAGTAATCATAGTTGTAGGCCCTTTCTTTTCATCACTTTGAAAATTTCTTGCCAATCTCTTTTCTTGCAAACTTTCTACTGAGAAATCAGTTGACGGTCTAATGGGAGCTCACATGTAGCTAACTAACTGCTATTCTCTTGATGCTTTCATATTCTCTCTTCATCTTTAACCTTTGATATTTTAATTATGATATATCTTGATGTGGACCTATTTGTGTTCATTACATTTAGGACTCTGTGCTTCCTGAGCTTGTTTATCTATATATTTTTTATCAGATTAAGAAAGTTTTCTATCATTTTTTTTCTTAAAATAGGTTTTTATTTTCTTGCACTCCCTCTCTCTTTTTTTTAATTTAAGTATACCTATGATGTCAACATTGGTATGCTTGAGGTTGTACCAGAGGTCAAGCTACTTTTATTAAAAATAAATTTTAGTGCTCTTTTGAATGGGTGTTTCTTGCTACCTTTTTGTCACGTCCAGCATGACACAAGGGGCTCCAACCTCATGGACTGAGCACTGAATTGGGCCAACACATAGCTTTTATTGGATGGAATGAGATGTGCCTTTATGCATATACATAACCCCAAGAAGTGGAGTAATTGTTATTATAAAAACATCCATTAAGGGAGGGAATGGCTGAGCTCATCCCATCAAATCTTAGGCTAAGCTATATGTGGGAAATGAGGCAGCCAGGGGACAAGAGATTAACCTCAGAGAGGGTGAGGGGCTGTGCCACACCTCCGTAGAGCCCAAGTTCTCTCCTGATGGCCCCTATGTAACTGTGCCTGTCTCAGATCATTCCTCCCTTGAGGAATCTTACCTATCATTGACTAACCAGCCATCCTCCAGGGCCATACAGGATGATATGAGGAATATGAGTGAAAGAGGAACAGTACCGCTGAGAAAGGGTCAGTTCTGTTCTTAGATATTCTATGCCCCCATGGCCTCCACGTTTAGCTCCTGCCTTAGGATGTCATGGGGAATGCGTGATGGTTGGGGGGCAGGGGACCAGACAAGTTGGCAGCTGTAAGGCAACACCTTTTCTTCTAAATCAATTATTTGATTCTCTGAGTCATGTAAGCTACTGTTGATAGTTTCTAATGCATTATTCACTTTAGTTATTACATTTAATGTGACAAATAGTTTTCTTTTTGTTATTGTTGGACTTATTGATGTGATGTTGATTAACAAAAATTATATAGGTTCTAGGTGTACAATTCTATAGTGCATTGTCTATGTGCTGCATTGCATGTTTACCACCTAGTGTGAGTTCTCTTTCCATCAACATATATTTGGCATCCCTCCCTCCTCTCCTAGCCTCCCTTTCCTCCCACCCCCTCCTAGCTTGCCCACAAATAACCACTAAACAATTGACTGCATCTATGAAGATTTTTGTTGTTGTTGTTGTTTTTTCTTTGTTGATTTCAGTTTTATATTCCACATGTGAGTGAAGTCATATGGTCCTTGGTTATTTCTCTCTGGCTTATTTCACTTAGCATGATGTCTCCAGGTTCATCTATTTTGTTGCAAATAGTAGTATTGCATCTTTTCTTATAGCTGAGTAATATTCCATTGTGTATACGTACCACAGCTTCTTTATCCATCCATATATTGAAGGCCACTTTGGTTGCTTCCATGTCTTGGCCAACATGAACAGTGCTGAGATGAACATTGGAATACATAATTATTTGTGTACTAAGGTTATGAAATTATTTTGGTAGATATATAGAAGGGGGATTGCCGGCTCATATGGTAGCTCAATTCCCAGGTTTTGAGGAACCTCCACACCGTCATCTGTAGCAATTGTACCAATTTACATTTCCACCAGCAGTGTTTAAGAGTTCCTTTTTTCTGCACAGCCTGTCCAGAACTTATTATTCCTTGTGTTGCTGATAATAACCATTCTAACATATGTGAGGTGGTATCTCATTGTGGGTTTGATTTGCATTTCCTTAATAGCTAATGAGGTTGAGTATTTTTCAAATATATCTGATGAGGATTTGTATGTCTCCATAGGAGAAGTATCTGTGAAGGTCCTGTGCCCACTTATTAACTAGATTGTTTGGTTTTTTTTGTTGTTGTTTTTGAGTAGTACTAGTTCTTTATGCATTTTAGATATTGAACCCTTATCAGATGCATTGTTTGTAAATATTTTCTCCCATTCAGTTGGCGTTTTGCTTTGTTGGTTATTTCTTTTGCTGTTCATAAGTTTTTTAGTTTGATATAGTCCCATTCTTTCATTTTTGCTTTTACTTCCCTTGCCTTCGAAGTCAGGTTCATGAAGTCCTTTTTGACCCCGAGGTCTGTAAGTTTAGTATCAATGTTTTCTTCTATACAGTTATTGTTTCAGGACCTATGTGGAGGTTTTTAATCTATTTTCAATTAATTTTAGTATATGGTGAAAGTTCACAGCTCAGATTCATTCTTTTGCATATGCTTTTCCAGTTTTCTCAGCACCATCTATTGAAGAGCCTTTCTTTTCTCCATTGCATATTTTTTCCTACTTTATCAAAATTTATTTGACAATATATTTCTGGATTTCAGGCTTTTTGATACTGTTTCATTGGTCTGTGTGTTTTTCTGCCAATACCAAGCTCTTTTGATTATTGATGCTTTGTAGTATAAATTGAAATCAGGTAGCATGATACCACAACCCTTATTCTTATTATGTGGTATTGCTTTGGTGATTCCAGGTCTTTTCTGTTTCCATATAAATCTGATATTTCTAAAATTTATTTTGTGAAAATATGTTTGGGAGATAATAATGGGAATTGCATTACATCTACATATTGCTTTGGGCAAAATGGCCATTTAAACAATATTAAGTCTTCCTATCCACGAAGACAAAATATCTTTCAAATTCTTTGTGTCCTCTTCACTTTCTTTCAAAAATTTCTTATAGTTTTCTATGTATAAAGCAGTCATGTTCTTTGTTAAGTTAATTCCCAGGTATTTCATTCTATTTGTTGTAATCACAAAAGGTATTTATTTTCTCATTTCTTTCTCTGAAGATTAGCTGTTTGTATATAGGACTGCAGTTGATATTTTTATGTTGATTTCGTATTCTATGAGTTTATGGTATGCATTCTTTTTTTTTTTTCATTGTTCTCTGGTGGAGCCCTTGGAATTTTCTAAATAAAAGATCATGTCTTCTGCAAACAGTGACAGCTTGACTTCTCACCCAGTTTGGATACATTTACTTTTTCCTTTCTCTTACTTGATTGATGACTAGAAATTCCAATACTATATTGAATAGCAGTAGTGAAAGAGGTCATTATGTTCTGTTCCTGATTTTAGGGTAATGGACTTCAGCTTTTTCTTATTCAATATGATATTAGCTTAAGTTTTGTCACATATGGTCTTTATTATGTTGAGGTTCTTTCCTTGTATACCCTTTTTATTCATAAATGGATGTTGTATCTTGTCAAATGCTTTTTATGCATCAATTGATATGATTATATGGTTTTATCTCTTATTTCATTTATGTGGTTTATCATATTGATTGATTTTGATATATTGAACCATCCTTGCACTCCTGGAATGAATCCTACTTGATTGTGGTATATAATAATTTTTATACATTGTTTTATTTTATTTGCTAATATTTTGTTTAGCGTTTTTGCACCTGTGTTCATCAGAAATATTGGTCTATAGTTTTGTTTTCTTTTGTTGTTTTGTCATGTCTTCACTAGGTTTTGGTATTAGGGTAATGTTGGCCTCATGGAATGAATTAGGAAGTACTGATTCATCTTAAGTTTTTTGGAAGAGTCTGAGGAAGATAGGCATTAATTCTTCATTGAATGCTTGGTAAAATTTGTTACTGAGACCCTCTGGTTTGAGACTTTTGCCTTTGGAAAGGTTTTGGATGACTATTTCATTTTCTTTAATTGATTATTTTAGATTAACCAGTTCTTCTTGGTTCACTCTAGGTAGGTTATTTGTTTCTATGAACTTGTCTATTTCTTCTAGGTTGTTAAATTTAGTGGCATAAAACCCTTTGTGATGTTTTCTAATGATTCTTTATATTTCTGTGGTGTCAGTGGCAATTTATCTCCTTTTATTTCTCATTTTTTATGTTAGTGTCCTTTCCTTTTGTCCTTTAGTTAGTTCAGCCAAGAAATTGTGAATTTTGTTGATTTTTCCTTAAAACCACCTGTCTTGTTGCTTTGATTTTTTTCTATAATCTTTTTGTTCTTGATTTTGCTTAGCTCTGCTCTAATTGTTATTACTTCTTTCTTTTTGCTCTTTCTCCTGTTCTTCTTTTACTAGTTCTTTAAAGTGTGATGTTAGGATGTTTAAGTGTGATTGTTCTTTTTTCTTAATATAGGCTTTAATGATATAAATTTCCCTCTTGTTACTGCTTTTGCTGTGTCCCAGTAATTTTGATATGTTATATTTTCATTGCTATTAGTTTCTATGTATTTTTAATCTCTTCTGTTATTTGTTCTTTGATCCAGTGATTTTTAAAATAAGATATTGTTTAATCTCCATGTATATGTAATCTTTTCTACTTTGTTTTTGCTGTTGATCTCCAATTTCAAAGCTTTGGGGTCTGGAATACACTTGGTAAAATTTCAATCTTCTTGAATTTGCTGAGGCTAGTTTTGTGTCCCAGCATATGATCTGTCCTTGAGAATGTTTCATGTGCACTAAAAAAAAGTATAGGGTTTTTTTGCCCAATGAAGTGTCCTGAAAATATCAATTATGTCAAATTGATGAAATGTATAATTTAAAACTGATATTTCCTTATTTATTTTCTGTTTGGATTATTTGTTTATGGCTGCTATTGGGGTGTTTAGGTCCTCTACAACAATTTTTTTTTGTCAGTTTCTCCTTTCAGATCTGTTAGTAATTACTTTGTATATTTTGGTGATTCCAAATTGAGGGCATACATATTAATCAGTGTCAAGTCTTCTTGTTGTTGTATTGTCCTTTTCTTACTATGAAATGTCCATCTTTGTCTCTTGTTACCTTTTTTAATGTGAATTTTGTTTCATCAGATATCAGTAAAGCAACTCCTGCTTTTCTCTGGATACCATTTACTTAGAGTATTGTTTTCCATTGTTTCATTCTGAGTCTGTGTTCATCCTTATGGCTGAGGTGTGCCTTTTGGAGGCATTATGTTGATAAATTTTGTTTTTTAATCTAGTCTGTTACTTTGTGTTTTTACACTGATAAGCTCAGTCCATTTACATTTAAAGTGATGATTGATACATGAGAATTGTTTATGGCCATTACTTCTTCCTTTTCTATTTTAAATTTATTTTTGTTGCCCTGACTCTATTCAAATTATTCCAATTTTTTTCAGGTTGAAGAGCCTCCTTCAGTATTTCATGAAATGCCAGTCTCATGCTAGAGAATTCTCTCACCTTCTGTATACCTCAGAAGATCTTTATTCCTCCTTCATATCTGAAGGATAATTTTGCCGGATAATTATTTCTTGGCTAGAAGTTTATCTATTTTAATATTCTGAATATTTTATTCCAATCCCTGCTGGCTTGTAGAATTGCTGCTGAGAAGTTTCGTGCTAGCCTGATGGGTTTTCTTTTAAACTTTATAGTTTGTTTTTCTTTCTCTTGGCTGCCATAAGAATTGTCTTTTTGGCTTTGATTTTTGACATCTCCAATATAAAATGTCTTGAAACAGATCTATTCGGGTACAGGTAGGTAAGTGACCTATTTTCTCATTGAATTTGGGGTTGCAGATCTTTCCATAGGTTTGGAAATTTCTCATCTACTATTTGTTTGAGTATGCTTTCTGTAGAGATTTTCTTCTGCTATTTCTTCTAAGCCTATTATTCTAATGTTTTTTTTTCTAATGGAGTGAGATAGTTCTTGTAGAGTTCTTTTTATCCTTTTGACTCTGCAGTCCCTATCTTCTTTTTTCTATGTTGTTTTTATATTCTGATCTTCAATATCACTAATTCTTTTCTCCATCTTGTTGGCCCTGTTTCCTATGGCAGTTATTTTATTTCTCACTTCTTTAATTGTATTATTTATCTCTCAAATTTCCATCTGATTCTTCCTTGTAATTTCAATTTCTTTGTTAAAATATTTATATTTTTGTCTGCGAATTTTATTTCTGATATCATTTATCTCAGCTATAATGTTCTCTCAGTATGTTTTCATGTCTCTGAGAGTCCTTAGAATTGTAACCTTGTATTCTATGTCATTTAGTTCATAAATTTCTAGAACTATAAGATCCTTTTCTGGAAACTTTTCATATTCTTTGTGAGTGACTTGAAATCCTAAGGTACTCATATTGTTTGTTGTGTTCTTTTTCTTCAGTATGAGGATGTTACCTTGGTACCTGACAGTACCAAGGAGATCTCTTTCTCTTTCTGGTTGGTATTTTCTGGTATGTTGCTGTATAGCAGACACTAGGTGGTGCTTGGGGGCTTGCTTTGGGAGACAGGAGAGGTCATTAAGCCATATCTCTGGCCTAACTTGTGTTCAGCTACTGGGTGGCCCATGGTCTCTCTACTTCCTGGGGTTCATTGGTGAAGCTGAGGGAGATCATGGAGGCCTTTGGAATGCAAGCTGAAGCTGCTCACATTGTTCGGGGCAAGTGCTGACAACTCAGCCTTTCTCTCTTCTCCTGAACCTGTGTTTACCCAGGACCATGTTTCAGCGGTTTAGCATTTCAACAGCAACTACTCTCAGCAGGGTTTCTAAGCTCTGAAAGCTGTGGTGCTACATTTGAGGGCCCTATTCCCACCTAGGGAAGTTTAGATGGCTTGCTCATCTCCCTTGTCACTAAAAGTGCAGCTCCCAGAGTGTGTCTCTAACACATTGATGCTAGGTTTAGCACTCCCACCATCTTGCATGGTTCCTGTCACTGTGGCCTACACTCTTGTCACCATTTGGCTCCTCCCCCTTTACCTGATATCATGCTCCTCCTCGTCTAATGTTCCCTGATTTCTTCCTAGTTCCTTGAGTTAACTGAGGTCAAGTGGAGTCACGATTCATCACTTCTCCCTCCCTTCTCTCCTGCTCACCCCCTTTCTCTTTTCTTCAGTGTTTTCTTGCGATGCATTGATCTCTAGGCTGTCATTGTGTCACTCAGGGTTTTCTGTGATAGATCCTAGCAGGCCATTTAATTGTTTTTTTTTTTTTTGTTTGTTTTTTTTTTGCTTTTTGGTATGTGGGTAGTTCCCCGGCTGGGAATCGAACCCGGGCCGCAGCACTGACAGCGCCAGCACCGAAGCCTTAAGCCACTACACCACCAGGGAACTCCCCATTTAATTGTATTTTTAAGGAGAGGTTTTAGTGATCCCCTCTTTTGTTGCCATTTCACTGAGCCCCTCGTGGCTGATAATTTTTATCTCTTCCATTTTCATTTTTATGTTTCTTATCTCTTTGTTTAAGTTCTTACTGAGATAGTTGAAAATCTTTATACTAGTGTTTTGAACTTTGCATCTTCTGTATTACTTGTCTTCATTTTATTTATTATTTTGGAGCTTTGTTCTGTTTCTTATTTGGGATATGTTTCTATATCTCCCAATTTTGGCAGCCCTTCTGTTTTTGTTTCTAGTCTGATGGAGTCTGGCTATGTGTCCTGTTTTTAGTAAAGTGACCTTATGTAGTAGGTGTTCTGTGTAGTTCAGTGGCACAGTCTCCCTCGTCACCTGATCCTGGTGTAACTTTTGTGTTGATTGTGTGCACTCTTTTATTAAAGTTTAGCTTTGGTTTCTGTTTGTACTTCAATGGGGTGGGTGGACCCCCAGGCTGGTTTGTTCTTAAGACTGGCCATAATTACAGTGGTGTAGTTGTGGTGCACATGCTTACCCTACAAAGGAGAATTCACTTTAGCATGGCTGTGATGCCTACCAAGTCTGCTCTTTGGGTGTGTTATCCTTAGAGGCAGCTAGATGATGCTCTGGTTCAGTCTAAATCTTGCCTTTTGGTGTTTCCAAGTCAGGGTCTATTGGCAGGGTACTTGCTCCTGGCTAAGTTTAACCACAGACTGTGCTTTAACCAGGCCCACTTAGCATGAACCAGAAAACAGTCCATAGGTGGCCACCACTGACAAAGGGCTTGCAGATGCCTCAGCTGGCCTAGTTCTGTACCTAAGCCAGTTACTGCTAGTGCTGGGCTTGAGGCTTCTCACCAAGAAGTTCTGGACATAATGAAACCTGATGCTGAATTTTTGGGTATTGTGAACCTCTGAGAGAATTTAGAAAATTCTGCAACTTGAGAGAAGGCAGGTCATTTGTACAGAAAATCCACTAGAAGCAGTTTGAGTGTTCCCAGAATTTGAGGAGGTGAGGTCTCAGGAAATTACAACAGGGTGGATTAACAGTGTTACCTAGTTTGAGGAAGATATTAACAACATATATGGTTGTTTCCTGTTTCTGCAGGCTGGTAGGGTTCTACAAAAGATTAATAAATTTTGCTAGCACTTTTGTCTAGAAGAAAAAATGCCCTTCCAGCCCTTGACCTGAAACCAGACCATTTATTTTTCTTTTATATGTTTCTGACTTTTAAAGTCTCTGCACTGAACCTCAGAGTGAGTGAGTGCATCAATGGGTAAATCTATATGAGTGGACCCTTTAAGAAGAACACCTGGGATGCAAGTCACAGTTTATCTCACCTAGCTAGCATATCTGCTGTTTTCTGCAGCCAAAAATTGAGGGAAATTATTTCCTTGACACTGGAACTCTGGGCTGATGAACCTGTTGTGGGAATAGTATCCCTTGCTCATCTGAGGGTGGGGCCTCTCAGTAGCTGAGATGTAATTTCTAAATTTTAATGATTATGAATGTGTGTGAAACTAGCTTGTTTCACATCTCTGCTTTAATAACAGTCTCAAGGTGGCTTCTTCGTGTATGCCCTCAGTTGTAGGACGTTAGTTCAGCTGGATTTTGGCAATTTTTAATAATGACCATTTTGTAGTTTAGCTGTTAGTTTAATATGATCATTATAGAAGGCAAGCACAGCATTTACCTAGTTCACCATTTGCCCAGGAACCTCCTTTTTGTTTCTTGAAGTAGGCCGGTATTACTATGAATTTTCCTCTTAGAACTACATTCACTGTCTTATAAATTTGGGATTATTGTGCTTTAATTTTCATTTATCTCAAAGTATGTGAAGATCTCTTACTTAATCTTCTTGTTAACACATTCATTGTTTAACAGCATGTTTCTTAGTCTTCATTTGTTCATATGTTTTTAATATATTTGTTGTTTTTATAATTAATTTTCAGTTTCTAACCATTGTATTTAGAGAAGATGCTTGATATGATTTAAATACCCTTAAATTTATTGAGACTTGATTTGTGGCCTAATAGTGATCCATCCTGAGAAATGCTTAATGTGCACTTCACAATAATATATATTCTGGTTTGGGATGAAATACTAAAAAAAAATCAGTTAAATTTATGTGGTATAATATATCATCTAAGGCCACTGTTTCCTAGCTGATTTTCTCTCTGGATAATGTATCCATTGATGTCAATAGGGTCCTATAGTTTCTTACAATTACTGCATTACTTTGATATCTCCTTTTATGTCCATCAATATTTGTTTCATGCATTTAGGTGCTTCTATGTTGGGTGCATAAATGTTTACAAGGGTTATTATTCTTTTGGTTAGATTGGTCACTTTATCATTGTGTAGTGTTTTTCAATGTATATTGCTATAGCTTTTATTTTAAAGTCTACTATATCTAATATAAGTATGACTACCCCAGCTGTTTTTTATTTCAATTTGTATAAAATATATATTCTTCATCACTGTAAGTTTGTGTGCATCTTTGTGTGTAAAACAGACCTTTTATATATAGCATGTGTAAGCATCTTACTTTCTTATCTATTTAATCTATGTCTTTTTATTGGAACATGTACTTCATTTACAATTAAAGTGATTATTTATAGGTAAGTACCTATTTTTATTTTACAATTTCTATTTTGATTTTTTCTATCTCTTCTTAAAGGAGTCCAATGAACATATCTTATAATATTTTTTTGGTGATGATGAATTTCTGTAGTATTTTACTGTCTGGAAAGCTCTTATCTGTTTGATTATAAATGGTAGCTTTGGAGTATGACATCAGAAACATGGCTTATTTGTGGGGTCTGCCCTTGACCTCTTCCTTTGAATTTACAATAGTTGAACAGCTATAATTAAACAAAGAATTTCCTGCAAAACACACACATACATCTGAGAAGTCCATACATCTAAACATCAGAAAGTATGTAAATTGGGACAAACAGGGAAAGAAAAAAGAGAGAAGTTCAGAGATGGACACCATGAATGTAGCCTGAAACTCACTCTAGTCCCAGAAGAGGGGAAGATTGAGACTGCAGATGCACATTCTGTGGCTACAAGCATTCCTGCCTGAGTAATCATCATATAACATGACTGAACCCAGTGATCAGGGCAGAAACCTTGGGGCAAAGACCAAATACAAAAGTTTGACAACTGTAATCTAACAACTCTTACCGCCAGGCCATGGAGCCTGGCTGCCTTTGTCCACCATTCCAGACTTTGCCCCTCCCACAACTTTCCAGTGCTAGCAGCAAGCCCCAAAATAAACTAGCAGTGTCAGGTTGAAGAGCAATGTATCTATAGCCCTGAAAACTGCAGAGTTCCTGAACAGCAGATGCAAACTGTGGTTAAATCCAGTAACACAAGAGGAGATTGGCATGAGGCAGCTGTTGTCTAGCAATCCTTATTATTTGGAGAAGAACAAACACAAAAGCACACCAGTGGCCTCTCCCAGCCCACTCTGCCCTCACCTTTGTTGGGTGGTCACAGTGGGGGCACCAAGAGTTGCTGAGGTTCAGAGCTCTGCATCTGGAAGCAAGAGCAATACTGGGTTTTCAGGGGCTCAGAATCCCATTATCCACCAAGGAAAACTGGTAACACAGAAAATGTCCACCTCCTAAGGAAATCTTCCATTGTGAGAAGCTGGAACAGTGCAATATATATATATATATGTATATAAAGAAAGGCCACTTCCTTTCAACATACAGCAAAATTTATTTTCATATATGCTGAGGAAGAGAAATAATTAATTAATTTACATTAATTATTGATGAAGTAGGCAGCCCATAAATCAAATAGAAAATCTCCACAAAATAAACTTAAGGACATAGAAATCCTTGACTTAAATGACAGAAAATTCAAGATTGCAGTTCTGGAAAAACTCAATGAGGTACAAGAAAACTTAGGAAGTTTTAATAAATTCAGAAATAAAAATCAATGAGCAAAATGAATGTTTTACCAAAAAATAGAAATTTTAAAGAAAAAACAAATAAAAATTATGAAGCTGAAGAATTCAATAAAAAAAATGAGGATTGAAATAATGAGCTTTGAAAATATTATTGACCAGAAGAAAGAAAGAATTAGTGATATCAAGGATAGATATCTGGAAAAGACACAGATAGGAAAATAGAGAGACTTGAGAGTTAAAAGAAATAAAAACACTATACAAAAAATATCTGACTCAATGAAAAATAAGACATATAAAAATAATGGCTATAGCAGAAGGAGAAGAGAAGAAGAAGGGCCTATTCAAACAAAAAGTCAAGGAGAACTTCCCACACCACTGAAAATAACTGGATCTTCCAATCCAAGAAACAAACAGACCACCTAATTACTACAATTATAATAGGTGTTCTGCAGGGCACAGTATATTAAAAATGTTCAAAAATTAAGAAAGAACAAAGACTTCTCAGAGCATCCAGAAAAAAAAAAGAATGTAATCTACAAATGAAGCCCATTATATTATCATCAAATTTTTCAGGAGAAATTCTACAAACTAGGAGGGCATACATTAAATATTCATACATTGAAACAGAAATTACCAGGCAAAAGCAATATATTGGGCAAAGTTATCCTTCAGATATGACAAAGTAAAAAGGTCTTTCCAAATATACAAAAGCTGACTATGCATTATTTTCTTGTGCACATAAAACATTCGCTAAGATAGACAATGTGTTGGGACATAAAACTACCCTCAGCAAATTTAAGAAGACTGAAATTATACCAAGTATATTCTTTGACTACAATGCTTTAAAATTGAAGATCACCTAGAAAAGGAAAGTGGGAAAACCATAAATACATGGAGATTAAACCACATTCTACTAAAAAACAATAGGGTCAAAGAAGAAATATAAGGAGAGATAAAAAAATACATAGAAACAAATAAGAATAGTAATGCCTCATTTCAAAGTTATTGGGATGCTATGTAGCAGTATTCAAAGGAAAATTTATACCATTACAGGCCAAGAAACAAAAAAAATTCTAAATAAACAACTTAACAGTACATCTTAAAACAACTAGAAAAATAAAAAATTAAACCCAAAGTTAGTGGGAGAAAGAAAATAGTAAAAATTAAAGCAGGATTTAGAAAAATAAAAACAAAAAGACAATAGAATAAATTAGTGCAACAAAATGCTGGTTTGTTAAAAAGATTAAATAAAATTGCCAAAATTCTTGCTAGACTCACTAAGAAAGAAAAGAAGACACAAAAGACAAAATTTTAAAAAGGGACAGAAATTATGATGGATAACAAAAAATACAAAAGTTTATAGCAGAAAACTATGAAGGACTACCTGCCACCAAATTCAATAACCTAGATGCAATGGACAAGATTTTAGAAATACTTATCCTTCCTAGCTTGAATCACAAGAAAACTTGAAAACCTAAATAGAGTAATCAACAGTAAAAACATTAAAAGGGGAGTTCCCTGATGGTGTAGTGGCTTAAGGCTTTGGCGCTGGTGCTGTCAGTGCTGCGGCCTGGGTTCGATCCCTGGTCATGGAGCTACCCACATACCGAAAAGCAAAAAAAAAAAAACAAAAAAAAAACATTAAAATTAAAGAGGCTGTCTTTTAATATTCAATACCTCTCCAAAAGCTAAAGCCTAGGACCAGCTGGCTTCACTAGTGAATTCTGCTGAACATTCCAAGAGGATTTAATACCTGCTTTTCTCAAACTCTTCCAAAAAATTAAAGAGGTAATACTTTCTGACTCATTTTATTAAGCCAGCATTACTCAGAACCCAAAACCTGGTAAAATAACCACAACAAAAACTGCAAACCAATATTTGTGATGAATACAGATGCAAAAATTATATATAAAATACTAGAAAATCAAATATAACAATACATTATAAAAATTATACATTATGATCAAGAGCAGTTCACTCCAGGGACAAGAGGATGCTTCAACGTATGCAAATTGATCAATGTGGTATATCACGTTAACAAAATACAAGATAAAAATAAAATGTTTAGAAGAAGGTAAAATGAGTAAAATATATGGTGATGAAAAGATAAATGACTCTGGGTGGAGACAACACAAGGCAACATATAAATGATGTATTATAGAACTGTACAATTTAAACTTGTATAATTTTATTAACCAATGTCACCCCAATAAATTTAATAAAAATAACTAAATACATAAATATATAAATATATTATGAAAACAATAAATGAATAAACAAAACAAAAACAAAGTCATAGATAATGGAAAACAGTGATGGCTGCCAGATAGGAATGGGTTTGGGGAGCTGAGTGAAAAAGTTGAAGAGATTAATTTTACAAATTATTAGTTACAAAATAGTAACAGGGATGTAAAGTACAGCTTAGGAAATATAGTATTGTAGTAACTGTTAATGGGGCCAGGTGGTTACTAGACTTATCAGGGAATCACTTTTTCAATTATATAAATATCTAACCACTATGCTGTAAAACTGAAGCTAATATAAAATAATACTGAATGTCAACTGTAATTCAAAAATTTAAAAAGAAAGATAAAAAGAAATGGATATAAAAAGACATGACGTGTATTACCTTGATTGTGGTGATGGTATCACAGGTATTTTCATTAATCCAAACCCATTTCATATGCATGAAATATGTGCAGTTTCTTAAATATCAATAACTCAATGAAGCTGTTGAAAAGAAGAAATCAAAGAAAAAATACATTTGATCTAACCAGCAATATCCTTAAACTAGTTCAGTTTCCATTATTGCTCATGAAGATGTGTCTTTCTCTGAAGTCATAGTTCTTACTGTCTTTAATACTTATTTTGTTTTGCAGTTGATGTTTTCTTCTACATTGTTTATTGTATTCATTGTGGATTGATACTTAAATTTTAATAAATGTATATATTGGTTTCTTAAAAAACATATACAATAGCTTTGCTGGGTAGAGTAATCTTGGTGGTAGGCCCTTACTTATTATCACTTTAAATAATTTGTGCCATTCCATCCTGGTCTGTAACATTTCTGTGGATCAAGTCATTGACCATCTTATGGGAGCTCCCTTGTAGTTAACTAATTGCTTTTCTGTTGCTGCTTTTAAGATTCTCTCTGTGGCTTGGTGTGGGCCTACTTAGGTTTATCTTGCTTGGAACTCTCTTTGCTTCTGGGCTTCTGTGTTATTTTTTCATTACTTTAGGGAAGCTTTTTATCATTATTTTATTGAATAGGTTTTCAGTCCCTTTCTTGCTCTCTTCTTGTGACACACCTATGATGCAAATGTTGGTATGCTTGGTGTTGTCCCAGACATACGAGTACATGAAACAATCCTCATTAAAAAATATTTATTTTTCTTTTTGCTGTTTTGATTGGATGTGATTTGTTATCTTGCTTAACAAATTGCTGATTGATCCTGTTTCACCTAATCTCTTTTTGGTTTCTTCTAGTGTAATCTTCATTTTAGTTATTGTATTCTTTATTTCTGACTGTTTTTATTGTTTCTATGCCCCTTTTTATATTTACTATGTCTTACTTGAGGTTCTGACCTAGTTGATGTTTTCTTCTCCTATTTTCATTGAGTATCATTATAACCAGTGTTTTGAACTCTGTATCTTGTTGATTGTTTGCCTGTATTTCATTTAGTTCATTTTCTGAAGATTTCTCCTTCTATTTCATCTAGGACATGTTTTTTTTCTCCTTATTTTTGCTTCCTCTCTATGCTTATTTTTATGTATTAGGTAGATCTGCTACATTTCTCAATCTTCACAGAGTAGTCTTATATAACTGGTGTCCTGTGGGACCCAGTGACCCTGTTTTTCTTGTCACCTGATCCAGGTGCCCCAGGGGTATGCACTGTGTTGTGTTCTCCTGTTGTAGTTGATGCTTTATTGCTGTTTGCTTATCAGGGGATAGGTGTTATCCTCAACCTAACTGGATGTGAGGTATGCTCATGACTGCAGTGGAGCTTATTCACCTGCATAGGACTGGAGTGTCTGCCAAGACAACCTATTTTATTTTTTACTAAGCATTAGCTAAGACTTGTCAGTATCCCAAATGACAGAATTTTAGTTAGTTCTAGATTCATACTGACTGGAAGTTTTTTAAAAATTCCATATATATATATGTCAAAATTCCATATATATATGTCACATGGGACCACAGCGAGAAGCCTCTCTGAGCCCCAGAAAGTGGTGGTCTGGAAGTATCCCCTGGGAAGCAGTTGCAATACTTGAGGCTCCATTGATTATATGTGCTCCACTTTTGAGGTATCAGTAATAGGCAATGGGAGATTGTAAAGATTGCATACCCTGGTATATATGCCTTGAAATCACCTCTGTAGCCTCTTAATTTACATCAAATCTGAAGCATAACACAAGGTTACAGCTCTAGGAGAAGCCTATGGCTCTCTTTTTCAGTAATTCCAGTGTGCATTTTAGTCTGCAGTTTGTTCAGTACCCTGTGGTGGTGCCTTGTCTACAATTGCCTCTCTGCTTGTTACAGTACTTTGGAACCCAGGGATGCAAATCCTTTTAGCCATCAGACCCAGGTGGTCAAGGGATATTCTTCAGTGATAGCTGCAAATAGTGAAGCACCAGACAGAACAACTTAGCACTAGGTACATATAAGGAATCAATCCTCTTTGAGAAATGCTGATCATTTGGTGCACAAGAAGACAGTAACATCTGTCCTTGAAGATATTTAGAAAGTATTACAGTCAGTGCTTAGATGTGTGTTTAATTAAAAGTCTTGCTATCAGGTTGTAGCTACAACGATGAGCTAATATGCCACTTTTACAAAAAGACTCAAATGCTGGGTCTATTGCTGAATGTTGTGCCATGTGGCTAGTAGCTGTTTAAGAACAATTTCTCCTTTGGTTATAGTCTTGTGGAATTCATGAGCATAAACCCCACTGGCCACTATACCCAGGTGATAATCAACAAATATTCTCATTTTCAGATACACTGAAGATGAATACTGTTCTAAATTATCAGTGCCCTGAAATTTTGCCAAAAACTGTCCCTCTGTTACAGTTCCATGAGACATAAAATATGTACACCTGGCCTTTAGGTTCAGGTAATCAAGGAGCATTCCCTGGGTGACAGCTGCAAAATTTATGTCATTAGACAAAACAAAACAAAACAAAACAACAACCAAAAAAAAAAAAAAAGACAGAGCACCAGATGTGTATACAAGCTCTTATTTGGGATATATTGGTTCTATGTAGTGCAGCAAAGTGAGAGCACAAAGATGGCTTTCACTGGCTGAAGCCAGGGACAGGGGTAGTACTAAGATGGCACCCAATGAAAATGAAAAGAAAAAAAAGAAGAAAAAGTTGAAGAAATAAAAAAGAAGAAAACACAGCACCCACTGGAAAAAGAAAATATAAGAAGGCACCTGCCAGTTGTAGTAAGGCAACGGGAGAGCAGAAAGATTGTGCCCACCAGCCTTTATGGTCAGAGAGTACCCAGCATGTCTCTGCTCATCAGATCATTGCTTTAAAATTATCAAATTAGTTATTTCACATTAAGTCAGGGTACTTCTCCAAAAGATGTTTATGGCCTGGACCCTGAGGCAGGCGAGTCTGTGCTTGAGCCTTGCATAGGCCTTTTCTCTATTCACCACAGTGCTGTGGTTCTCGAGGGCACACTTTTTATAGGTTTTCATAGCTAAATGTTTTAGGGGCTCATCTATTAGGTGCTAGTCTTAAATGCTGAGGTGCTGCAGATTGGGTAAAAACTCATTCTTCAGGGAGAAGCTCCAGGTTTTGAATTTCCTCCTGATTGTGAGTTATCATGCTGGAGTTTGGGTTTATGGCAAGATTGTGTTTCATCTTTTACTAGACAATTTCATTATTTTCTCTTAATTGCCTTATTGTAAAGAGTTGCTACACTAGTTTTCAGGTTTTTTCAAAGGAATTTCTTTAATTTATATAGTTGGAGAGTCAGTGTGTCTCTAGCTGGGGATTCATAGTGTCTCTCAAAGGTGGTGAGTTCAGGATCTTTCTATGTTGCCATTTTGAAAGGAAACAAAATTGTAATTTTGTATCTATCATTTACATTGCAGAAATTTCTAGTTTGTGGTTTATCTTGTACCTTTGTTTATGGAATCTTTTCTACCAAAAAGTTTGAAAAGTCAAATCTATCAAGTGTTTTTTTTATTTATTTATTTTTTAAAGTTGTTAGGGATGACATCAGGTAGCAAAATTATATAGGTTTCAAATGCACAATTCTACAAAACATCACCTATGTGTTGCATTGTATGCTCACCACCCAGAGTGAGTTCTCCTGCCATTGCTGATGGTGCTATGCTTAGAGCAGATTTGTCAACTCCATCATTATTTTCAGTCAATACATTCTTTAAGACTTTATGATTTCATTTTACATATTGAAATTTTTAATATTTATTTTCCTTTGTTTTAAGATATTCCATAGAAATCTAACTTTATTGATTTTGTTAATTTTATATTCTATTAATTTTACCAAATTATTATCTACTAATTCAAACTCTATTAAATAATGCTTTTACAGTAATTAGAAATGTTATTTTTAGCAGATAATTCATAAAACACATATATGTTTCTAGACATTCTCCTTCATTTTATTGATCTATTTATTTGTTTTCACTCAGATATGACATTATTTTAATTACTGGTTTTATGATATGACAGGTTAATTTCATTTTTATTGCTCAACTTATAAAAATATTCTTGTCTATTCAAATGCAATGTTTTAATTGAAATAATATTCATTACAGTGAATTGCATAGCTCTTAAGTGTATAATTTCACAGTTTTAACAAATATATATATTCCAGTAACAACTCAAACCAATATAAATATAAAATTTTATTAATTCATAAACCTCCCTTGAGCCTCCTTTCAGTAATTTCTTATCCATATAAAAATCATTTTTCTGATTTATATTATGATACAGTGGTTTAAAAATTCTTGAGCTTCACATACATGAAACCATAATGTGTACTCTTTTGTGTTCAGCATTCTGTATTCAACATAGTGTTTTTAAAATTTATCTATATTGTTATGACAATCATCAGTTTAGTTTGTTTTTTATTACTGAGTAGAAAATCATGTTTTGATTGATATTTTGGTTGCTTTTAGGTTTTGGTATTATGAATTAACCTGTTGTGACATTCTTAAATATGAATTTTGTGAGCATACATTTATTTCTTGGGTAAATAAACAAGTCAGAAGTTTCTGGAACTTGGATAATTATATATTTAGTCTTATAGAAAACTGATAGTTTTATAAACTAGTTGCAACATTTTACATTCCCACCAGCAGTATACAAGGATTCTACCACACCACATCCTCATTAGTACTTGATGTTGTCAGCTTTTGAATTTTAACCATTTAAACCTGTATGTGCTGGTGTCTTCTTATAATTTTGATTCATATTTTCCTGATGACCAATAATGTTGAGCACTTTTTCAAGTGGTTATTGATTATCCTTGTCTTTTCTTTTGTAAAATGTTTATTCTATGTGTATTTTCATTGTGTCTTTTCTTTTTTATTAATGTGTAGAAATTCTTTATATATTTGTAACACAATTATTTTTTAAGATATATATATTGTAAATGACTTCTCCAAATCTGTGAGAGAGAATAGCAGATGATTTGAAATGCAGATATTTTTAAAATTCTGTTTTCCAATTTATCACATATCTTTTTGTTTGTTTTAGAAGTTAATCAGTCTTAATCATTTCAGATCATTAATTTTGACTTGGTTAATTTTGTTTATAATTTGTCTATTTTTTATATTTATTCAGTTTCTTTAAAAGATCCCATTGAAATTTTTATTGAAATAGAATCACATTATTAATATATTTTGGATGAATTTATATCTTGGTACTGTCAAACATTCTTATTTATGAATACAGTGTTATTCTCAAATTTTTTTTAATGTCTCTCAATAATAGTTTTTGTTTTTCTTCATAAATGTTTCACACCCTTTTTTAAAATTTCTATCATGTTCTGCCATTTAAAGTGGCTTTATGTTGACAATAATTTCTAGACCATATTCCCAATATAAAATTTGTACCATATTACCAGGATAAAATTAACAATAAAAAACATTTTTTATTAAATTTGCTCAATTCTGGTTGCACATCATAATTAATGAAATAGTTTTTAAGAAATTTGAAGCTCAGACCAAAGTAATATTTAAATAATTTTTAGGGGTTTCATAACATGAAAGTAAGGTTTATACCCACAAACCTAATAAAGATAATTTTAACATACTCTACACTTACCCCTAAATATGTTTTTTACATTTTTTGAAATGTTACTCTTGACTATTCGGTATGTAATATTTTACTAACTTATTTAAATTAAGCAACTCTTATGATTCTTTAAAAAATTTTTGTGCTGTCTTAAGAATTGTTTTTTTTTTTACTTTTTAAAAACTGAGATATAGTTGGGGGGGGTTGTTTTTGTTTTTGTTTTTTTTAATTTGCTTTTTGGTATGTGGGTAGCTCCCTGACTGGGAATCGAACCCACGCCGCAGCACTGACAGCGCCAGCGCCGAAGCCTTAAGCCACTTCACCATCAGGGAACTCCCTATAGTTAGTATACAGTTTTTTATTGGCTATGTTGGTTTCAAATGTAAAATATAATGATTCAATATTTTTATTCTTTACAATGTGATACCCCCACTTATTCTAGTAATCATCTACCACCATGTAAACATCGCAACATTATTGAGTGTATTTTCCTTTCACTGTTTACCCATTCCCTGACATCCTCCCTTCAAATAATCATTTATTTGGTCTCTGTTTCTATGAGTCTATTATTATTTTCCTTTTTTGGTTTGTTTTTTTGGGGGGATTCCACATATAAGTGAAACCTTATGGTATTTTTCTTTCTCTGCTTGACTTATTTTACTTAACATGATACCTGGTAGATCCATCCATGATGTGGCAAATAGCAAAATTTCACTCTCGTGTTGCTGTGTAATATTTCATGACACACATACACGTATCACATCTTTTTTATTCATTCATCCACTGATAGACATCCGGATTGCTTCTATATCTTGACAATTGTAATATTGCAATAAACATAATGTGCATATATCTTTTTGAATTAGTATTTTGGCATTCTTTAAATAAATACAGGAATAGAATTTTGGGGCCATAAGATATATCTATTTTTAGATTTTTTTCTTGTATCAAGTTTATAGAGATATTTGACATATAACATTGTAAAATATTGAGCAGTACACATGTTGGTTAGATACACTTATATATTGCAAACAATTACCACCATAACCTTTGCTAACACCTCTACCATGCCACACGAGGGTGTGTGTGGTGAGATCATCTGAAATCTACTCTTTTAGAAACTTTCAAGTATATAACAGAAAATTAATAACTATAATCACTATGTTGTAATCATATCCCCCAGAACTTACTGATGTTAAAACTGAAAGTTTGTACCATTTACAAACATCTCTCCATTTTTCTTAATCTTCCAAATTTTGGTAATCATCTTTGTACTGCGTGTTTTCATGAGTTCAGCTTTTTTATATTCTTTATATAAGTGATAATTTTCTTCATTTATCCAAATTATTTAATTTTGCCTAATGTTCTGAAAGTCCATCTATGTTGTTACAAATGGCATAATTCTTTCTCATTGCTAAAGAATATTCCATTGCGTTTGTATATATCACATATTTTATCCATTTGTATGTTGATGGATACAGGTTATTTCTACATCCTAAGTATTGTGAATGATGCTACAATAAATATGAACATGGGAGGACAGGTGTTTTTCAAGATCCTGTTTTTATTGACATTGTGTATATAATTAGTAATGTGATTTATGGATCATATGCTAGTTATATTTTTAATTTTTTGAGGTATTCCATACTGTTTTCTTCTGCCTACTGATTTGCATTCCCACTGGCAGTCACAAGTGTTCATTTTTCTCTATATCCTCAGCAACATTTTTTATCTCTTATGCTTTTGGTGTCATATATAAAAATATTGCCAATTTATGGAAAATTATGGTGGATTAAGTAAATGCTATGCCTGCCACCTTCCATTATCACATTAAATTACAACTAAATTAGAGAACAGTCAACTTCAAGAACCATCAAAATACTAGATGAACAAAACCCTATAACTAAAAATGTAAAGATGAGGTCATGACAAAACTGAAGAGGGTTGCACATGTGAAACAGGCTGACCCCAAGCCCACTAGTAGGATTTGAACATTGGAAGGTATTCCTCAGTGCAGAGGTTTCCAGCGCAAAGTAATGGGTCCCAATCCCAAACAGGCCTCCCTAGCCCAGGGGTACTGTGCAATTAAGAAAATTTCCCACAGCAACTGACTGTGAAATCAGTGAGGATTCTGCCAGTCCTGATTAGACTGGAGGTGGCTGGAAACCCAAATATCTTAAAGAAACCACGCAGGGACACATTTACTTGCAAGCACTCACACTGGGCTCAGACAAAGAGACAGCAACTCTAGAGATGGCAGAAACACATAGGGAAAGAAAAAGAGAGGGCATCAGTATGAGAGCTAGAGTTACAGCAAGAACAGTCCTAGTGTGGAATCTGCCTCACATATAGCCTACAGGTGGGTGCCATCTTTCATTTTTTGTGCCCTCTCTCAAATAGCTAAATTGGAGTTGCTTTGGTCTGGTGAACTCTGTGTGCCCCACCCTGCTGATATTCTGGGACTCTGCCACACTCAGTTCATGTAGGGCACTCTCAGTTACTGAGCAGCAAGCTTTACCCACACCCTGAGGGAGGGTTTACCACAATCAAACAACCCATGGCATCTTGTGCAGCAGCCTGGGACACTTTCAGTGGTAGGCAATCAGCCCTACCTCATGCTGAAGCCTTTCTTGAAAAGCTCTCAGGGATCTGCAGGCAAGGCCAGTGGTGGCTGTCTTCAATGTTCTCTCTAGACATTTTGTAGAGTGGCCACAGGCTCAGAACTGGTACAAGAACTGAATCTGCATTACCCTTGTGAAAACTACCAGCCCTAAACTGGTGAGTCCACCGAATGCTAACCTTAACAACTCCGTCGGCATCACTGGTGGTACTGTTAGCACTGGGGCAACCAGTTTGGCCCTGCACACCTAATGAGGCTACTTCAATGGATAAATATCACTGGAAGCCAGCATGAGGGAGCAAGCATAAGAGTGCCCTGCACCTTTTACTATGCTACTCAGGTCTTGATACTGGTGGCAGCTGGCCTCAATTCATAGTGTAGCCAACTCACACACCTCTGGGTCCAGCACAGAAAGAAATTAATTATATATAGCTTTGTAACTCCTACAGGGTAGCCCTGAGCAGGTCAGAGGTAATGGCTGAAATTAACCTGCACAGGAGCCCCTTCTAAGAGGTACCAAAAACAACACACTTGGAAGCCAGGTTCAGACCAAAACAGAGCACCACCCAATTACCCCTACATGTGAAACACCCGAGGGATAATCTCAACAGGCACAAGAGCCTTACTTCTTGTTTACTCTCAGGGGCAGCCCTCACATAGCAGCTCATATACTGTGTGTGTGGTGTGCCCAGTCCTCAGATAGTCAGCCTGAGAGATAATCCCACCCAGTCACATGCCAAATTACTGGAGCACACAAAGAAGGTGACAAAAAAGACTACTCAACTGAACCACTCAGGGCACTTACTACCTAAGCCCCACCCCAATAAACACTCAGAGACATAGGAGGTTACCTAATACATAGAAACAAACACGGAGAAGCAGAGAAAAAAATCATAAAACAAAATTCATAGAACAACAACAAAAAAAAAAACTTAAAAAAACCCAAAATGAAATAGAGGCAATCAACCTACCAGAGACAGAGGTCAAAATACTGAATATAAGAATATTTAAGAAACTTAGTGAGAACTTCAACAAAGAGGTAGTAGGCATAAAGAAGGACATAGAACCCATAAAAAGACCAGTTAGAAATAAAAAAGTTATAGTAATTAAATGAAGAATACACCAGAAAGAATCAATAGCAAATTAGAAGAAGCAGAGGATTGAATTATTGATTAGGAAGAAAAGGTAGCAGAGAATACCAAATTAAAACAACAAAAAGCAAAATAATAAGAAACAAAACAAAGAAAGTTTAAAGGACCTCTGGAAGAACATCAAGGGTAACCACATTCACATCATAGGAGTACCAGTAAAAGAACAGATTGAGCATAGGATTAAGAACAAATTTTTTAAAAAATAAAGACTAAAAACTTTCCTAACCTGGATAAATAAATAGACATACAAGCCCAGGAAGAATAGAGACTCTTAAATGAGATGAACCCCAAAATTTCCACAGCAAGACACATCATAATTAAAATGGCAAATATTATACATGAAGAAAGAATCCTAAAAGCAGTAAGAGAAAAACAACTAGTTATGTACAAGGAACTCCCATTAGATTGTCAGATGATTTCTCAACAGTAACATGTGGACCAGAAGGAATTGATACAAAATAATTGAAAGTTATGAAAAGCAAGGACCTATAACCAAGAGTATTCTACCCAGAGAGTACTCACTCTTTACCCAGTGAGGTTATCAATTAAAATCAGAGAAATAAAAAACTTCCCAGACAAAAATGCTAAAATAATTTACTACCACCAAGCCAATAATACAAAAAATGTTAAAGGACTTTTTAAAGAAGAAGGGGAAAAACACAAATAAAAATATGAATAAGAAAATGGCAATAACTTTGTACCTATCAATAATTATTTTAAATGTAAATAAAGAAATGCTCCAATCAAAATATTTAGGGTAACTGAATGTATAAATAACAAGAGCAATACGTATGCTATCTACAAAAGAGAGCTTTCAGCTCAAAAGAAACACATAGACTAAAGTTAAAGGTATGGAAAATTATATTTTACACAAACAAAAATGAAAACATTGGGTTAGCAATACATATATCAGACAAAATAGACTTAAAAACAAAGGCTATAATAAGAGAAAAAAATGATATTGCATAAACATAAAGGGACCAATCCAACAGTAATATATAACTCTTTTAACCATTAATGCATACAACATAGGAGCATGTTAATATAAAGTAAGATTGATGAATATAAATGAAGAGATCGACAGTAATAGAGACATAATAATAAAATTTAATACCCCACTGACATTAATGAAGAGGTCTTTCAGACAAAAAAATCAGTAAGGAATTGGTGGCACTTAAATAATATATTAGACCTGGTGGGATTTTTATTGTTAAACTTATTAGGGTGATATAGGTCATTAAAAATTACATAGATCCCAGGTGTACAACAGTACTTCGACTATGTGCTGCATTGTTTGTTCACAACTCAGCATCAGTTCTCTTTCCATCACAATATATTTGACTCGCCCCTCCTCCTCTTACCTTCAGGTAACCACTAAACTATTAACTGTGTCCATGTGTTTTGGGGGTTTTATGTTGCTTTCAGTTTTATATTTCACATGAGTGAAGTCATGTGGTTCTTGGTTTGTTCAGTCTGATTTATTTAGCTTAGTATGATGATCTCAAAGTCCATAAATTTTGTTGCAAATGGCAGTATTCATGTTTTCTTATAGCTGAGTAATATTCCATTGCGTATATGTAGCACAGCTTCTTTACCCAGTCAACTATCGAAAGGCACTTTGGTTATTTTCATGACTTGACCACCATGAACAGCGCTGTGATTAACATTGTGGTACATAAGTCTTTGTGGACTAAGATGTTTTAATTTTGAGGTAGATACCCAGAAGGGAGATTGCTGGATCATATGTTAACTCCATTCTCAATTTTCTGAAGAACCTCCACACTGTACTCCATAGGGAGTTGTACCAATTTGCATTCCCATTCATGTTGTGTGAAGGTTCCTTTTTCTCTGTACCCCCTCCAGCAATGGTTATTCTTTGTCTTGTTGATAATAGCCATTCTAACAAGTGCCACGTAGTGTCTCATTATAGTTTTGATTTGCATTGTTCTAATAGTTAATGAAGTTGAGCATTTTTTCATCTATCTGTTGGCCATTTCTATGCCTTCATAAGTGAAGTATCTGTTCAGGCCCTTTGCCCACTTTTTAATTGGATTGTTTGTTTCTTTTTGTTTTGTTTTTTAGTTATGTGTTTTTTTTATGTATTTTAGATATTAGGCCATTATCTGAAGCATTGTTTGCAAATATTTTCTCCTGTTTGCTTCGTTGTCTTTTTGCTTTGTTGATGGTTTCTTTAGCTGCACAGAAGCTTTCTATTATGATATAATTTAGTTCATTTATTCTTGCTTTTACTTCTTTTGCCTTTGAGGTGAGATTCATGAAGTCTTTCCTGAACCTGAGGCCTGTAAGTTTAGTACTGATGTTTTTTTTATACAGTTTATTGTTTTAGGTTTTATATGGAGTTCTTCAATCCATTTTGAGTTCATTTTGGTATATGGTGACAGTTCTCAGTTCAGACTCATTCTTTTGCATGTGGTTTTCCAATTTTCCCAGGAGCATTTACTGAAGAGGTTTTCTTTCCCCCATTGTATTATTTTTTTGTTCCTTGGTCAACAATTATCTATCCATATAGTCATGGCTTTATTTATGGATTTTTAATTTTGTTTCATTGGTCTATGTGTCTGTTTTTCTGTTATACCAAACTGTTTTAATTATTGATGTAGTGTAGATTGAAATCAGGAAGTATGATGTCTCTAGCCTTACTCTCTTTATGCAAGATTGCTTTGACTATTTGAGGTCTTCTGTGGTCCCATAAAAATAATATTCTTGAAAGAATATCTATGGAATTTTTATTAGAGTTGTGTTAAATCTTTACCTAGAACCTATGTGATTTTTGCTGACCAATATCACCCCAATACATTTAACAATAAATAAATTGTAAATATTTTTCAGTAATACAGCCATTTCAAAAACGTTGAGTCTTCCAATCCATAAGCACAAAACATCTTTTCATTACTTGTGTCCTCTTCAATTTGTTTTAATAGTGTCTTATAGTTTTTGTGTCTAAGTCTGTCACATTCTTTGTTAAGTTCATTCCTGGGTATTTTGTTATTTTTGTTGTGGTCACATAAGGTATTGATTTTCATTATTTTTTTAAGTTTTTTGTTGGTATGGAAATGCAATTTATTTTTGCACATTGATTTCTTTTTTCTATTCTACAACTTTATTGTATTTGTTTATTGTTTCTAATAGTTTCCTGGTGGAACCTTTGGAATTTTCTATATAAAAGATCATGTTATCTGCAATAATGACACTTTGACTTCTTCTCACCCAGTTTGAATACATTTTTTTCTTTCTCTTGCCTGGCTACAACTTACATTACTATATTGAATAGCAGTGGTGACAGGGGGCATTCCTGTCTTTTTCCTGATTTTAAGAGATTTCATTATGATATTAGCTGAGTATTTGTCATATATGGCCTTAATTATGTTGAGATGCTTTCCTTCTATACCCATTTTATTCAGTGTTTTGATAATAAATGGATGTAGTATCTTGTTGAATGCATTTTCTACATCAATTGATATAATCATATCATTTTTAATATTTATTTTGTTTGTGTGGTTTTTCACACGATATATTTGCATATATTGAATCATCCTTGTGCTGGTGAAATGAATCCCACTTGATCTTGGTATATAATCTTTTGAATGCCTTTCTCTGCTGTATTTGTTAATATTTTGCTTAGGATTTTTGCTTGTTTGTTCATCAGAGATATTAGTCTATAGTTTTTTTTTTTTTTTTTTTTTTTTTTTTTTTTTTTTTTTTTTTTTTTTTTTTTTTTTTTTTTTTTTTTTTTTTTTTTTTTTTTTTTTTTTTTTTTGTGTGTGTGTGTGTGTTAATCTTACCAGGTTTTGGTATTTAGGTAATGATGACCTTCTAGAATGAACTGGGAAGTATTGCCTCATCTTCAGTTCTTTGGAAGAATCTGAGGAGGATAGGCATTAATTCCTTTCTAAATGCTTGAAAAAACTAATTGGTGAGATTTTCTGGTTATAGACTTTTACCATTGGGGAGGATTAGGATGATTGTTTCTATTTCTTTACTATTGATCGGTCTATTTTGATTAATGAGTTCCTCCTGGTTCAGCCTAGGCAGACTACACATTTCTAAAAACTTGTCTATTATTTTAGGTTGTTAAATTTGGTGGCATTAAACATTTCATAATATTTTATTATAATTCTTTGCATTTCTGTGGCATCAGTCATAATTTCTATCCTATAATTTCTAATTTTTGTAATTTGTGTCTTTTCTCTTTGTCCCCTGGTGAGCCTAGCTGGGGGGTTGTCAATTTCATTGATATTTTTTAAGAACCAGCTCTTAGTTTCATTAGTTTTTATTATTGTTTTTCTGTTCTTACCTTCATTTAGTTTCAGTCTAATTAGTACTATTTCTTTTTTACTGCAGGTTTTTGGTTTTTTTTTTTCCTAGTTTTTTTAACATGGAAAGTTAGGATGTTTACTTGTGATTTTTCTTGTTTCTTGAGATAACTTGTTATATAAATTTCCCTCATTACTGCTTTTGTTGCATCCCAATAATTTTGATACATTGTATTTTCATTGTCATTAATTTTTATGTATTTTAATCTCTTTTATATCTTTTTATCCAGTAATTTTAATAACATCTTGTTTAATCTTCATGTGTAAGTGAATTTTTTCTGCTTTTTTTTTTTTCATTTGCTCTCCAATTTCAAAGCTTTGTGCTCTAAGAATACACTTGGTAGAATTTCAATCTTTTTGAATTTGCTAAGGCTAGTTTTGTGTCCTAGTGTATGGTCTGTCCATGAGAATGTTCCATGTGCACTAGGAAAAAATGTGTTGTCTTGTGTTGTAGGATGAAGTGTCCTGTAAATGTCAATTATGTCCAATTGCTGAAATGTATCATATGAAGCTGATACTTCCTAATTTATTTTCTGCTTGGATGATTTGTCCTTGGCTTTTAAGAGGATGTTCAGGTCCTCTACTATAATTGTATTTTTGTCAGGTTTGTTTGTTTTCTTGTTATTGTTTTCTTTTTTTAGATGTATTAGTAGTTGCTTTGTAAATTTTGGTGCTTCCTGATTGGGAGCATATAAATTAATGAGTGTCGTGTTTTCTTACTGTTGTATTGTCCTTTTTATCATTATGAAATGACCATCTTTTTCTCTAGTTACATTTTTGTATCCTAAAGTCTGTTACATCAGATATCAGTATGGCAACTCCTGCTTTTCTCTGGATGCCATTTGCTTGGAGTATTGCTTTCTGCTCTTTCATTCTTAGTTTGTATTTGTCTTGGAGACAGCATATGAATGATTTATTTTTACAATCCAGTCTGCTAATCTGTACTTTATTATTAGTGAGCTCAGTCCATTTACATTTAGGGTGATGATTGTTAAATGAGAATTTTATGGCAATTACTTTCTCCCTTCTTATTTTCTGTTTGTCCCAACTCTTCTTCATTTCTTTTTTTATTGTTTCAGGATGAATAGCCTTCTTTAGTATTTGTTGAAATGCCAACCTTGTCCTGGGGAATTCCCTCAGATTCTGTATGTCTGCAAAGGTCTTTACTCCTTCATATCTAAAGGAAACTTTGCTGAATAAATTATTCTTGGCTGGTAGGTTTAGTCTTTTATTCTTTTGAATATTTGATTCCACTTTCTCCTGGCTTGTATAGTTTCTGCTGAGAAATCTGATGATAGCCTGATGGGCATTCATTTTAAGGTTATAGTTTTTATTTTCCTTGTCTGCCTGAAAAATTATTACTTTGTCTTTGATTTTTGACATTTTCAGCATAATGTACCTTGGAGAGGACCTGCTAGAATTTAGGTAGTTAGGGGTCTTGTTATCTTCTTGCATTTGGGGTTCCAGGTCTTTCCATAGGTTTGGAAAATTCTCATCTACTATTTCTTTGAGTAAGTTCTCTGTAAATTTCTGTTCTGCCTCTTTTGGTATTCCTATTATTTTAATGTTGTCCTTTCTAATGGAATCTGATAGTTCCTGTAGAGTTCCTTAATTTCTTTTGACTCTCAAATCTCTCTCTTCTTCTTTCTTTGATGTTTCCATTTTACTATATTTGATATCACTAATTATTTTCTACATCTGATTGGCCCTGTTTCTTAGGCTATTTCATTTTAAGTTTTTTTATTGCATTGTTTACCTCTAAAATTTCTATTTTAGTCTTCTTTATAGTTTCAATTTCTTTGTTAAAATTTATTTTTCTTCACAGATTTTATCTGATTGCCAGTACTCCGCCAACATTATTTAAGCTCTCTGAATATCTTAACAACAGCAGTCTTGAATTCTGTGTCCCTTCGATTATATATTTCCAAATCCATAAGTTTGGTTTTTTTCTAGAGAATATTTATTTTCTTTCAGAGTGCTTTGAATTATAATGAACTCACTCATAGTATTTTATGTGTTTTCTTTCCTGGGGATGAGGACTTTGTCCCTGGCAGATAAGGTCTTTCTTTCACTTTCCAGTTAGTGTCACTGTAGCATCTTACACTATTTTCTCTTGGGTGTTTGGTGTTCTTTCTCTGGGAGTTTTCCTGCAAGTTGGGCTTCTCTTTTTTGATCCAGTCACTTTGTTCTTGATGTGCCTTCTCTTTGTGAGAATATGGTTGATAATGCTGTGCTATGCCTTAAAGATCAGTTCAAGGAAAAGCTACTGTTGTTGGTTTACAGTTTTCTTGAGCCCTCCTGTTGTTTTCCACAGTGGTAGGGTTTGTGGGGAATGCATCAGGTTTGTTAGCTCACAGTATAATGGCAGTTGGCCTTTTTCAGCTGGCTGTAAAGCAGGTACTAGGTGAAGTTGGAAAGGAAAGTTTTGGGAGAGAGTTAGGGGAAGTGGCAAGGCTCTGTATCTATAGTTTCTGTCTAAAGGTAGAAATGGTACAGGTTGTAGCTGCTTTGTGTGCTGGGTTTACTCCCCTGTGTTCTGACTTGGCTGTTACATCAGCTTATTTCTCCCCAGTAGAGCACTGCATGTGCTAGGTGGGCTTGAACTACTGGCTCAGCTTTTCTCTTTTTTCCTGAGCTCATGTTTCACCCAGGACTGTATTTTATTCTCATCAGCATCTTTATGACAGCTGGCTCTTAATTTTAAACTTACATTGAGGGCTGCCATGCCTGTTGCTTCCAATCATGCTGCTTGAAGCTGGGACCATATTTTCACCCAAGGCAGTTTAGCAGCTTTTGTTCACCCTCTAACCCACCCAGGCCATGGTGCTCCAAATGAACATCAGTGCATCACAGCTTGGGTTTGGGTTCTAAGTTGCCCAAGGTTTCACAGGGTTTCAGTTACCCATACCTTTGCTCTTGTCATTTCTTGGCCTCTAACTTGCCCAAGATCATGCTGCTCTTTATCCCATGTTTCCAGGCCCCTACCTCGCTCCTGCTTTGGCCAGCCTTGGGTTACATTCTGCAGCCACATCTCCCCCCACTTCCTTTACTCTTATCTCATTTACCCCCTTTTTTTCTGACCTTTATTTCAATGTGTGGATCTCTCACTTGAAGCTGTGCCACTAAAAGTTTCACTCATTTAATCCCAGTTGTTCATTTGTGTTTTCCAGGAGAGTTTTCAAAAATTTCCTCTCTTGCCACCATCTTAGTTCCCTCCACTAGGCCTCATGGATTTAATTTACACTTTCTGAGCATTTTACATCAAAGCCACAGAGTATGTATTCTGTTCAAGTGCACATGGAAAACTTTTCACAATAGACCACTTGCTAGGCTACCAAACAAATGTCAATAAATTTAAGAAGGTTTAAATCATATTAAGTATTTTCTCTGACCAAAATGCTATGAAAGTAGACATCAATTACAAGAAAAAAACTTGAAAACATGCAAACACATGGAGACAAATAACATGCTACTTACCAATAAATGGGTTAACACTGAGATCAACTGAAAATTTTAAAGATATATTGATACAGATGAAAATAAAAAGAAAGCAACCCAAAATCTTTAGGACACAGGAAAAAGGAGTTCTAGGATAAAAATTCATAGCAATACAGGCTTATCTCAAGAAATATGAAAAATCTCAAAAAAACAATGTAACCTTACATCTAAAGAAACTAGAATAAGAATAGCAAACAAAGTCAAAATTAGTAGGAAGAAGAAAATAATAAAAAATCACAACAAATGAATATACAACAAACTTTAAAACTATAAAAGAACAGTGAAATCAAGAGCTGGTTCTTGAAAAAAATAAACTAAATTGATAAACACTTAATCAACCTTATAAAAAATAAAAAAGAAGATCCAAATAAATAAAGTGAGAAATTACAGAGAAGTTGCAACTGACACCAGAGAAATGCAAACATTTTAAGAAAATACTATGAGCAATTATATATTAATGAATTGGACAATCCTGAAGAAATAGATAAATTTCTAGAAATAAAATCTTCTAAGCCTGAATCAAGAAATAAGAGAAAAGCTGATCAGATCAATTAGTACTAAGAAAATTCAAGCAGGAATAGAAAAAACTCTCTAAACCAAAAGTCCTGGACTGAATGGCTTCACAGGTAAATTTTACCAAGCATTCAAAGAAAAATTGACACATATTCTTCTAAAATAATTCCGAAATATTTAAGAAGGAGAAAGACTTTAAGCTCATTTTACAAGGCCACCATTACCTTGATCTCAAAATCAGACAAAAACATTACAAAATAATTATAGGTTGATGTCTCTGATTAACACAGGTGCAAAAATAAGTATTTACAAATGGAAGTAAGCAATACATAAAAGATCATATACGCAGGGGTGTGGAAACAATCCTGTTTATCTCTCCATGCTGAACAGGGCAGGAACAGAGACTGGCTGCAGGTAGAAGGTTACAGTTGCTTGATAAAGAGGGAAATTGTGGGAGGTAGGTGATAGTTTTTGAGAAATTAAGAAATACAAATTGGTTGTTGCAATGGGTTCAGAAGGATGTACAGTGCAGTGTAGAAAATACAGTCAATAATGTGATGCTAGTGGGTTCTGGACTCTCCAGCAAATCATATTGTAAATTATGGGAATGTCTGACTACAGTATTGTCCTCCTGAAACTAATATAAAATATTGTTGAACGTCAACTGTAATTAAAAATATATAAATTTACAAAATAAATGAGATCATACACCACGATTAAGTGGCACTTATTTCTGGGATGAAAGGTTGATTCAACATCTGCAAATAAATTAACATAATACACTATATAAACAAGATAAGGAATAAAAATTATATGATTATTTTCATAGATTCATAGTAAACATTTGACAAAATCCAGCATTCATTTATGGTAAAAATTTGCAGCAATGTAAGAATAGCTGGAACATGCCTCATCATAATAAAAGCCATATATGGATATTAAAAAACAATGGCCAATATCATGTCCAACTGTGAAAGGCTAAATGCATTTTCCTTAGGATTGAGAATAAGACAACAATTTTTACTTTTACCACCATTACGCAACACAGTATTTGATGTTGTAACTACAGTAATTAGACAAGTAAATGAAAAGGAATTTATATTGGAAAGAAGTTAGTAATATGTCATTATTTGCAGACTACATCGTACTATATAGAGAGTCCTGTAAAGATTCCAAAAAAATATATTAGAACCAATAAATAAATGTAATAATCTAGCAAGATAGAACTTTAATAATCAGAAATGGATTGTATTATTATTTCATTACCAGATTACTATTTATTAATTTTTCAAAGTTTTAGGAATAATAAGAATAAAATGCATAATAAAGAACAGATACTGTTCATACTCTCCACTGTCACCAGCAATTTTAAACCAATCAAGTAGCGTTTACAGTTGAATAACTCTTGGCATTTTTATATTACCTTTGCAAAAGGCTTAATGGTGTATTATCAAACCTACCTTTCATTTCTTGTTAAAGGTTTCTAGCTTTTTAAAATTGTAAATAAATATTTAATCCTGTTATAATTTCATTGCCTCTGTTTATTTTATAACTGTATTGAAATTTTAGCTCCATAATTTCCTAGTTTTCTTTGAGGTTTCCTCTAGTATGAAAGACAGCCTATAACTTATTCTGCATAATAATAGGGAGAAATTACTTGGGCTTCAGGCCAGTTATCTCAAAAATTTTACCAGTTTTAGGATGCCACAAAAGACCCTCAGGGTTCCTTCCATCTCCGGCACAGGTCATGTACATTTCAGAGTAATCCTTCTCTCCAAAGCTGTATGAGATTGTTCTATCTACAGGCAACTTTACAGTTTGAAGTCTTTTTCCTTTTAAATTAATCACTCTTTTTTATTGTAACAGGCCACTTAGAGTTTATTCCTCAACATCTATACACATTCCACCTGAGATTTTTTCTTTTTTCTCCAGGTAGTGAAATTTTCCGCAATTGGAGATTTTTCATGTTTACAGGTCATATTCAAAGGCATTTATGGAGTAGGACAAGCTGTCAATGTAATAAAAAAAATTTGTGTTCCAGAGAACTATTCAAACCATTGGAGATGTCCACCTAGTCAAAGTACTTTTCCACATGATGGTCAGAAATAAGGGAATACAGAAACTCGTGGTTCTGCTCTAAGACTGTCAGGGCTGCTTTCATAGCCATGGTACAAGCAAAGTATTTCCCCGTGGAATCCACCTTTCTATTATTGAATTAATTGTTTTTATTATCTTTATATACTGTAGCCTGGACAATGATTGACTGATCTTCTCAATTCAAAGTGCAGAATTTAGTTCCAATTTATCTAACATAGCCTTCTGACTGGCAGATGACCAATGAATTGACTGGGGCATTCATGGTTACTTGATATACTTGGTGAGTGAATTCCCCTCGCAAAACATTTTTGAAGGAATATTTACAAAGATCAGAGAGTTGGATGCTTCCTTCCACACTGGAGAATCACACCACTGGTAGTAGTTCTCTGGCAAAACACACTCAGTCATAATGGAAGATATTATCATAGGAAAAATCTACTGAGGGTGAAAGGGACAGGTTGCATTTTTATATATGAATAATAAATTATCAGAAAAAATTTAAGAAATCATATTTACAATTGCATCAACAATAAAATAAAATACCTAGGAATAAAATTATTCAAGGAAATATAAAACATGTTCTTGAAAAATTATATCTTTGGAGAAACATATTAAAGCAGATAGAAATAAATGAAAGTGTATACCATGGCCTATAATGAAAAAAATTTACATAATTAAGATGTGCATTCACACTAAGTAATCTATAGATTCAATGCATTCTCTACCAAAATGGTATTTTTTCATAAAACTAAAATGAATAATCCTAAAATTCATATAGAACCCTAAAAGACCCCAAATAGACACAAAGATCTTGAAAATTTTAGAAGAAACATAGTGGGAGGTATCACAAAACCTGAACATCAAACTATGCTGCAAGGTTGTGGTAAGAAAAACAGCATGGTACTGTCATAGAAACAAGCACATAGATCAATGAAACATAATAGGAAACCTAGAAAGAAACCCACACCAATAAGGTTAATCAATCTAGGCCAAAAAGGGAAGAATATGTAATGAGGTAAAGGCAGTGTATTCAATAAATAGTGTTAGAAAAACTGGACAAAGGTGAATTCATTAAGATGGCAGCATGAAAGGAAATTCTTGAAACCTCTTTTGTAAATTACAACAAATTGAACAACTATATTTCAACAAGGTAATATCTAAGCAACACATAACCTTAGCTGAGAGACCCACTCATTGTAAAAAAAAAACACCTGAAGTTTTGAAGAAGAGGGTGAGTCGAATAGGAGGAAAGAGGGAAGTGTAGAGACAGGGTCATAAGATACAGTCTGGAGCCAAGAGGGAGGAAGTGTGAGACAGGGGCCAAATAACGCAGGTAAAAACACAGTGCAAGCCTGGGAGGGCTGGAAACTGAGATGGCAGCAAGTGCAAAACACAAGCAAAGTGCACAGTGTGGACCTAGGATAAAGACTAGGACAGGGTGTGCATGAAACAGACCAGGCAAAGAAAAAAGCAAAGATGGCAGTACACATGATTTCTTTGGCCCTGTACATTTCTGACAGAGAGAATGGCTTGTAATCTGGCTAAGGTCACCTAGGAAAGTGACCTCAAGGCGTACAGAAGACATAGTCCACACATACTACCCTTACTGTCAGGCCACCTCCCACAACCCTTTCAGAGCTTGCCTCTTTCACTTCGGCCCAGACTTACAGGAAAAAAGTTGTAGGGGTTAGTCAACTACTGCAGGATATTGCCAATACCAGGTGCCAGAAATATGCCCATGCTTCACCAAAAAACCTCCCCCTGACATTTCATGACTGAAACTAACATGGGGGCCAAGAGAAGCTGAGAGACATGGGCATGGCATCTTCTGCCTGCAGTGGAATTTCAGAGGCACAAAGCCCTATTGCCCATTACATCCCTCAATGGGGGTGGCACACAAAGACCAATGCAACTGGGTCAGAAAGGAGAAGCCAATCTCCCAGGAAATCTCCCATTGTTAAGAGACAAAAATATGAAGAGAAAATAAACAAAAAGAAAATAAATCACTGCAATCCAAGAGAATAAATAAAATGCTGCACTGAAACCTACTGAGAAGCACACACACACACAAAAAAAGACCATTTAAAATCTACTTCTGGCAAGATCCACTCTTCCCAGGAATAAAAACACACCAACAGCTACAGTTATCCAAGGGAACAAAGCTTCCCAGAAAGAAAAAAAATTCTTTAAAAAAGGATCCTGATAACATGGACATATGTCATTTAAATGACACAGAATTTAAGATTACATTTCTGAGAGACTCTAAGAAATAAACAAAAACTCAGATAGGCAGTTTAATGTACTCAAAAAATATCCACAGGGGTGGGGGAAGCAGGAATCATTTTAACAAAGCGATTGAAATTTTAAAGAAAAACAAAATAAAAATTCTGGAGATGAAGAATGCAATAAAAAGGATGATGAATAAAATAGGTAACATAGGAAGAAGAGCTGACCAGATGAAGGAAAAAATTAGTGATATTGAAGATAATAATATGAAAATGACACCGATGGAATAAAAGACATATATTTTAAAGAAAATAAAAAAAAATTCTAAAAGAACTATCTGATTCCATCGAAGAAAAAATAACAATAATAATTGGTTTACCAAAAAGAGAAGAGAGCAAGAAGGGCACGGAGAATCTATTCAAACAAATAGTTGAATAGAACTTATAAAACCAATGGGAAGAAAATGGATCCTCAAATTCAGGAAGCAACAGAAAACTTAATTACCTCAATCACAATAGGCCTTTTCCAAGGCACATTATATTTAACCTGTCAAAAATTAATAACAAAGAAAGAATTCTCAAGGCAGCCAGGAAAAAGAAGACTGTATCCTATAGAAAAAAGCCCATCAGACAATCATTAGACTTCTCAGCAGAAACTCTATAAGCCAAGAGAAAGTGGAATCAAATATTCAAACTACTGAAAGAGAGGAATCACCAGCCAAGAATAATTTATCAAGTAAAGTTATCGTTTAGATATGAAGGAGGAATATAGATCTATACAGATATACAGAAGCTGAGGGAATTCACTAACACTAGGCCTGTATTACAAGAAGTACTGAAGAAAGCTATTCAACCTGGAACAAAAAGTCAAAATAAATAGGGATAATGTGTTAAAACAAGAACACTAAAGGGGAGGAATTAAAGTCTGAATTCTTAAAGGAAAAAACAATAAAAGCATATTTAATAAATTCTATAAATTTGACAAAACCCTGGCAAGGCTTGTTAAGGTGAAAAGAGGAAAGACACAAATAACCATAGTAAGAAATAAAAGAAAATAAATTATGACTGATACCACAGAAATACAGAAGATCATACGAGAATAATATAAACCACATGTCACAAGTTATTAGAAAGCAATAGCAAACTAAACCAAGAAAAACTGTATAACCTAAATAGACTTATCCACAGTAAAAAAAAAAAAAATTGTAACAATCATTTAAAACTTTCCAAAGGAAAAAGTTGAAGATCAAACTGCTTCACAAGTGAAATCTACAAAAAAATTCAAAGAGAAATTAATACCTGTTCTCCAAGTCCTTCAGAAAACTGAAGAAGGGGCAGTACTTCTCAAACAATAAGGCCAACAATATCTGGACACCAAAGCCCGGTAAAGATAACAAAAACAAACAAAAAACAAACAAAATAAATCACTATAGACAAATATCTCTGATGAACACATATGAAAATATTCTAAACAAAATGCTAACTAATAGAATACAATAAGACATTAAATAGATATACATTAATTATACATTATTAGGAATCATTGAAGGAACATAGAGATGGTTAAACATATGGCAATCAATGAATATGACTCACCACATAAACATAATAAAAGAGAAAAACCATATGATCTTATTAATATAGAAAGCATTCAACAAGACACATTTATTTATGATCAAAACCCTTAGTAAAGTGTATGGAAATAAAATACCTCAAAATATTAAGAGCTGTACATGAAAACCCTTCAGCTAATATCATACTGAACAGTGAATAACTGAAACATATTCTCCTAAAATCAGAAAGAAGATAGGAATGTGCCCTGTTACCAATGTTACTCAACGAAGTACTCAAAGATTTAGCCAGGAAAATCAGTCATGAGAAAAATATAAAAGGCATTCAAATTGGGAATGGAAGTAAAAAATGCCAATTTTTTCAGGTGGCATGATTTTTTTTATTTTTATGTATTTATTTATATTGTTAAATTTATTACAGTCATGCTGATAAGTAAAAATTACATAGGTTCCAGGTGCACAATTCTACCTTACATCCTCTATGCATTTCATTATGTGTTCATCATCCAGAGTCAGTTCTCTTTCCATCACCATATATTTGTGTCCTTGTTTCTTCCTCCCCAACCATTCCTCCCTTACCCTCAGGTAATTACTAAATTATTGACCGTGTCCATGAGTTTTGTTTCTTTGTTGCTTTCAATTTTATGTTGCACAAATAAGTGGAATCATGTAGTTCTTGGTTTTTGCTGTCTGGCTTATTTCACCTAGCATGATAATTTCAAGATCCATCCATGTTGTCATAAATGGCCCTATTTAATCTTTCCTTATACCTGAGTAGTATTCCATTGTGTAAATGTACCACAACCTTTTTATCCAGTCATCTGTCAGATGACACTTCAGTTGTTTCCATGACTTGGTAACTGAAAATAGTGCTGCAATGAACTTGGGGGTGAACATATCTTTGCGGACTGAGGTTTTCAATTTTTTTTTAGTAGATACCCAAAAGATGGATTGCTACGTCATATGGCAATACCTTTTTTAGAGAAATCAATTTTTTATTGTGATAAAAGACACTAGAGACAATTGACACTAGAGACAGACAATTCTTCTATTGTTAGACTTATTGGGGTGACATTGGTTAACGAGAATTACATAGGTTCCAGGTATGGAATTCTACAGTGCATCATCTATGTATTGTATTTATGCTCACCACCCAGTGTCAGTACTTCTTCCATCATCATACATTTGTCTGGTGTTACTTCTGCCAGACTCCACATTTTCTATACAATATACACACAAACACACTTCACTGTATAATTCTGTTTGTGCTTAAATGACATATATTACATATTACATTTTATGTTTCCATTCATATTTTCACTGCATACTTAGTTTTGGCTATTGTAAATAGTGCTGCAATGCACATGGGGGTGCACATGTCTTATCTACATAGTGATTTTGTTTTTTTGACTCTGAACCTAGAAGTAAAAATACTAGATTATATGTTAGTTCTTCTTTTATTATTTTAGGTATCACCATATTGTTTTCCATAGTGATTGTACCAATTTTCTATCATACTTCTAGAAACCAGGGGTAGCTTTTTTCTACATCCTTGCCAGCACTTGTTATCTCTTATCTTTTTTTATTAATGTATTATATACATTTAAACAGGTATAAAGTCATATATCATGATGGTTTTTATCTACATTTTCTTAGTGATTGGTTATGTCAAAAAAACTTTTTCATGTACCTGTTGGTCATTTCAACATATTTGGAAAAAGATCTATTCAGGCTTTTTTTACCCAATTTTTATTGTTAAATTTATTGGGATGGCATTGGTTAGCAAAAATTACGTAGGTTTCAGTTGTACAATTCTACAGGGCATCATCTATGTGTTGCATTATGTATTCCCCAACCTGAGTCACTTCTCTTTCCATAACCATATATTTGACACCCACTCCCTCCCCTCCCTACCCTTCCCCTCTCTCTCACCCTTTCCTACTTAACCTCAGATAGCCACTAAACTATTGACTGTGTTAATGAATTTTTGTTTCTTTGTTGCTTTTAGTTTTATATTCCACATATGAGTGAAGTCATATGACTCTTGTTTTTTTGTATCTGGCTTATTTCACTTAGTATGATGATCTCGAGGTCCATCATTTGTCACAAATGTCAGTATTTCATATTTTCTTATAGCTAAGTAATATTCCATTGTGTATATATACCACAGCTTCTTTATCTAGTCATCTACGAAAAGCACTATGGTTGGTCCCATGACTTGGCCACTGGAAACTATGCTGCAATGAACATTGGGGTACATAAGTCTCTGTGGTCTAAGATTTTCAAAATTTTGGGGTAGATACACAGAAGAGAGATTGGTGGGTCACATGGTATCTTTATTCCCACTTTTTTAAGAAACCTCTACACTGTCCTTCATAACAATTGTACCCCTTTGCATTCCCACCAGCAGCATACTAGGGTTCCTTTTTGTCCACACCCTTTCCAGCACTTGTTATTCCTTGTCTTGTTAATAATAGCCATTGTAACAGGTGTAAGGTGATAACTCATTGTGGTTTGATTTGCATTTCCCTGATAGCTAATGAAGTTGAGAACTTTTTCATATATCTCTTGGCCATTTGTATGTTTTCATGAGTAAAGTGTCTTTTCAGGTCCTCTGCCCACTTTTTAATGGTTTGTTTTTCTGTTGTTGAGTCACATGAGTTATTTATATATTTTAGATACTAGTCCCCTATTAGATCTGTTTTTTTGTCAATATGTTCTCCTATTTGTTTGACTGTCTGTTTGCTTTGTTGATGGTTTCTTTTCATGAGCACAAGCTCTTTATTTTTATATAGTTCCATTTATTTTTTTTCCTTTTACTTCCCTTGTCATTGAGGTCAGGTTCATGAAATCCTCCTTGAGCCTAAAGTCTGTAAGTTTAGTACCAATATATTCTTCTATACAGTTTACTGTTTCAGGTCTTATGTGGATGCCTTTTGCATATAGTTTTCCAATTTTCCTAGTATCATCTACTAAAGAAGTTTCCTTTTTCTTATTGAATATTTTTTACTCCTTTACTAAAAATTATTTTTTATATGTTTGTTGGATGTATTTATGGGTTTTTGATTCTGTTCCATTGGTCTGTGTGCCTTTTTTTCTGCCAATATCAAGTTGTTTTGATTATTAACACTTCGTAGTATAAATTAAAATTGAGAGATTATATGTTCAGTCTTATTTATTTATTTATTTAATATAGTACTGCTTTGGCTATTTGAGGTCTTTTGCGGTTCCATAAAAATATTATCATTTTAAAAATCTATTTTATGAAACAATGTAAGGGGGATTTTTATGAGAACTGCATTAAATCTGTATATTTCTTCAAGTAATATGGTTATTTTGAACAATGTTAAGTATTCCTATTCATGAACATGAAATATCTTTCTATTTCTTTGTGTCCACTTCAATTTCTTTTAATAATGTCCTATAGTTTTCAGTGTATAAATTGGTCCTCTTTATTGCTAAGTTACTTCCCAGTATTCTACTTTTTTATTGCTGCAATTGCAAAAGGTATTGATTCATTTATTTTTCTGAAGATTTGTCATTTGTATATAGAAATGAGATTGATATTTGTGCATTGATTTTGTATCCTGCCACTTTAGTTTATTCATTTCTTGTTTCTTATAGTTTTCTGGTGGACTCTTTGAAATTTTCTATATAGAAGATCATGTCATCTGCAAATACTGACAATTTGATTTTTTGTCTCCCATTTTGGATACTTTTTATTCCTTTGTCTTGCCAGACTTTTCTGGCTAGGACTTCTAGTACTATATTGAATAGCAGTGGTGACAAGGAATCCCTCTCTTGTTCCTGATTTTAGGAGAATGGGCTTCAGCTTTTCCCCATTCAGTATGATATTAGGTTAGGGTTTGTCATATATGGCCTTTATTATGTTCAGGTCTTTTCCTTCTATAACCATTTTATTCAGTGAATAGATCATAAATGGATATAGTATCTTGTCAAATGCTTTCCCTGCTTCAATTGATATAATCATATGGTTTTTATTTTTTATTTTGTTTATGTGGTGTGTCACACTGATTGATTTGCATATATTGAACAATCCTTGTGCTCCTGTGAAGAATCCCACTTGATCATGGTGTATAATCTTTTGATGCATTGTTTTATTCTATTTGCTCATATTTTCTTTAGGATTTTTGCATCTGTGTTCATCAGAAATATTAATCTATAATTTTCTTAATTTGAGTTATCTTTACCAGGCTTTGGTATTAGCATAATATTGGCATCACAGAATAAGTTGAGAAGTATTGCCTCACCTTCAATTTTTTGGAAGAGATTGTGGAGGATGGGCATCAATTCTTGTTTGAAGCTTGGCAAAATGCGTTGGTGATACCATCTGGTCCACAACTTTTGCCTTTGGGGAATATTTGAATTATTGTTTCTATTTCTTTATTATTGATTAATCTATTAAATTAGCCAGTTCTTGCTTCAATCTAGGTAAACTACATGTTTCAAGGGACTTGTTTATTTCTTTTATGTTGTTAAATGCCCTTTATAATATTTCCTTATTATCTTCTATGTTTCTGTTCTATCAGTTGTAAATTGTCTTTGTTCAATTCTAATTTTTGTAATCTGTGTTCTTTCTTTTCATATTTTGGTTAGCTTACCAAGGGATTTGTCAATTTTATTGTTTTTTTTCCAAAGAAACAGCTCTTTGTTGCATTACTTTTTTCTATTGTCTGTCTCTTCTCAATTGTGTTTAATTCTGCTCCAATTTTTTGTATTTCTTTCCTTCTGCTAACTTTGAGTTTTTTCTATTCTTTTTCTTTTCTTGAAAATGGGATGTTAGGATGTTTTCTTGTGATTTTTCTTGTTTCTTAAGATAGGCCTATAAGATAAATTTCTTTCTTATTACTGTTTTTGCTGCATCTTAATAATTTTGTTACATTTTATTTTCATTGTCATTAGTTTCTATACATTTTTAAATTTTTTTATTTCTTCTTTGAGCCAGTCATTTTTAAATAAAATTTTGTTTAGTCTCCAGGTATATGTATCCTTTTCTGCTTTCTTTTTGCAGTTGATCTCTAATTTCAAAGCTTTGTGGTCTGAGAATACACTTGGAATTATTTCAATCTTCTTGAATTTGCCAAGGCTAGTTTTGTTTCCCAGTATATGGTTTATATTTGAGAATGTTTCATGTGCACTAGAAAAGAATGTGTAGTCTTTTGTTGTCTCACAAAGTGTTCTGCAAATCTCCATTATTTCCAATTGCTGTAATGTATCATTTAAAGCTGATATTTCCCAATTTATTTGCTGTTTGGATGATCTGTTTATGGCTGTTAAAGGTGTGTTTAGGTCCTCTACTGTAATTTTTTTTATCAGTTTTTAATTTTAGATTTGGTGGTTGCTTTGTAAATTTTGGTCTTTCATGTTTGGAGGCATGTATATTAATGAGTGTTATGTCCTCTTGTTGTTGTATTTTTCCTTTTATCATTATGAAATGTCCATCTTTGTCTCTTGTTACCTTTTCTATTCTAAAGTCTGTTTCATCAGATATCAGTATGGCAATTCCTGCTTTTCTCTGGGTGCCATTTGCTTGGAGTACTTTTTCCCACCCTTCCACTCTGAGTCTGTGGTTTTCCTTATGGCTAAGGTGTGTCTCTTGGAAACAGCATATGTATGTGTTTTGTTTATTAATCCAGTCTACTACTCTGTGCCTTTTTATTGGTGAGTTCAGTCCACTTACATTTAGGGTAATAATTGGTATATGAGGAATTTCTATGGGCATTACTTTATCCCTTTTTTGTTTCTTTTTTTGTTGTCCAAACTTTTCCCCATTTATTTTGGCTTTTTGTTTCAGGTCAAATAGCCTCCTTCAGTATTTCTTGAAATGACAATCTTGTGCTGGAGAACTTCTTTAGCTTCCATATGTTTGGAAAGGTCTTTATTACTCTTGCAAATCTAAAGGATAGTTTTGCTGGATAAATTAGTCTGTGCTGGAAGTTTCTCTCATTTAATGTTTTGAGTTTCTGATTCCACTCCCTCCTGACTTGTAGAGTTTCTGCTGAGAAGTCTGATGATAGCCTGATGTGCTTTACTTTAAAGATTTTCCCCCTTAGAACTCTCTTGTTGTCTTGATTTTTGACATCTTTAGTGTAATGTGCTTCAGAGGTCTGCTGGTGTCTAGATAGTGAGGGGATTTATTTCCATCTTGAATTTCAAGTTCCAAACTTTTCCATAGATTTGGAAATTTTTGTCTGCTATTTGAGAAAGATCTCTGTAGAGTTCTGTTCTGCACCTTCTGCTATTTTTATTATTCTAATGTTCTTTCTAATGGATTCCACTAGTTCTTGTAGAGTTTTTTTCAGTTTTTTTGACTCTAAGTCCCTATCTTCATCTTTTATTACCATTTTCATGTTCCAATCTTTGATATCACTAATACTTTCCTCTATCTCATTTGCCCTGTTTCTATGGTAGTTATTTCATTTTATCAGTTCTTTCATCACATTGTTTAACTATCAAGTTTCTATTTGATACTTTTTTATATTTTTAATTGTTTTGTTAAAATATTCTTTTTGTTCAAATTTCTTTTCTATGTCTGAGATCATGTATCTGAGTCTGGGTACTCTGCCAATATTGTTTCAGCTCTCTGGGTGTCTTAAAAACTTCAGCCTTGTAGCCTATGTCCCTTAGATCATATATTTCCAGATCTTTAAGTTCATTTTCTGAAGATTTTTAATTTTCTTTCTGAGTGGCTTTGAATCCTAAGGTACTCATTGTATTTGATATGTTTCTTTTTCTGTGCATGAGGGCTTTTTCTGTTGCAGATATAAAGAGGTCTCTCTTTATTTTCCTTTCTAGTTTGTATTACTGTAGTGTCTTCCAATATACTTCTCATGGTTATTTGAACTCTTATCTCTGGAAGCTTTCCTACAAAGTGAGCTTTTCTTCTCTTGATTCAGTTGCCTTGGTCTTGATATATCTTCTTTTTTGGAAAATGTGGTGGGTGATGGTGTGGAATACCTCTGAAATTCATGCAAGGGAAAGCTGCTGTGCCTGTGTTTTGGAGTTTTCATGAGGTCTACTGCCAGTTTCTGTGGGTGTGGGGTTTGTTGGAAAGGGCGCAGTATTATTTTTGCTTTTCTTTTTTTTTCCAGTTTGCTTTAGAGAAGACACTATGTAGAGTTGGGGTTGGGGTGATCTTGGAGAGAGAATGAGGGAAAGCAGCCAGGTTTAGTGTATGGTTTCTGCATGGGTTTGAAGGCAGTGTAGGCTGCAACTACTTCGTTTTTTGTGGTAGCTGCCCTGGTTGCTGACTGTGCTGTAACACTAGTCTGTTCATCAGTGAAGCTTGGGCAGGCTGGTGCAGGAGAAATGATGAGTGGGCTATTACCACATTGGTCATGGCTGAGTGTGTGCTGCTGGCTTAGTCTTTGTCCTTTTTTGTGAGCCCATGTTTAGCCCAGGACTATGTTTTATTCTGATCATCATTTTCACAGTAGCCTGCTCTCAGTTTCAAACTTGCTCAGAGCCTATTTGTGGCATCATGATGCAGCTGGGGACCTTATTGTTGTGCAGGGCACTTTAGATAATTTGTTCAGCCTCTAACCTGTCCAGGCTGTGGCATGTAGCTGAGGTCCTAGAGCACTGCATCTTGGTCAGTTTTTCAACTCACCCAAGGTCTCACAGGGTTTTAGCCACTCTCACCTCGGCTCTTGTTGCCAATCGGCTTCCATCCCACCCAGGATCATGTTGCTCCTCGGCCAGTTTCCCCTAGCTTTCTCTTAATTCCTTCTGTCATCTCCCCGTCAGATCACCAGTCATGTTCTGCACCCAGATGCCTCTCAGCTTTGCTCCTCCCCTCCTTTCCATTTGCCCTTGTTTCTCTGACTTTCATGTGTTATCTTGCAATGTGTGAATCTGTCATCTGAGACTGTGCCACTGAGGGTTTCTGTGTCGGATCTTGTTTGTTCAATTGTATTTTCCAGGACAGGCTTCATAGATCTCCTCTCTCATTGCCATCTTGGGTCTCTCCTCTTTACCCATTTTAAATTGCATTATTTTGTTTTGTTTTTTTCTACTCAAGTGTATGAGTAAATTATATCTTTTGAGTATTAATCTCTTATCAGATGTATAATATACTAATACTTCCTTTTTATCAGTTGGCTGCCTTTCATTTTGTTAATTATTTCTTTTGCTGTATTAAAGATTTTTAGTTCTATGTAGTCTATTTGTTGATATTTGAGTTTTCTGTTTGTGGTTTAGGTTTTAATATAAAAATTCATTTCTAGGATGGTAAACAAGGAACTTATTTTCTATGTTTATTTGCTAGAAGTTTTATAATTTTATATCATTAGTCTATTTGAAGTTAATTTGTTTGAGTTGTGCAAGGTAAAACCTAGTTTCATTTTTTCATATGTCCATAAGCACAGCAGTATTTATAAAAAATAATGCCTTTTTATTGATTATTCTTGGCTTTATACTCAAGTGCTATTTGATTGTATAAACATGGGTTTATTTCTTGCTTATTGATTCTGTTCCATTGATCTATGTGTCTGTTTTTATTCTAATTCTATGCTGTTTAGATTATTATAGCTTTATAATACAGTTTGAAATCACAAGTGTGATACTGCTTACTTTGTTCTTCTTTCTCAAAATAGCATTTGCTATCCAGTGTCTTCTGTGATTTAATTCAAATTTTAAGATTGTTTATTCTACTTTTGTAAAAAATGTTATTGGAGTCATGATAATAAGCTTATTTACTTTATAGATGGCTTTGGGTAGTATGATCATTTTAAGAATATTATTTTTTCTAATGCAAAAACATATTTTTAAATTTATTTGTGTCTCCTTGATTTTTATTAATTCATGTCTTAGTTTTCAGTTAGGACTCTTTTACTATTGTGGTTAAATATATTCCTAAGCATCTTATTTTTACAATATTATTTTAAAATAATTTTTGTTAATGTATTGAAATGCTACTAATTTTAGGTTGATTTTCTACCTTGAAAATTTACTACATTTATTCATTATATAATAATAATATTTTAGTGTAGTATTTAGGATTTCTACATTGAGAATAATGTCATGTGCAAATACATCCAATTTTACTTCTTCCTTTTCAATTATGGAGCATTAATTATTCTTTAAAGATTTTGCAAAATTTACCAGTTATACCATCTGCCTCTGGACTTTTCTATGTTGAGAAAATTTTGATGACTGATGCAATCCATATTAGTATTGGTCTATTCAAATTTTCTATTTCTTCTTGATTCAGTATAGGTAAGTTGCAAGATTATAAAAATTAATCTATTTTTCTAGGTTGTCCAGTTTGCTGATGTATCATTGTCCATAGTAGCATCTTATGTTCTTTTGTATTTTTATATCAGTTTCAGTGTCTCCTCTCCTATTTGTAATTTTATTAATTTGGATCCTGTCTCTTTTCTCCTTGGTTAATCTACCTAAAGGTTTCTAAATTTTATTTATCTCTTCAAAAAACTAACTCTTAGTTTTGTTTTGTTTTTTTCATTTATTTTTGTTCTAATCTTCTTTTTTGTCCCTCTACTTTCAATTTAGTTTATTTCTCTATTTCCTTGAGTATAAAATTATATTGTTCATTTAAAATCTACTAATTTTATTAGATTTGTATTTATAGGTAAAAACTTGTCTCTTAGAACTGTTCTTGCTACATACCATAAGTTGTGGTATGTTGTACTTTTATTTTCATTTGTCTCAACAAACTTCTTTCTTTTCATTTTAGGGTTTGGTTTTTTTGTTTGTTTGTTTGTTTGTTTGGGTTTTTTTTTATTCCTTGGTGATTCCAGGGAGTATTATCTAACATTGATGTATTTGTGAATTTTCCTGTTTTCTTCTTGTTATTAATTTCTAGTTTCATACCATCGTGTTTAGAGAAGATACTTCATATGATTTAAATCTACTTGAATTTGCTAATACTTATTTTGTGACTTAACATATGATTTATTCTAGAAAATGATCTGTTGGAATTTGAGGACAATATATATTCTTCTATTGTAGGATGTAGCTTTAATACTTATTTTTGATTGGTGGTGTCATTTTTACCTGATACTATGGGATCCTTGATTTCTTACATTTATATCTGTGCATTTGTGTATGCAGTCTTCTCTTCCAAATTTTATAGGTTTGAATTGGTAGTAACAGTTCTTCACCAGTATTCTTAGCTTGCAGTTCTGTGCAATAGGTGGAACTTGCTATTAGGTTCTATTTTATGTCAAGGCCACTGAATGTCCTGTGAAGTTGGGAGGGCTTGTGCCACTGACTGAGAAAAATTAGATACCATGCCTGGCTTTGTTCACTGCCTAATCAATGCTAATTTGATAAACTCTGCAGTTGCTTGGGTTCTTTGATTAGGCTTCCTATATGGTCAGAGCTGAGTACTACTCTTTGCAGTAGACAGGACTATTGCTTTTTTTCTATACCCTGGTAGAGCAGCCAAATGGGCCTGAAGGTCTACATGGCACAATTTTTGGAGACTTAAAGTTGGCAAAATTGTGCAGTGAATTCCCATGCTATATAGATATATGACTTTGATGCTGCTGATGTGAAAATATGCAGGTTATTACTGTTTCTGTAGAGTTATAAGCAGGGCTTTAGGAAGTGCTATGCATCTTCTCATGTATTCTGGTTAGGTTCTTTGGTCAGGTAGGTTGAAAGGTGGATTCAGCAATGGGCAGATGTATAAATTAGTTTTGTTCTTGAGATAGAGTCAAGATGATAGAGGAATTAAATTCTGAGCTCATCACCACTGATGTACATATCAAAATTACAAGTAAAGTATAGAACAACTATCAATGAGAACCAATTGAAGACTAGCTGAACAGAATTTCTGTCACTAAAAATATAAAGAAGAAGCAACATTAAGGTGGGTAAGAGGGTAAAAAGACAGTCTTGTCAGGTCTCATACCCATGGCATGGTAAGAAATAAATGGGAGAAATACTTTGACTGCACAGGTACCCCTTGAGGAATACTGCTTCTGAGCCCATTACTGGTATCCCAAGCCTGGAGAACTTTTGCCAGAAAAAGGAGGTCCCATAGCACCTAGCTTTGAACCCCAGTGTGGATTACATTCAAGGTTAATATAAAATTATGGGAGATGTAGATAATGTACTAAGAAAGTTTACATACAAACTCACTTGCTCCAAACTCCAGCACAGAGGCATCAGTTCATGATGTACCTGGGTCAAACAGGGAGAAATTAAATGTACTAACTTTAGAAAAGCAGTAATTGGTGTGAATATTTCAGGGAATAAAAGCACTGCTAGGAGTCATTGTTGTTGCTCTTGTGGTTGTTGTTGTTGTTGTTTATTTGTGCTTTTCTTTCACCTAGGTGGTCTGGTATATGTGGGTACAAAAATGTTACTCTCTGTTAACTTGGTTAACAATATTCACCTTATCCAAATGTCTCCCTGTGACCCCGCCCCACCAAACCTGCTGACCTAATCAGAGACTATTCCAGTGGCTCCAGACCCTCTATACAAATGTGGCTCATCTTGATTCATACTGCAATCTCCACCAAATGCCCTCTGGCAATATGCAAGTGGTAGTGAACTTCTATGTAAGCAACACTCTTTTCAAAAGCCCTAAAACTCCACACAAGCGATGAACAGACTTGATGCAGCCTGTAATCTCTCCCTAAACCCATCAAGCTCCAATCTAATGGAAGCCAGCCTCAGTTTTCCCTGCAGTTTCTCCTAAGGCTCTCAAGCTCTATATGAGTGGCAACCAACCTCAGTATGCCCTATAGCTTTTCTCAAATGCCCTCATGCTCAGCACAAGTGGCAAAGACTTATGGCTTATATTGAAGCTCCTACCAAGTAGCCTCAAGCCTGGCACAAGTGAAAGCCAAACTGGGATTACATTGTATCTTTCATCAAATGATCTTGAGTTTGATACAAGTGATAACCACTCTTGACCCATACCAGAGCTATTCCCAAAAGGCACCTGACAAATCTGAAAGGTGGATTCAACCTACACCAAAGCCTGACCCAAATGGTTCTACAACAAACACACCTGATGGACAGACTTCACTGGCACCTGAGCGACACTTAAGGGATTCGTGCCCTGTGGGGTCAGCCATGTAACAGCTGTTCATGTATTGTAGTTGTGGCTGGTCCTCATAGTCAATTGACATAAGTATCAACCACATCAACTTACATGACAGTAGCAACCCATGGCCAAATACAGAAGGGAGTTAAGTGCAACTGACAGGAGACATGCCTGGAGCACCTGACTCAGGTTATTAAGGAGAAAGTGTGCCACTGGACCCAACAAGATACCTTTAATGTAAAGCTACAATATCAGAAACAGGAGATGTAGCAAATCTACAAAATACCATAGAAACTAAACAGAGAGTCAGCCAAAATAATTTGACAAAGAGAAATATTTCAAAAGAAAGAACAAAAATCTACAAAAAAAAAAAAAAAAGAATGGAGACAAGCAATCTACCAGATCAAAAGTTCAAAACAATAGTTATAAACATACTCAACAAACCCAGGAGAACAGATGAACTCAGTTAGAACTTTGACAAAGACACAGAAAATATACAAATAACTATTAGGATAAAAGAAAGTAATAACATGATAAAAAACATTAGATTATGTAGATGTATGAATCAGTGATCTGAAAGGCAAGATAATGGAAAACATCCAAGGAGAATAGCAAAAAAACAAAAACAAAAACAAAAACAAATATTTTAAAAATAAAGATAGTTAATGGGACCTTTGAGACAACATCAAGTATAACAATATTTGCACCATGGGAGTCCCAGAAGGAGAAGAGAGAAATTAAAGAATAGAAACTTATTTGAAGAAATAATGAATGAAAAATTTTCTGCTCTGGCAAAGGAAATTCAAATCCAGGAATAACACAGAATTACAAGCAAGATGAACCCAGAGTCCCACACCAAAGAAAACATTATAATTGCAATTCCAAAATTGAAAAACAAAGAAAGATTCTTTAAAATAGGAAAAGAAAAGCCACTAGTTATGTGCAACAAAGCCCCCATTGGACTATCAGCTGATTTTCAAGTGAAACTTTGTGACTAGAAGAAAATGGCATATTACATTTAAAGTGACTAAGAAGAAAAAACCTACAACAAAAAATACTTTATCCAGCAAGTTTACTATTTATAATTGAAGGAGAGATAAAATATGCTGCCAGTGTAAGTGCACGGTGGCAAATTCATGAACTGAATTGTCAGATTTTGGATACCACAAAACCTCTAATGACATTTTCAGAAAAAGTTCCAAAATTGCTTTGAAGGGTGGACTAAGCGCTGGTGTTGGTGCATAGATTCCCAAGGGAAATACTTTAAAGGTGACCGTAGTGATATTCAGCAGTCAGATATGTAGCACTTTTTCTAAGATGAATGCACAAAATTAATTTTATGACCTCATATCTATTCTGCCATATTGAATTGTCTATGTATGACTCATATAGATAAATATGTATTAAGATGCTTGCCCCATTTTTTGATCAAATTATTTATTTTTTATGTTGCATTGTATGAGTTTTTATATGTTTTGTATATTAACTCATTATCAGCTATAACATTGGCAAACATATTCTCCCATTCAGTAGATATTTGCTTGTTTGTTTGTTTTTCATGATTTCTTTTGTTGTCTAAGAGTTTTTTGGTTTAATGTAGTTTCATTTATTATTTTTTTGCTTCTGTTGTTTTTGCTTTGGTTGCTTTTACCCAGCATAGCAAAAAATAAATGTTGCTATGACTGATATTAAAGGGTTTACTGTCTATAATTTTATTTAGGAGGTTTATGGTTTCAGACCTTATATTATATTTAAGTATTTGATCTATTTTGAGTTAGTTTGGTATATGGTGTGTACCATATACCAAAATGGTCCAGCTTCATTTTTTACATATATATGTCCAGTTTTCCCAACATAATTTAATGACATGACTCTTTTTATCCCATTGTATACCTTTGCCTACTTTGCCATAAATTAGATGAGAATGTAAATGTGGGATAATTTCTGAACATTGTATTCTGTTCCATAAATATATGTATCTCTTTTTTATGCTAGTACCATATTGTCTTGATTACTATACCTTTGTGGTATACTTTGAAATTAAACAGCATAATGTCTCCATCTTTGTTCTTCTCTTTCAAGATGTCTTTAGCTATTTGGAAGAACATTAATTAGGTAAACCATTATGATTTTAGAACTTTTTCTTTATTTGTCTTTTTTTAAAATTATTGTCTTATCACTTTCAGAGTACAGGTCTTTTGCCTTCTTTGTTAAACTTAATGCTAGACTAAACTTTTATTGATTTTGTTTATTTTTTTAATGAATCAACTCTTGGTTTCATTCTTTTCTATTGTTTTTCCTTTATTTAATTTTGCTTTGATCTTTATTAGTTTCTTCCTTTTACTCAATTTGAACTTAGTTTGTTCTTCTTTTCTGGTTCCTTTATGTGTAAGGTTTATTTCAGATTTTCTTGCTATTTTGTAGTTGTTTTGTATTGCTACAAACTTTCTTCTGAGAATTACTTTTGTTGTGTACCATAAAGTTTGGAATGTTATGTTTTCATTTTCATTTGTTTTAATACAGTTTTATCTTTTTAAATGTCATTTGTTAACACACTAATCATTTAGGAAGTACCATGATATTTAGTCTCCATATGTTTGTGATTTTGTAGTTATTTTTTGTGTTCAACATTTACATTTTATTGTTGTGGTCAGAAAAGATGCTTGATATAATTTCAATCCTATTAAGTTCATTGAGACTTATTTTGTGACCTAACTTCTTTTTTGATCAATCCTGTCTAGATGATCTGTTGATATAAATAAGATGTTAATGTCACTTGGTATTATTATAATAGTGTCAATTCCTTCTTTTAAAATGTTAGCATTTTATTTATGTACTTAGATGGTCTTACAATTATTTTTGGTGTGTAGATTTTAACAAGTATTATATCCTCTTGTTTGGTGTCTATTATAGAATGCCCTTCTTTTCTCTTGTTCTTGTCTTTGTTTTAAAATCTATTATATCTGATAAAATACATTTTTTAAAATTTTTATTGGAATGGAATAATTTATCCTCTTACTTTGTGTGTGTTCTCAGATCTGATGTGATTCTCTTGTAGACTTTATAGGTATGGGATTTTTAAAAATCTATTTAGTCTCTCAATGTGTATTAATTGGAGCATTTTGTTCATTTACATTTATTTATTGATAGGCATGTGCGTATTGCCATTGCATTAATTGTTTTCTGTATGATTCTTATAGTTTTTTGTGTGCGGTTTTTTGTTTGTTTGTTTTTTGCTTCTACTTTTTCTCTTGTTTTCTTCTCTTTTGCCTTACTGACTTTCTTTAGAGCTATTTGGATTACTTCATCTTTTTTTGACATAGGTTTCTGATTTGTGGTTGAAATGAGACTCATATGTAACAACCTTTGTTTATAGCAGTTTATTTTTAGTTGATGTTCACTTATGTTTGAGCACATTCTAAAAAGACTGTATTTTCTACTCAGCCCCCTATACATTTTATATTTTCGACATTATATTTTGCAACTTTTGTGTTGTGTTTATGTATCAATTATTTATTGTCAACACACATGCTTCTAGTTTTGTTTTTGAACTTTCATACTACCTATATTATTTGTTGGTATGTCATTTTACAAAATATTTGCCTTTACCAGTGAGTTTTTCTTTTCTTTTTAATATTTTCTTATTTTAAGTTTGACCTTTCATTTTATACTTACAGAAGTCCCTTTAACATTTCTTGTAGTTCTAGTTTAGTGGTGATAAACTTCATTAGCTTTCGCTTGTTTTGAAAACTTTATTTTTCCTTCAATTGTGAATGATAACCTTTCCTGGTAACACATTCTTGGTTGTAGGATTTTTTTTCTTTTATTACTTTCAATATATTGTGCCATTCCCTTCTGCCCTGCAAAATTTTAGCTGAAAATCACCTATTAAAATAATGGGGGATTCCTAGCTGCTTTTCTCTTACTTAACATTCTTTTTTATCTTCAAATGTTGGTATATTAATTGTGATGTGTCTTGATGTCAATATCTTTGGAATAATTTTGTTTTGTACTCTGTGTGTTTTCTTCACTTGGGTCTTTTTCCTTCATCATGTTAAGAAAGTTATCAAATAGGTTTCAAAATATTTTCTGTTTTTTTCTTTCTCTCTTCTACTTCTGGGGCCCCATTATGTAAATTTTAGTACACTTGATGCTGTGTCAAAAGTCCTTTTAACTTTATTCAGTTTTTAATGGGGGTTTTTTTCTGTTTATATTGAAAAATTTCTACTGCCTCATCTCTGAGGACTCTGATTTGTTCTTCTGCATCATTTGAACTTTTGCTGATTCCCTGTAGTTTCTTTTTCATTTTAATTATTGCAAAATCTAACCCTGATTGGTTCTGTCTTATATTTTTATCTCTTTTGAAATACTTACTGAGTCTGTCGATCCTTCTTTCTAGATTATTGAGCATCTTTTTTTTTTTTTGCCTTTTTTTTTTTTTTTTTTTGGTATGTGGGAAGCTCTCTAGATGGGAATCGAACCCAGGCCGCAGCGCTGATAGCACCGGAGACTTAAGCCACTACACCACCAGATAACTCCCTTATTGAGCATGTTTATAACTATTGCTGTAAAGTCTTTACCTGGGATATTGCTTTTCTTAGTTCTGCTTAGTGTTTTTTATTTTAAGGATTGTGTTAATTATTTTGTTTGAAAGATATTTCTCTGTCTCCTTTTTACCTATTTCTTTGTACTTACTTCTATGTATTAAGTATTAATAGATTAGCTATGTTTCCCCATCTTGAAAAGGTGGCCTTACATAGAAGATGTCCTGTTGAGCACAGTGAAGCAATTCCCCCTTGTCACTAGAGCCAGATTCTCCAGGGGTATTCCCTGTGTGGATTGTATGTGCCTTCCTGTGGTAGTGAGCCATAATTTTTGTGGACATGCTGTTGGGCATAGATTATTCTCAAGTGGATTGACTGCAATGACTGTCCATAACTGCTGCAGATGATTTGGTATGTGGGGCCTGGCCCCCAAAAAATCTATAGAAGGGTTTTAATGCAAGTTTAGGTTATCTGCTAGGTATATAAGTTTTGAGGCTACTTGGTTAGGGTTCTGATGTGGGCTAACACCAGCTTCTAGGTGTGCTGAATCTAGAGCTACTTGGGTGAGGCTCTGGTGCTAGCAAAGGCCAGCTGCTTTGTTAGCCTGGTCTAAAGCCACTTGGAAATGGCTTTCATGAAAGTCAAGGTCAGCCAACATGTGTATTGGGACAATAACCTCATAGGTATCCAATGCTAGCTGGGTCCAGTAATCACATGTGTATGGTCTGGAGTCTCTTGGGAGGGGTCCCTATGTGTATCACATTTGGTACTGCTTGAGAATGGTTACAATGGGACCAAGGTTAGCTTTTACATACGCCAGAGTTAAAGCTGCTTGGAATAAACTTTGACCACTGTGGGCAGATTGGGCAGTATAGAACCTGAGCGGAATTCCAGAAAAGGGTGAAAAATACTAGCCAGTTTAATGAAAAGTGTCAGAATTTTTGCCCAGGTTTACCAGGGTAGCCAGGTGTAAGAACACAAAAACAACTCCCCACATAAAATTAAAAAGTAACTCTTACCAATGTTTCCTGTTATCTGGCTCTCACCATAAAATCACTTAATGTGATATTTCACCCAGGCACTTTTCATATCACTGCCTCTGTGCTAAAGCACAGAAGAAGGGAGTGTGTGTGAAGGTCTTTTGGAAGTTGAGGCTCATTTCTTTACTTTCTGTCAGTTCTCTTAGGTGTAAGCCCCACTGGTTCTAAATTCCAGAGATTATGGAGACTACTCTTCACAATGCAGGTTCTGTGGATTGGAAGCTTGGTGTGGAGCTCTTACCACTTACTCCTCAGTTGGGACCACTAAAGTTATGATAGCCCTGCTGCTTGTCGATTGCTACACTGGGGATATGGGACTTGACCAGACCATATTTCTACTCCTTTTATTCATCTAAATGTGACTGCTTTATATTCTTAGTTGTAAAAATTATGTTCAGCTAGTCTTCAGGTGATTCTCAATGATTGTTATTCTATATTTAGTTGTAGCTTTGTGTGTTCATAGGAGGCAGTGATTTCAGGATCTACCAACTCCACCCTACCTTCAGGCACTCTTTATGTTGAAAATATTTGCCCTTTGTCACATGTATTGTAAATATTTTAAACAAGTCTTTTTTCATTTTTCTTCTAACTTTGATTATGGTAAGATTTTCTTCATATTCATATACATTTTTAATTTATAAAGATTTAGCATATTTTTGTATATAGTAATTACAATGTGATTTATCCACTTAATATTATCTATGTCAATGTATATACATCTATTTACCTTGCTTATGAGTATCTGTATACTCATATTTTATTTAACTAGTCCTCTGTTGATAGACATGTAGGTTGTTTCTAGGTTTTTGCTAGTGCAATCATTACAGCAATGAAATTTCTTGTACATTTATATTTTTGTAAATGATTAAGTATATCTTAAGAATAAATTTATAGCAGTAGGATTGCCAGACATTAAGAATAATCTGATTAAATAATTTAGGAGATATAGCAAAATTATGAGGTGTAAAATATTTTCAATATTGGATGATTATTGAGTTTTGATGAGTGAGTAAAATGACCATTCCAGTAAAAAGGGCAAAAATATATTAAGACATAGAGACCAATCCTCAAAAAAGAATAGATGATGATTAAATATACTTACACAGAATGTAAGGAGACTATTTGTAGGAGATAAAGTTGAGGGATAAGAAACATTGTCATAAAGACATCAAACTCGGACAATATTATTTTTTGAAGCAGTGAAGGGATGAAGGGATTCAAACTATTTAATAAAACTCTAGGAAGTCCAAAAAAGGTGGCCAATCATCAAGATGAGCTTCAATCATAGCAGTTTATATTAAATATGTTTTATGTTTTGGAGTATTAATGAAGTTTTATTTGACAGATTTTATTTCTTCTAAGTAAGTAATAACTTATAATTCTATAGGAAGTATATAGCAAACTTGAAAGTTCTAGAACTGTGGTTGTTAAGTGCTCTGGTCTCAAGAGTTTTATACACCACTAAAATATTATTCAGTATATTAAGTACTGAAAATACTTTTATGAGTTCTACCTATTAATATTTACTGTATTAAAAAATTTATAAAATGTAGAAATATGTAATTATATGTAACCAATTTGTTTCTTGAGGTATAATGCTAGGATGTTTTGAGACACTTTTTTTTTTGGTAAGTTTTACTAAGGTATAATTGAAAAATAAAACTTAAGATATTTAAATTGTACAACATAATGTTTTTATATGTGTATGCATTGTGAAAGAATTCTCCTTCAAATTTAATCAATTAGCACATCCATCACCTTACATATTTAACTTTTTTTGGAGAATACTTAAGTTGTATTCCTTACCAAATTTTAGTTATACAATACATTGTTATCAACAGTAGTTACAATGTATATATTACATCTACAGACTTTATTGATATTATAACTGAAATTTTGTATAAATTCATTAAACTTTCTATTTTTCTCCCCATATTCAGTCTCTGGCAAACACTTTTCTACTCTGTTTCTAAAAGCTTAATATATTTTAAACTTACACATATAAGTGATACAATACAGTATTCATCCTTTCATGGCTCATTTCAGTTAGCATAATTCTCTTTAGTGTCATTTATGTTTTCACAAAAGGCAAAAATTTTTATGTTTTAAGGATGAATAATACTTTATTTTATATATGTATATAACCTGTTCATTCACTGATGAACTCTTAAGATGTTTTCATACCTTAGATATTGTGAATAATATTGTAGTAAATGTGGGAGGACAGATATCTCTTTAAGATAGTGATTTCTTTTTCTTTGGATATATACCCAGAAGAGGAAAGATTAAATCACCTGGTTGTTCTATTTTCAAATTTTTTGGGAACCTCCATACTGTTTTACACAGTGGCTCAACCAGTTTGCATTTCCACCAGCAGTACACAAATGTTCCCTTTTCTCTAAGTCTTGGCCAGCATTTGTTATTTTTTTTGTCTTTTAATAAAAGGCATTTTAACAGTTGTGTGGTTATTTATCATTTTGGATTTAATTTGCATTTGCCTGCTCATTAGTGATGCTGAGGACATTTTCATGAACTTGTTGGCCACCTGTGCGTCTTTGAAAACATTATCTATTTATCTTTTTGCCTATTTTTAAATCAGCTTATTTGCTTTTTTGCAATTGAGTTATATAAATTCTTAGTATATTTTGGATGTAAATATCTTATAAGATATGCTATTTTAAAATATATGTTTTATTACTTAGGTTGCATTTTCATTTTGCTGCTGGTTTCCTTTACTGTGCAGATAGATTTTTGTTTAATATAGTATACTTGTTAAGTTTTACTTTTGTTGCTTTTGCTTTGGGAGTCAAATACTACACACACACACACACACACACACACACACACACAAATTGTTTGGGGTGTTTCTTCCTTTTGAAACTTTTTGAAGAGTCTGAAAAAAATTGGTGTTGATTCTTCTGCAAATGTGTGGCAGAATTCTTTAGTGAAGCCATTGGGTCCTGGGATTTTCTGTGTTGGGAAGTTTTTAAATACTGATTCAGTCTCCTTATTTCTTATTGGTTTGTTCATATTTTCTTTCTTGCTCATTTAATCTTCGCAGGTTATATGTTTTTATGAACTTATGCATTTAATTTAGGTTGTCCAATTTTTGGCATATAATTACTCATAGTAATCTGTTATGATCCTTCATAGATCTATGATATTAGCAATAATGTCTACTATTTTATTTTTATTTTATTTAAGTCCTCTTTATTTATCTTGATAACTCCAGCTAAACTTCTGTTTATTTTGTATATCTTTTTAAAATCTCAACTCCTTTTTTTTTAAATCTTTTCTTTAGTTTTTTTACTCTATATTTTATTTATTTAAACTCAGGTAACTGTTACTTCCTTTTATTAATTTTAGGCTTAGTTTTTCTTTTTCTTAATGTTCCTTAACAATTAAAGTTAGATTATTTATTTGAAATCTTTCTTTTTAGTTACTGTATGCAATTATTGCTAAAAACTTCCCACTGGGGTTCCTTTTGCTACATCTCGTAAGTTTAGGTATGTTTGTTTTTTATTTTTTTATTTGTCTCAATATAGTTTTTCTTTCACTTCTAAAAATTATTTTTCTCAGTTACAGTTGATAAACAATATTATTTTATATTACTTTCAGGTGATTAGCATAATAGTTACACATTTATATAATTTATGCTCTAGTTCTGCCAAATAGTCTAGTACTTACCTCCACTATATGTAGTTATTACCATATTATGACACTATACGTACTTACTACCATATTATTTACTATATTCCCTATGGTGTACTTTACATTCTCATGACTATTTTATAACTGGCAATTTGTATTTCTTTATCCCTTCACCTTTTTCTCCCAACTCCCAACCTCTTTTTTGTCAACCATCAGTTTGTTTTTTGTATCAATAAATCCTTTTTATTGATTTTTTGGTGTTTTGTTTGTTTCTATATTTTGTTCTTTATATTTTTCATGTCAGTGACATTCCATAGTATTTGTCTTTCTCAGTATGATTTATTTTACATAGAATGATAGCCTGTAGGCCCATCAATTTGGTGTCAGATGGTAAAATTTTACTTTTTTATGGATGAATATTTTCTTGTTTATGTACCACTTCTTTGTTATTTTTTTATTTTTTAATTTTTATTAAAATATAGTTAATGTACAATATCATATTAGTTTCAGGTATACATTGTATTTATTCAACATTTATATACCATTCTCTCCCACGGCTAAGCAATATTCTGTTGTATGTATGTACCACCTACTCTTCATCCATTCATTTATCAACAGACACTGAGACCTAACCCACATTTGGGCATTGTAAACAATGATGCAATGAATATATGGATGCACTCTGGAAGTAGCACTCTGTTTTTCTTCAAATAAACACCCAGTCATAGAATTACTGTGTATTTCTTTGTCTCACGGTATAGTATTTGTTTTAAAATATATTATTTATTTATTTATTATTGTTAAATATATTGGGGTGAGATTGGTTAGTAAAAATTACATAGGTTCCAGGTATACAATTCTTCAATACATCATCTATGTTCTCGTGTTATGTGTTCATTACCTAGAGTCAGTTCTCTTTCCATCACCATATATTGGAGAACCTGTCCCTTATCTCCCAACCCCTTCCCCCATACCCTAAGATAACCACTAACCACCAAACTATGTATTGTGTTTTTTTTCTTTTGTTGCTTTGTGTTCCATATGTGAGTGAAATCATGTGGTTCTTGGTCTATTCTTTCTGGCTTATTTTGTTTTGCATAAAGGTACAAGGTCCATTCAGGCTGACTGGCTGTGAGGTTTACACATATTCACAGCTTATGGGCTTGTGCAGACCACTTACCCTGTGGAGTGGAATTTGCATCAGTGGACTTCTGTACCAGTGGAGTTAGCTTTTTGTGTGTGCTGCTTGTGAGACTAATTGGGTGGTGCTCTGTGTGGCCTGAAGCTGGCCTCCAGGTATTTTGTTTCAGGAGCCTCTTGGAAGGGGCTCTGGTGCAGGCCCAGATCAGCCATTACTTGTGACTGTTCAGGAACTACCTGGTAAATGTAACATAGTTATCCCCAGTTTGTTTCTACCTGAGATGGATTCATAGGCTCTTGGGAAACACCATATTGGGAACTGAGAAGGGTGCCAACAGTACAAGGCCTGGGGTAGCTACACAAACACACACCCACCACCCCCCCCCCACACACACACACACACACAAACCAGAGCACTTTGAGGCTTGCTGCTACCTGCTGGTTCCTGTAAGACTCAACTGCTAATACAGTGTTATGTGGTATGCAAGCTGGGTGAGTCAGGGTCTCAGGGAGTCACTTAGATGAGACAATGATGTTCACCAGGTTAATGTAGATTTTGGTTTGGTGCCAGTGCTGAGCCTGGAGTTACTCAGCAAAATTCCCAGAGCACACCGAGACCAGTTCCTGGAACACAGAGACACTCTAGAGTTGCCCAGAAAGGAGTGGCATGCAGGTAAAGCTGGTTGCTCAACTAGAAAGTACCTCTAGCATTTTGCAAGTTGGGTGAGGCTAGGTACCAGGGCATCACCAACGTGGAGCAAGTGGAATTCACCATGCCAATGCAGATTCTGATTTGGTCATATAGAATGGGCTCAATATAGGAGAAATGGCTCCCATTTGCTGACTGCATGGAAAAAAAGATGTTACACAGGAAAAACAGCAACTATCCTTTCAGTTCTCACTCAAAAGCCACACCTCAGTATATCCCTGTATGTCTCTGATGACTTTTAAGTCATTATCCTTCTGCTGGAGCCCAGGGAGCAAGTAAGTCTGTGCATGTATCCTTTAGTAAGAAGCTTAGTTTTCTGCAGCCTTCTTTCCCACCTAAATTGTCAGAATCTTAACCATTTTTGAAAGCCAGATTTTGAGTGTCCTCTCCTTTCACCAATACTCTGGGTGGGAAAGCCTGCAGTGGCCCTCAGGTCCCTTGCTTCTCCAAGGGATCTTCTCTGGCCAAGATATCCTTATTGATTTTTCACTGCCACACACATTTTGCATCTATCTCTACCTCTCCTATCATTTTTTTATTATCTATTTTATGTTTTGTTTTGAAAACATTTTAGTTATTACTTTTTTCAATTACATTTGACCTCCAATAGTGTTCTTAGGTGTGCAGCATAGTAATGAGATATTTATATAATTTAAAAGTCCTCATTTTGCTATAACTGATTTTCATATGACACATATGTTGTTATTAGAATGTTATTGATCTTATGTTCTGTGCTTCATTTTAATTCTCTGTGACTATTTAGTAACCATGGCTTTGTACTTCTTGATTGCTTCCCCTTTATCACCTGCCACTCCAGCTTTCCGATTGCCCCCATTAATCTAGTACCTACCTGATACCATACAGTCATTGCAACATTATTTATCATATCCCCATGATATTCTTTTGTAACAACCAAATTGAACTTCCCAATTTACTCCCCTTATTTCACCCATTCTCCCAATTCTCCTTCCATATGGCAACAAACTGAATGTTCTCTATATCTATGGATCTATTCTGTTCATCTTGTTTATTTTCTTCTTTGATATATATCTGTCTTCCTCTGTTTTTCTCTCCTCTTAGTGCAATGTCATCCATATCTTTTGATTTAAAACTTTAATATGTATAACTTGAAAGCATCTGTTGACAGACGTGTAGCCATTGCCATTGTATCACTCATAAGTTTTGCTTTTTCCTGTCTTAAAGAAGTCTCTCTAACATTTGAACTCCTTCAGCTTTTTCTTGTCTGGGAAGCTCTTTTCCTGCCATTTGATTTTGAATTATAGCCTTGCTGGCTACATTAATCTTGGTTGTAGATCCTTGGCTTTCATCATGTTGAATATTTTCTGCCAGTCTTTTCTGGCCTGCAAAGTTTCTGATGAGAAATCCGCTGAGAGTCATATGGGTGCTCCCTTAGAGGTTACTACTTGCCTTTATCTTGTTGCTTTTGAATTTTTTCTTTCTATTTAATTTTTGCTTTGTTAATTATGTGTGGGCCTGTTCAGGTTCCTCTTCTTTGCGACTTTCTATGCTTTCTGCGCTTGTATGACTATTCTCTTCACCAAGTTAAAAAAGTTTTCAGTCATTATATCTTCAAATAAGTTCTCAGTCTCTTGCTGTTTCTCTTCCCCTTCTAATATTTCTATGATGTGAATGTTGTTACCCTTGATGTTGTCCCAGAAGAATCTTAAACTATCGTCATTATTTTTGTATTTTTCTTTCTATTTGTTTTTCCAATTGAGTGGTATCTGCTAGCTTCTATTTCAATTTACTGATTTGTGCCTCTGTATCAAATAGTCTGGAGATTCCTTCTATTCCATTTTTCATTTCCTTTATTGCAGTCTTTATTTCTGTCTGGATTCTTTTAATGGATTCTATGTCTTTATTTGTGCTTGCTATCTCTTTGTTGAAATTATCTCTAATTTCTCTGGTCATTTTTATAACCATTGTTTTGAGCTCTGTCTTTGATAGGTTGACTGTTCCTATCTTGTTTTCTGTGTTTTTCTGCCCCTCCTTTTTTTTTTTTTGAGTGGCACTGCTTTGTTTCCTCATTCTGGCAACTTCTCTATTTGTAGGTATTCTGCTCCTGACACTGCTGCAGTTTCTTTGGGGCTCCCTGATAATACTGGGAAGAGGTAGGGGGAGCAGAAGTCTGGAAGGATATTTTGGAGAGGGTGATTAGTGCTTTTGTTCCCTGTCTGGCACTGACAGCAGGGCACATGGGCAGTGCTGGCATGCACATTTATGTATTCAGTTTTCCCTGTGATGTATGTCTTAAATTTTGGGATTAGCCATTTTGACTGCTTATCCCTCAGACAGTACTTGTCAGCAGAGGACCATGCCCAAGGCCTTGTTTCTCCTTTTCTTTCCCAGGCTGAAGTGAGGTCAAGTCATGGCTCCTCACCTGAATCCCTCCCTGCTCCCATTACTGCTTCTCCTCTGGAAACTGTAGTGAAGTGTTGTCACAAGTCTTGCATCACCAATTCCTGCACCCTCTGCAGTCAGAGCAAGATTTGGTTGTGGTGTCTCACAGGACAAGCCTCTAGGCCTCTTTTTCCCTGTCCTGCAGGCAGAGTGAGGTCCAGAATGCTTACCTGCCTGTCTTTTTCCTCCTCACTCCTGCAGCTCTTGAATTCCAAGTAAGAACCCACATGTGACCCACATCTCTGCACTTCACCTTTTTTTCTTCTCTGATTGCCCTTCTTTGCCCATCTGCAGGTACTTCTGTGCCAAGAATAGGTCTCTTAGTTGTGTTTTTATGTTGTGTAGGAAATCCTTTGTTGATTTATAGATGTTTTATTTGTTCTCATCTCCAGAGGGGTTTTACAGTAGCCCCTTTCATGCCACAATTTTGTCCAGTCTCCTCTACCCGTCTTGACATGGCTTTTTCTTTATATATTTAGGTATAAAACTTCTGTTTAAATAGATTTCAGATGATTTTTCAGATTGATTATTTTATAAACTAAATTTAATTTTAATGTAGTCATGGGAGAAGGCAAGTTCAGCATTTATCTACTCTGTCATTTTAGAACTATTTCTGATTTCACTTTGATTATTTTTTGACTCCTTTGTTCTTAAGAAGCATGTTATTTAATATATACATATTCAAGAATATTTGAGTTTTCTTCTTGTAATTAAATTTAAGTTGTATACCATTTTTGCTAGAAAAGAAGCATTATATGATTTAAATCTTAACTTTCTTAAAACTTACTTTGTTGCCTAGATTTAATGCATCCTCAAGAATGTTTCAAATGGCTCTTGAGTAAAATAAGTACTCTGCCACTTTTGGATAGAATGTCTGTTAATTTCATTTAGTCTAACCTGTAGTCAAAGTGCAATATCTCCTTATCAATTTTCTGACTGGCTGACTTATTTATTGTTGAAAGTGAAATATCATATTTCCCTACTATTATGGTATTGCTGTTTATTTCTCCCTTCAGATTTGTTAGTATTTTCTTTACATACCAGATTGGAAAATTAATTTTGTAACCTCATCCTTAAAAAAGTGCTATATACCTCATTGCTGAATATCACAATGCTCACCTTCAAAGTATTTCCCTTGGGAAGCAATGCCAGCACCTCCCACCTTCAAAGCAATTTTGGAACTCTTTTCCTGGCATGGCCATTAGAGCTGTCATGGTACCCAAAATGTGACAATTCAGTTAGTGAACTTTCCATTGTGTACAAAAAACTCAGTAAGGTGTCCTAACCTTGCCAATGAGGTATGTAGTATTTTTTCTAGGATGAGTTTGTGAAATTAATTGTCCAACCTCATACTTTTGTGCTCCAATGTTAAATGCATAAAGACTTTCAATTTGTATATTCTCTTATTAAAATGACACCATTTCATTATATAATATCCTTAGGTTATTTTATATAAATTTAAAATATTTGTATGAAATATGTTTAAAATTAAAAATAATAAATTCATTATTTAACAGAGTTTACATTTTGAAACAAATAAAATTACTTTTTTCCAAATCAAAATAAAATTACTGAGATGAGTGTTTTTTACACCATTTGCAAATATTTTGCAAGTTTTATTTAATAGAAAATAGCTTATAATAAAACATTGGATTCAATTTTTAAGGTTTGACTGTTTACAACTTTCAAGTTTCTTCCCTCACTCCTCCATTTTTGTACCACATCTGGGCCAGGTAATAAGAGAGCAAGCACACTACTCCCTTGGCACCAATTGGAAGTTCAAAGCATGGAAACCTTGGTGTATACACATCACCTAAACAAAATTAAATCCAAAGACATTCACGCTGTTTGTTTTTCTTTTCTTTTTCAAGCCATTTTCCAATCTGCTTCAAACCTTGCCTGCTGTCCTCAGAAACCCTCATTATGTAAGTAACAACTTTTCACATATCCTTTTGGTATATGAATAGTAATATTCTAACCAAATTTTGGGTTGTAAGTCTATCCAATCTCTGTGGTGTGGCCATAACAGAGCTGAATTCTGATATCTGTTACTGCATTTAGCCTTTTGTAATATGTTGTTTCAGTTAAAATATATAAAACATTCTGCATTTTACAGATATGTAGTTTAAAAGAGCATTTTAATAGCACAGAAAATTGTGGATATTCCTACTCGATATGATATCCAAACTTCATAAGTATTAGTTGCAATAAATAGATAGTAGCAATGTAGAATATGAAACTGTTTTTGAAAAATGTTTATTTACAGAGTTATATAAATCTGCACATATTAATATATTTTGTCATATAATATCCAAAATTCAGAATTCTCAATAGCAGCAGCCTTGTCATAATAATAATTTTAATTATTGAGAATTTGCCAGGCTCATGGTGGCAGTTACAAGTTTTGAAAAATATTAATATTTTTTGAGAGATCAAACTTTATAAATATCCACAAGTAATATCAGTTTTTTTTTAATTAAAGTAACTGTTTTGATTTTTATAATTTTGAGTCAATATGTGCCAAATACTCAAGTTTAAATAATCATATTTTGTCTATCGGTCATTATTTTAAGTAAAAAATGTGTTTTATTTTTAATAAATGACTAATGGATTATATTTCAAAGAACCAGTCAAGTTCTTTTCTTGAAGACAGCCATCATACTTCAGTATATAATAAATGTGTTTTATGTGTGCTTGCCATTTAAACACTAAAATATTTATAATTTGATTATATAAAAATGAAAATTTAATAAAATTGAATGTCTTTACTACTTCATCAATAAAATTTTCATGTGAAACTAGCTTTTGGTTTTACTTTCATGTACAGGCAACCCCCATATAACACAGCTGTTAGATTCCTAAAATGCCGTGTTATGAGAATTCATGTTATACAAAACATAGAACTGGTATGGAAAAGGGAGCTAGTGTCCAAAAAATTTTTTTAAAGCTTACTATTATAATTTTATACTTAAGAGAAATATTTTTATTAAAGCAATTTTCACCAAAATATAAGATATTAACATGTATTAACTATATTTTGCTCTTAAAAGATTTTATTATGTTCCATGTTGTTTGGGGATTTCCCTAATTTCAAACAAGTTATTTTTTGCCCTTAAAAGCTCTTATTACACTCTGCATTGTTCAGAGATTTCTCTAATTTTCAAACAATGTTAGAATGAAACCATGTTCTAGGATGTCATGTTGTACAAGGGTTTTGCCCAAGTTTCGAACCGTGTAAGAGTGAAACCATGTTGTGGAAGTGCCGTTTTATACGGGGTTATCTTTATGTGGATACTGAGAATATAATGTTCAGTAGAAATTTGTGCCACTGCTTTGATTTTTGCCAAAGTGCCAGAAAATATAACATCCACTGCTTTTGCATCATCTTTGAAAAGATTCACACAGTAAAAATGGCAGATTAAGCATAATATTTTTGTAGAAATCATTGCAATGTCACAGACTCCATGAAAGGGTCTTAAAAATTTCAAGCCTTTTTGAACCACTTTTTGAGTACCACATTTGGGAGGCTTAGGAAAGAGGGGTTATATGTGTAATTTGATATAGTTGGGGAAGAATTCATAAAGGGAGTATGATTTGAGTTGGAGCTATAAAGATTGAAATTTGGACAGGTAGCATAAGTCAAGATGTTCAGGTATATGGGAGAAATAACAAAGGGTCTGGTGTAAGATTTCAGTGCAAAATAAAAATGGAGATAACTACCTGTACAGAATGGGATATGATTATAGAATCAAGACATCTGATAATATTTCATATGAAGATAAGCAAATTAGAAACTTTTAATGTAAAGTGAAATATTATCAATTACTGGAAGTAAAATACTCAGTGAAATAAAGGACCTTCATTGTTTGTAAGTACTATTAATTAATACTTTTCAAAGTTCTCATTATAAATTAAGTGGAAACAAACATAGTTTTGTTAAATGCGAAGCATGTTTACAGATAGGCAGCAAATCAGCTGTACCTATCCACAAAAATCAGTTTAGCAGTTTTAATCAGTGACTTTCCTCTTATTAAATTGAGTCACTTCTGCACTCTTCTAAGAGTCATGCTTGTAAAGATCTGAAACAATTGCTGACTGATTTATTTTCTTCACTTGGGAGAGTCTGTTTGTGTTGATGTGTTTCACACTGTACAAGCCAATGCAAAAAGTGTTTAACTCCCAGCATGGCTGCATACATATCAGCTTTGCCCAGCCTGGATCCTGATTTGTGACAAAACAGAACGTCAGATGCACTAGAAAATACGAGAAGATGCTAATCATCTTTGGATAAAAGTAAATGCCTTGAATTTTTTTTGGATTGAATGAAGAAGCCCATATGTGTTTTTCTTAATTGGTTTTGTTTTGCCTATGAAGTTTGCAAGCTAACTACACAAAGAATAATGGTTACTTTATCTTAACATGGCTGTGTCAATCAAATAACAAATTAGACTCATTGTCCCCACTCCCAATTAAATTGACAAATTGATTTAATTGAATAAATTGGCTGGTTGCTTTGGTTTATTGGTGATTATTATTGGTAGGTATCCCTCTCTTTTCTCTTCCCATTTCACAATTAAACACAACTGAATGTTTTATAGCAGAAAAAAGTAAATGCCTTGATTATTTTCCTGGATTGAATGAAGAAGCCCAAAAGCTAAGGTTTTCTTTAATAATTTAAGTTCTTTTCCATTGATTTAGTTTAAACTCTGAGTAGGTTTGGGTATTTGGAAATATCTTACTTTTATTTTTAAAAAACAACAAAAAAATTTGTGAATGTCTCTGTGAGCACATGTGTGTGTGCAAGTGATTATAATGTGCGCATATCTGCTTCAACTTCTTTTTAGTTTTAAAACATTTTAACAAAACATCATTGGGTTTCAGAAACAAATGTAAATGAGCTAAATTAATATTTTTTGAACAATGATAATGTAATTAATTTGTTTTAGGATATAAAAAGGTCTTTAATTTTTCATTGTTGATATACATAAACATTACTCCAAAAACAAACAAAACAATAAAACCCTAGTATTTACACAGAAATATTCAGTTAAAGATTTTAAAGTGAAAAGTCATTTATTCTAAAATCAAAATAATTGCATTTCCTATTACAAAAGTAGTACCTATTCATTACAGAAATCTTGAATCAGACTTTACTTAGTATTTTGAACCGATTTGGGGGAGGAAGTCATGCTTTTAATATTGCAGATTTGAGAGTTCCTCTCCTTTGTAATGGAGACATTGTTTACATATCACTGTCAGTGCTTATTAAAATCCCAATTCACTCTCGACCAACTGACTAGAATGCCTTTGTAACCTAAAGTTGCCAGATTTTGCAAATAAACATACAATATTCCCATATTAATGAGCTGTTTTTTTAGTATAATTATTCCGAAAATATTGTGTTTTTTTTTAACTTTCAATTTTATATCATGTTATTATCTCCTTTTAAGAGAATGAAAACTGGTGATTAAAAGTAACTAAATGCTCAAAACAAATGCCTCTTAGAGGATTAGTAAAACACAAAACAAACAACTGATACTTTTCAGACCCTTCCACCATCTAGCTTACTCTCCCATACTTACCAGTGTCTTCAGTTCCAAATACTGAGAGGTATTTCCTTATTAAAGTGGAGATGTCTAGAATCCAGTGGGTTTTGTAGTCAGACCTGCCACCCATTCTCTACTTTCAATGTCTTGTCTGTGAAATTGGGTAATATTTATATAAAATGATTTTTGTAAAAATTAAATATGATAATGTGTAAAATGTTGTGCATGGAGTTATCTGGCTGTTCCTTTGGTTAAGTAAAAGAAGATTAAATCATAACTACCAAACACTACGAGGGCAAAATCTTGAAAAACCTATATTTTCTACCTTGATTTCACATTTATTATGATAAATTTAAAATATATCTAAAGGTAAAAAAAAAATAGTGACAATGACATCTCATTTACTTAATACACAGCTTCAATAATTTAGAACATTTTGCTATTTTCATCTTCCCTCTTTTTTTTTCCTGGAGAATTCTAAAGTAAATTCCAGAAAAAATATACTTTTACCCATATATACTTTAATATATAACAGAAAGATATTTAATAATAAGGATTAAACCTCTTTTCTAAAAATTACTAAAAATTGGAATCAGCCCCCCATTAATTATCTGAATCTTTCTATTAATTGAAGTTTCTTGTAGGTTAATTTTTCTAAAGAAAGTCACTATTGAGATATGAAGATTATAGCACTCCAGACTGGACATGCAAATACTGTTGCAAGATTATGTTTTGCATAATAAAATCACAAAGAGACAAAACTTCACTACCAAAGACTTAAAAGCAGTTTACCAGAAAAAGAAAACAAAAATTTCAGAAAATGAAGCAATTTTACTTGTGATTGCAACTATATTTTTTGCACCAATTAAATGAGATTATGTCCGCGGAAATAACTGAAGGTTACTATTGGATATATTTTACATTGAAAGCCTTCAGTTCTTAAAGTGACTTGAAACCTATGTGGTAATAATGAGCTAAACTCCACTGAAAATATTCGTGTGAGATTATTCTTCTAACAACCTAATTTGTTATCCTTCTTATGTGTGTGACCATTAAAGCTAAATATGCACATTACTGAATTTTACCTGAATGTAATAAACAATGGGGAAATTTTTGACCAATAATAACTCACTGAAATTCTCATAAACTCCAATAAGAATAGAGGAAAAATAAGAAAATATACAGTATTGAAAGACCTAGAATACATTTTAAAGTTTTACCATTAACCAGTTAGATGGTATGATCAAAGATTACGTGAGATGAATGCCCTCCAGTACAAAGGTGTTATATATAGCATACTGTTTTTAACTGCTATTTACATCTATTTTTCTCCTATGAGAAAATCTCATGGCTGTATTGAAATAGCAAAGCTGCCAAGTGTATTGGAAGTTGCTGTGGTAACTGTTTCCCACCTATGAATACAAGTTGAAGGTATCAATGCCTGAGGGCAGCATAAAAACCCACTGTCAATTTCATCATCTATTTTTGGGTTTTGTGCAGTTTTACTCAAATAGTCTTGCAGTCAAATACTTCCTCTTTCCTCCCTTCTTTCATCTAACCCCATGTGGGGTTGTGTACCCTTCTGACCTTCAAAGGTGAGGTGATAATGGAGTAGGGCAGGGGGAGAAAAAGATTGATGAATTTTCTGAATAGACCTAATTGAAAAACAAAGCTAACTACATTATATCCTTCCTTGTAAACCTTCTTCAAACGGAGCAGAGTTAGAGTTTTCTTTTTGAAATCAATGAGTGCTTTGTACTTGAACTGTGAATTTATTGGCCTCTAAATTCAATAAGTTTGCATCACTAATGTGAGCCAAACCATTCCAATATGTTCAAATACTTTTGATTTTAGCATCTGAGCAGAATTTTGCTGGGATGTATGATCCACACATGCAGGTATTATTTAAATGGAAACTAAAAAACGGTCCAAATGGGAACGGATGTCCTCACCACTAGTTTCCAGTTTCAAGTTCAATATCTGCACATACTAACTACAATTGGTGTTTTATTTAAATATGTAAATTTCTTAAATTTACACCAGTGGATTTTAGGAATGGAGGCTTTATGGAACTGCTTTTCCTACTTGCCTCTTCATTCTATTTCAAAGTTCTCCTCTGAAGTTGTTGGGGTGATTTTTTTGTTGTTTTTTTTTTTGTTTGCTTGTTTTTGTTTTTTTGTCCACCACAGTGCTTGGATTTTACGAAGTTAAGTCATGATTTCAGCTAAAAAGAGAAGCCTTCAACAGGTAATCTACATTTTTGTTTCAGCGCAGTATCATTCTGGCAGTAACACTTTTGATAAACTGTAATTTTTGCCAGATGGAACAAAAAGCAATAAATTAGTTTTGAACTTATGAGATCTTGTATTATAAAGAGTTTACAACAGATGCTGTATTCAAATTGTCAAAGTGTGAAAGGATTAATAGCTGTTGTATTATATAACATTTTACACAACGGCAGGCTGAGGAAAGGTTCACTTTAAGATTTACTGTCATAGTTCATTATTGTAATTCTTAAAATATTATTTTCAATTATATAAAAAGGTAACCAAATAGAGCAAATAAAACATCACAACTAGTTAGCTCAAAGATTAGTTTATAGTATTTATTTTAATGAGAGATCTCATTGTTTTTCTTGATAGGATTGGCAGATAAATTTAAAAGCAGGCCCAGAGAAGAAAACAAATTAAGAATAATTTTGAATTATGAGGTCAAAAACAGATTAAGTAGCAGTGATGCTGCTTTTCAAGAGGTATTACATTAGATTGTACTACCATTTTGTTTTTTATCGCTGATGGGGTGGATGCCATTTGTCTGAAAATCTTGAAGATTTCTACACATGTAGTGTTTTCATGGTCCACAGGGTCATATGTATGTGACCTCAGAACCAATATTGCTATTTTGCAGAGAAAGGAACTGAGTCACAAAGTGGTTTAGTGATATTTCTCAAGGTAACTACCTAGCCCTATAATTCTGTTCTATATTTTTGTAGTTGAATGGAGAAGAAACTCAGACCTTCAGTCTCCTATGTTGAACCACCATATATGATTTATTTTCCCTTGGTAATTATGGCCCTATCAGAGAAATTCTTATATAAATTCCACCTTCTTATTGCTAAGAATTTTTGCACAATAAAGTGAAGAGATATCTTTTGATTCCTGAGAGAACTAGATTATGATTCAGCATAAGAAAGGTGAGAAAGCTCTTTGTTTCAAACTGTTGGAACTTAAAACAGCGTTGTTTAAGACATTATAAGTATCGTAAACTATGTAGGAGTCAGAGAACTGCTCTAAGGTACTTAGACCTAAAAAATTTCAGCGACTGGACAATAGCCTAAGATGGACTTTAAGACTGACTTCAGGGAAAGGATAGAAAATTTAGAGTTAGGAGACACACTCTAGACCCTAACCAGCTATGAGCCTTTGTGCGATTCCCTTCCTCTTGCTGGCCACAGTTTTTTTATCTTTAATAGGAGGACATTAGACTCTGTGGAGGTAGGTCAGTAATGGTCACAAAAAGTTTCCAACTCTGATGAAAGCTCACCCCCTCACCAGAAAATGACTAATAGTCATAAAGCCACTCTTAGCTCCACATATACTTACACATCATTACACCAAAAATTTGAGATTTGTGCCCCCGTAAAACCTCATACATAGAATCCAGTTTAATAATATTGCAGTAAATACTCTTACATAGCACAACAAAATTTGGTTCTGTTATTTTAGTTCAATTATTTATGAATTATGTATGTATACTGCACACTAATAAAGATAACTGCCCAGTCAAAATATATAAAATCTAAGACAGGCAGGGCTATTCCCCAGGATTAGCTACCTTATTTGATTGCCTCACATTTTTGTGACCAGGCCAGGGACCTCAAACATGCTCAGAATCTGAAAAATATGAAATGGCTTTAAAATATTCAAAGAAAACATAAATATTAAAATTTAAACCAATAAACTGTTATTCTACTCTGAAATAATTATATATAAATATAATAAATTTGAAATCACAACAAATTTTTCCTACCAAAACACAAAATTATAGTATTAATAAAATTCTTTAGACATTTAAATAAAAATATATTCAATATACAAATGGATATATTTTAACATTTTTTCATATGATGTGAAATAATGCTTCTAAATCTAAGAGTCTCTAAGGTTTAAAAATGTCTCAGAACAGTTCTGGTCTAAGACTTACCCTCCAGCTTTCTAAAATGAAGGAGCTGTTTTTATCAGAGCCCTAAGATTCACATATACCTGAGAATTATTTCTTTTTTAATGAGGAAGTAGAAAGCAGTTGCAGGAGCAGGGAAACAGTGAATCTTAGTCTCTGGATCCTGAAATTGGGGTAAAGGGTGAGGGGATTGAATGCAAGTGGAGAAGAAAGAGAACAGAAAACTAGTGTTGTTTTTGAATTTCAGTGTTGGCTGAAGTAGTCCCTGATTACTTTTTAAGGTCTTTGGGTGTGTTTTTGTGTGTGTTTAACTATTATAAAATCTTTTAAAAATACAGAAAAGCTGAAATAATCATATAATAAACTCCATATACTTGCTGTCAAGATTTAATGAACCTTAATATTTTGCCCATATTTATTTTGTCCACTTTTCATGAATTACTTTACACATCATTTTAGATGTCATGACATTTTACCCATATGATTCCCTGAAAATTAAGGTCATTTCCTTTTATCATAAAAATTATCATTATGATTACTTATTAATGAAAATAATTCCTTGATTTAATTTAATTTCTAGCCTATGTTAAGACCCCTTATTGTCCACAAAATGTCTCAAATCAGTATCTAATCAAATATCATGCATAATTTTTCTTTAATATAACAGAGCCCCCATTTTTTAATTACAAAATTGAGCTGAATTTAGTTACTTTCTTTCTTATGGTGTTTAATTCATTTCTCAAGTCCCTGTATTTTCTGTAAACTGAAAGTTAGGTTTAAAGTCTATTTAAGATTTTTAGCAAGTATGCTGCATAAGTGCTGCTGCATATTTTATATTGCATTTTATCAAAAGACATATACTGTGTGGGTGTTTCACGATTAGTGATGGTGAGTAATTATCAGTTAGTGGTAACAACTTGGTCCCTGCATTTTAAAGTTTTATTTTCTCTCCTGCAATGAGCAAGTCAAAAGATACTATTGGGTATGCAACTTTTGAAAGATGAAAAGGGGGTAGGATAAGAAATGTATGAGAAGAACCTCAGAATGTGGTTTATTATCTTAATAATTCTTTTCAAAGTGCATTTGTTATTTTTGGTGCTTAAGGCTGTCATTTCTCCTTTCCTATGTTTTTGCTTTCTTTATGAAAATAATTTTATAATTTTAGAAATAAACATATAATTTCTAAATGGCTTTTAATTATTATAATAAATAATAGAAAAATTTATAAAACTCAAATTTTTTCAAGCAATTGTTTTAATAGAAAACAGTGGTTTTCAAGAACGTGATGTAAGACAAAAAATATTTTGGGAAAATTTTTTAAGAAAGGTTTTTGTTTAGTCGTTTATCTCTTTTTATTTCATAGTATACTACTGAATTGTATGAATTCTTATGTATGTTTTTTCCAGCTCAGTTGCAGGAAAACACTTTGATTACAATAATATCCTTTCTGTTTTTATAGTTATGTATCATTTGTGCTGATTTCACTGACTTGGGAAGAATTGCTAAAACTGCAGAACTGCCTAGTTTAGGTCTGCCCTAATTGAATTGAGTTGTCCTGGTAATGAAATAATCACAACCACTTGCTATGTTTAATGAAAAATAACTTCATTTTCATAACAAACGTCTGTAAGATCACAAAAATTGCCGTTAAGAAATTATTTGTAATTACTGATTTTTAATAAACTTACCTGCTTGACTAAAGAATTTGAGTGTAAAAACAAAATAATCTGAAATTGCCTTAGGGATTGAGGTCAGGTGAAGGTTAATCAAAGGAAGTGACTGTGAAATGACATTAATATTTCTGGTAAATTTTTAAACATTACATACACAAACTCACACTAAAGCATGTGCATGCAGGCATGTGTGCTCATACACGCTTCTTTGAAAATTAAATTCCATAGATACAATTTTATATAATTAGATGACTGTTTTATTTTGTTCTTATGATTTGATTTTCTGCCTCTATTTCTGATTTATGATGGAATTTTTAATTTTGAAAAATAGAGCATATTAAAGTAACTATGGGATATAGAGGTATTCAAGTTACATTTTTAGCTTGGAATGAAATGACTTTTAGGAGAACATTGAAACAGACAATTTTATATATTTAGAATTTGTAGGGAACCTTAAAGAAAAATATGATGAATTATTAAAATCAAATATTTTGGTCCACAAGTAAAATCTTGAAGGAGATATTAACTGTTTTCAAAAACTAGAAATTGATAATATGAGCAGAAATCTTCTTTGCTATAAGGCAACTTATTATACACAAGAATGTTTTATTTTTAAAAAAAAGAATTTTTAGTTAAGAAACCTTTTAAGTATAATGTTATGTATTCTCTCAGATAATATTGTAGTGGTTAAAAAATGCCTGATTAAATATTATTTTACCTGTTTTTGCTGTTTGTTACTTTATTATTCTAGATAAATTTAAAGTATCAAACCAATAAGAAAACCAAAAGAAAAGATGTTTTAAGATTGATGAGCTTCCTTCTTTAAAAAAAATCATGTTATTTATATTTAGTTTTAGTGACAATCACTTTGGTACTACTTTGAAATAACAGGATGGAATAAACTCTTAGTGACTTTATTATTGCCTGGGACAACTGCCCCGAAGTAAGAAAGCATTTCTTTTCCTTCTCATTTGACTACATACAATTAGTTTTATTTAGAGATTTCCTAGTTGTGGGACAAGAAAATTTTTTCTTTCTCAATTTTCACCAAGTATATTGCCTCAAAAGTATAACACTTTACTGATAATTACCAACATAAAAATCTGAATAAAAAACTGTTTTCCATTGTCTTAAAGTGTTAGATCACCACAGTTATCATATTAATTTTTAATGAGATTTTATAAAGATTTATTTTTAAATTAACATGGATAATTGCAATGCTATATATCTGAACACAGATTTGAGGACCATTGTAAACAATCAAAATAGATAATAAGAAACTTGTAGTGAGAAGTCTTTCATGTGAAGCAAAACTGATGGACTTTATGTTTTGTTGAGTCTACAAAACTATGGAAATAAAAACAAATTGTGTTGCTGCTATAACTTTGCCGAGTTTCTTTCTCTGCAAAAACTTGTTTTACTCTTTGAATTTTTTTCTCTTTGTGGAAGAAAATGAAGCTAGTGACATATACAGAATGGAAATAACTGGTGTATTTTAACACTTCTAGAATCTGTATTTCTCCAGATAAAATCTTTAAGGATGTTATTGGGAAGATGCTGCTAAAAGCGGAATGTTATGACAGGATAAGATTTTTTTAAAATTGGAACACAAAAAGAACTGAGCATTTGTTTACTCAGTTACTAACAGTCTATCGATTTAGTAATAACAATAACAACAATAAAAATGAAAACATCAACCTAGGAAAAACTCTTGACCTATTAGTCCTGCTCCAAACATGGCTCTGTAACATTATTTTATATTGGAGTGCAAAGGTAAATACACTATTAAACTTAGACAAATGAAAAAGGTATTACTTAGAATGCCTGGACAGTTAGAATTACAGCATGTATAAAAGGGGAGACTAATCAAAAAGGGGGTTAAAACATCTGAGAGTACTTTCTGCTTATTTATGGTAATTGCTTATGATTTAGGCCGGCTCTATGAAATTATGAGTGACTTAACTGAAACTAAAAACCAAATAGGCAAGTTTTACTTCATGGCCAATATTTTAATGCTATCTGAGAAATGGTTTAATTATTTATGGATTTTTAATTGTGTAACTTCTAAATGCACATTCGTATTGTACCTAAAGAAAATGGGTAAGTCACATACTCTCTGAGTTTGTATCCTTACCTATAATAATAAAGCATATGATCTCTATTTCATAGGGTTATTGTGAGTGTTAGTATGGGAAGAATTTCTAAGCCTTATCTGATTGGGAGCCTTTGTATATCAGTGCAACAAAATAGTAAATTGAAAGATTGTCCAGAGAATCTGGGTAGATAACTCACTTCAGGCTTAGTTATTCTGATGATTTTAAATGAAATCTATGTTGTAACTTGAGACATCTACACATTCATTTTTAATGCAAATTTTACAAAAATAAATTTTTCCTATCATATAGAAATTTTCAAAGCTGTAAAATGCTTTTTGTATTCCTTTTAATACTTAAAGCTGTCAAATTATCTTTTTCCTTGTAGGGCTTAATGAGGTTTATTATAGCCTGAAAAAAGTACAGCAAATGTTCCTTCTCATTTAACTGTTGTGAGAATCAAGTACCCCAATAAATGTGAATATACTTAACAGAAAAAAAATTGTTATACAAATGTTAATTTTTTTCAGTTATTATTTATACTGGTTTTCGTACATGGAGGGTTTATCTGGAGAGCTTTTCCTTTGAAATAATTTTCCCAGTTGTGGGCACTGGTTTGCACTGAGCCAGTAATACTCATTTGACTTTCCTTGTCACAAAATTAGGTGCTTGCCTTTGATTCAGTGAGGTAATGGTTGCAATTTTTGTTATTAAAAGAAGTAATGCTAATTGACCATCATGCAGAAAACACTTGTCCCCATGGTTTCATTAGTGTCATGATTCAGCCAAAAGAGCTAACTAACCACAGACAAAATAACAGAAAGACTGACTTCCTATTATATGCTTTTCCCATGCTCTCTGCCTTTTCACATTTTGATTTTCACTACATTAGCAAATAGGAATATATTTACATTTTTAAAGATTTTTTAGGTTATAGTAAGGCTGATAGGGAACTATTATTGTACATAAAGTGGTTTACTAATGTATCTGAAACTTAACAAAAATGTGTAAAGACTTGGCAGTATCTTAACATATACACCTCCCAAATTTTACCCAACTGGAAAGAGGAAATCCTAATGAATTTTCATGCCTTCTAGAGAGCTAATGCCAATATTTGTTGGTGTGGAGATTTTTTGGGGGAACTCTCCAGAATAAGCTCTGTCTTCTAGCTAGTGAAATTTGAATAACAACTTCAAATAGTAAGGCTGTTGTCAAAAGAAACAAATGGGCAATATTTGAGGTCATTTCTTATAGTATGTGAAATAATTACTTAATTAGAGGTTAATGTACTTTAAGAGTTTCTGAACTGGAAAATGAGCTCAACAGCTTCTTCAAATTTCTCTTTGTAGAACTGATCAAGCAGAAGGATGGATATTATCTGAAATGTATACCTGGAAAAGGAACGTAAACAATAATGGTATGTCTTCACAGTACTCATTTAGAAATGAGTGTAGCAAGAGTGTGTAGATGGAAGATGCCTTCACTTACAACTCATCTGTCCTCAGTGGGGTCATGAGGTAAGATATTGTGCCCCTTTGAGCCATTTAGCAAAAACTAAAGCCTTTTCTTGAAATTCTAAACCTTCTTTTATTTACTTGGAGATTGGTTTCCCCTTAACAGCAGTCCAATGTGTTAATTCCATAGGTTGAAGACCTTAAATGGAAATACCTCTTAACTCCCAGTGACTAATTAATTTGTTACTGAAGGTAAGTGAAGGACAAAAAAAGTTGCCTTTGTTTCCCCCAGAAAAAAGAAACATAGGGCACATAGGCTGTAGCAGTAATTGAAATTAAAATAATATGTTTTAAGGAATTTGAGAGAACATGTTAGAGAGAACAGTATACGCAAAATATGCAATGGGTTTTTTTCTGCAAATTTACAATTTATTTTTCCAACATATAACAATAGAATTTATTATCATGTTACTCTTTCTCTCATTTTACGAACACTGTAAGCATTTATTTGTTTATTTGTTCATTTTAATTTTTGCTTTCTGAACTCCTGTAGAGATGTACTGTGACTAGGAGAAAGTTATTCCCCATGCACTAATGATACATAATATGTCACTAATTTAAATCAAAGTTTTGGCAAATATGTGTGTGTGCTTAGGAGTTTTAGGTAGCACCATTCACCATTAAAAACTCTTCCTTGAAATATTGGTTGAAATGAATGACTTCAGTCCTAGTGAAGAATGTAACCTAGTCAAAATCCTTGATCAATAAGTGACTTTTTTTGACTATGCGAAGAGTGACCAATTTTGAACATTTTCAGTATTTTTGGTTAGCTATCAACAATGTATAGGTAAATGATGCTCCAAAAATTAAACAATAAGATGCTATAAGAAATGAAAGAGCCATTAAAGACCATCTAGTTCAACCCACTTATTTTACAGATAGAAAACTGAGACTCAATATAAGTAGATATAACATTAAAGAGACAGTGGTAATTAATATGTAATTTTCCCAGACCTGTGTTCCTTCCACTACACTATGAAGATGTGTACAGGTCTTCAGCCACTTGCCACCCTTACCATTTATTGGTCAGTTTGCTTTTTTGCTCTGTGGATAACCAATATAGAATTTGAAATATTTGTAGTTCAAAATAATAATTTATTTGAATCACATCAATACCATTTCTGTCATATGGAATCAGAGAATTTTAGAGTTGGAAAATACCTAGCCCCACCATAATAGTAATCTATTTTTCAGCATTTTTAATGAGAAGTCACTTAGATTATGCTTGGATTCCTTCAATGCCATTTTTTACAAGGCAGCCACATTTATTAAAGGATAAAAATCTTAGAAAATTTATTAAAATATTAAACTATTTGCCCCTGTGTTCTTTGCATATATAGTTTTTCTTTTTTTCTCATATCAGACCATATAGGAAAAAGTTGATTCTTATTTTATATGATGACATTGCAACACTTAAGAAAATATAGTCATGCCCTTCATGCCTTTTAATCTCTTTCAGTTCCTTGTATGTGAGCATTTCCATCTCCTTTATGATCCAATGGACTATTGCTGAACCATCTCCAATGAGTTAACATTCTTCTTAAAAATAAATCAGAAACAAAGATGATATTACAATATTTATGCTGAGCATTCCAGATGCAGAACAATAATTTTGTCCAGAAATACATTTTTTTGTAATGGGCTATCATTATTTTGAGCATTTAATATGTGTCAGGAATGTCTATGCACTTTACATGAATTATCTAACTTAATCTTCACCACAACCCTATAAGGTAGGTGCTTTTCTTATTCTTATTTTACAGATGAAAACACTGAGGACCAGAGATGTTGAGTAAGATGTTCAAGAACTCAAAGCTAATATATGACAAATTTGAACTGAAGCTTGCTTAACTGCAAGCAATGTCCTGCCTCCCATACCACCAGAGTGACTTATTTTGCTTCCCTTCTATTGTTGGCTCATTTTAATCTTGTATGTAATCATGAGATCCTCTATTTTACACAAGTAGGTAAATATCATCTGTAATTGCAATATTGACTTTAATTTAACCTTTACTAGAGATCTACATCTCTTCTTGACCATTTTCTATCCTGTTAGTTTTGGTCTAACTTTCTCGATTTTTGAATGCTGCTTTACCACTTAGACTTTTGTCATCCATTGAGGTGAACAATAAGCCATTAATATGTTTGTTAAACTTATCTCTAAGTGTTGTACATGACAGAGAATTTCTACCAGGTTGATATAGATTATTTATATAATTATAAAAGGAGGTGTGATCTCATCTAATAGTAATGCCATATAGCTTATATCTTCCATCTAATTTACAAGGACATTTTGGAAAATTATCAAGGATCTTGATAAAATAAAGCTACATCATAGCTATAGCATCCTTTCATTGATTGAACAATTTTTTGAGCATTTTCTAGGCATTGATAGACTATAAAGGTGACTAATGACCTTTAAACCACCCATGCTTTAGTGAAAAATAATAATAACAGTTTGTTATTATTAACAGTAACACACAGTAAGCCATGATTTAAAAAAGGTTCAGATAACAAACTTTGATGGGTCAAGGGAAGAAAAGATTGATTCCCATTTGTGAAGAGAAAGGGGATGATGATCAATCTACAGACCTTTTAAAAAGGGAGATTTGCTTAATTTGGCAAAATTGCCTATTAGTGAACCCATGCTAAATCATGGTGATCACTTCCACCTGAGTTAGAAAGTGTAAAAATTTAGACACACTTTTTGCCAGAACCACTTGTTGGATATTTTAAGAATTTAAAATATAGTAAATTTTACCCAGGGTAAATCCATTTGGGAGGCTTTATGACTTGGAATTTAGGAAAAAGACATTTTGTGCTCTGTTCAAAAATATGAGCTCTCTCCTTAAACTGGGAGAATTGACTACTTTAGGCCTTCTCTTTTCCAGTAACTTTAAGAAACATTGTTATGGGCCATTCACATCATAAGGAATTACTTTAACCAAACTCTACATTTATCAATCCAGTTCCTCCCAGAATTCTACTGCTCCTCACAGTGGAATTCACTATTTTGTTGTTTTGAGTATTTTAAACACCTTAAAACAGACAGAACAAAATAATTCTAAACCACAGCTACACAGTGCTTTCTGAAACTGGCATGAAATCTTTACAAATTAATTCTGTGTCTGCAGAGTGCTAAAACATCCACTCATTTCAGTCCTACTTGTGTTTTGTTATATATGAGAGCTGACTGGAAAGTATCCAGCCATGTAATATGAAAAATAGAGGCATTTATGGCTGGATATTTTCAGGAGAGCCCTAGTAGATATACTGAATGTATGTCCCATGTTTTCCAGAACATTTCTAATTTCAAATATTTTGTCCCATTGTCCTCATAATTACATGCATATCTGTAGGAGCATGCATTATAGTTCAAGGTTGAGAAAGTATATTAACTTGACTTTATAAGATATTTTGATGATTACTTAAATGAGTCAGGTGTTTTGGCGTTCAATAAAATAAGCCTAGATGTCATTATAATTTGGTATGTTTCTCTTTCTAATGTTTCTCGCCTTAACCTAACACAGAGTTTGTGATCTCATGAAGAAATAAATGGCTAAAAAAATAATCTTGGCAATGTTAAAGATTATTTTGTTCATTATAAGCAACAAGATACAGAAAACATAAAAATATTGAAATAAGACAATGAAAATCTCAGTGATATATTAGTTATTTTCATTTTGGATACAAAATTCGTCTTCAAAACTTACATACTGGTATCACTGGATAAAATGATAAACTTCTATGGCTGCAATTTTGCTTCATTCATTTACTTTCTCACATGTTTCATTAAGTGAATACTGATGGGGCATCATTTTATATCTTATGAACTGCACAAAACAAAGACATATATTATCAAACTCCAGAATATTAATACCTAATGGTCAAAACACAGTATTTTAAATGCCAATTTTGAATGTCTGTTCACAACTTGAAATAGTAGTTCCTATTTTATTGTGAGTTTTTTAAAATTTTTGCCTAAGAAGATTCTATTTGTATTTTTGAAAACTAATTACTTTTATTAAACTTTAATGTTTGTGTTCCTTACATTTTTCATTAAATATATTTGAAGAATCAAGACCATGAAATATCATTATTTAAAACTATCAGAAAAAGATTTTGTGATTTTTAACCTGCTGACAGAGCATAGCTGAGCACCCTGTGGGTACTTCATATTTCTTAAGTGGATCTCTAGTAATGTGACCAAGGTTTTCATATATAATGAATCTATCTGCATACATTGTACTTTTAGGCAGATGTTTTAATTAGAGTAGACAGAGTGCAAATTGATATAATTTGGAATAAGTTAACCATAGTCTCAAAGACTTTGGATCCAAATAAAAACATAAAATTTCATGTTAAAATACTTATTTTATTTTTATTTATTAATTGTAGATTTACATAAATCATCCAAAGCACCAAGAATACACCTGAATTTTACATGACTTTTTTAGAAGCTTATGAAGATACAACTTAATAAATCTAACCTGACTAGGTAGCAAATAATGTATTAAAGCAGTAGATAGCAGCATGCTTTCTTCAAATGTAGACCTGTAGATATTTTATTTTTCTGTAGTTCTGGAGGTATTTGGATTTTACTTATAATGATGTGCCACAACAATATATAAAATGTATAAAAATTGAAAGGAAAAACACTGAAAATTTTGCTTATATTTTGTCTCCATTTAAACACAAAGACATTTTTAATATTTGATACTAATTTTATAATTGGTACATACCATAAAATAATTTAATAAGTTTTCTCTTCTTTAAAATAACATTTGTAAATTTAATTGTATAGTTTTTTTCTTTTATTTGATCATATTTGATTATTTTTTCAAGTGATTTGAATCTTCAAGTTAATTTACCAACTCCAAGAGAAATTGTCTAAAAATGACAGAATTATGTGTCTGAACTATTTGATTTTTTTTTTACTGGCTTGAAAATTTTTTAAAAATTTCTTTATTGCTGAGGGTATATTCCACAGTGTCAATAATAAAAACTACTTTTACTTTAAAGAAGAAGCACCCGCATTTTGGATTTCCAAAAAGAAAAAAAGGAATGCTTAATGGCACTTAAAATTTTTATTTAGAAGTTTATAATATGCCACATTTGAAAATATATATTTAAATTTTTACAAGTCAATTTTGCATAGTTTTGAATAATTCTGAACTCCAATAGAAAAATAAGGGAAAGAGCTAATGAAATAGGTATTTGACAATGAGATTACTTTTTATTATAAAACTCATAAGACTTACCATTTTTAGTAGCTTTATTTACTGTAACTTCAAAATTACATCAAAACTCTGTATACATATTGTTAATTACAAGATTCAGACTAAAAATAATTGTTTCTTAAAATATAAAATAACATATTTCTTAGTTTGAGTTTTAAGTTAAAAATTTGATGCTCAAGAGGGAGGGCAAGATGGTGACTGGATAGGAGATCCCTAAAGCATCTCCCAGAAAACACAATTGAACGCCGCCCAGGAGCCAAGAAAGAGGACCCTGAGTGACACAACTGCAGCTGAGAAATCCGTGCATCGCAGGTGCACAACTGAAGGTTGGAGACAAGGAGGAGAGTGGGAGAGAGGGGAGGGAGCAGAGATGGATTGCAACAGGATCTGATTGCTGCTGACTATCCGGGAGCAGCACATTGCACAGGAGGGGGAAGGCCAAGAGGCAACAAGAGTAAAGTTCAGCAAAGTAGCAGAATGGTGGAAGACTGTGGGGGAACTGGGCTTTGGAGCGGCGAGTTGGGGACAGACCTTGGGAGCCAGCCTCTGGAACTATTGAGTGGGAGGAGGGCTGAGTGCGGACACTGAACCCCAGAAACAACACCTTGGCTCCCAGCACCCTCGCGACCCACAGCATGGGAGCACATGGCTCCTACACAGGGCCTGTTCCCAGCCCACTGTAGAGGCAAGCCAGCTGCCTTCATATTGCTTGAGGTCAGGCCCACAGCTTTGGAATTGTGGTGCAAGGGCCTGCTCGCATGCCCTGGGTCCTATAAGCAGTGCGAGCCTGCACACTCCACACCAACAGCTGGTTGGTGGAGAAGGCTCAGTAAGAAAGGCGGATTTGATAGCATTCACCCCAGCCAGCAGGAGCAGCCTCGGCAGGCATCACCCAGCTTCCCTACCTTAGGGAAAGAGGTGGAGTTTCCCCAGCATGCTTTTTGTTGGCCTTGACCCTCTCCTACAGCCTCCCCAACCAACTAATTAACTGCAGAAAGTGGATGGACCCCACCCCAGATAGATGTGCACCACCTGCAAACGTGGTAGGAGACCAGAAATAAGAAATAAACAACCCCCATCTCTCCCAAAACTTGGCCTTCAGTGCTACCTAGTGACTGCCCTACAGCAAGACACCACAAAAATACTAATCAGGGCTCCTGGGCTCTGCTGAACATAATGCCCTCATGTCAAAGAGGATGAACCCAGCAGACAGGATGAATTCCTTAAAAACTAAAATTGCTCAGAAAGAACATGAAATTTATCCAGAAGACATCTTCTTAGACCTAGAAGCTTCTGAACTATGGAACAGAAAATTTAAAGTAGCCATTTTAAAGGCTCTGAGAGAAATGAAAACATACTGGAAGAACTGCATGGCTGAGGTGAACAACACAAAAAAGGAACTCTGTGAACAAAAGGAACAATTAAACAAAGAAATTCAAAATGTAAGGAAAATCGAGATGGAAATGCAAGAGATAAATCATACAATAAAAGAAGTGAGAAAGGAAATACCTGCCATAGGAAACAAGGCCAACCAGATGGAGGAAAGAATTAGTGATATCAAAGATCAGAACATGGAAACATCTCAGAAAAAGAAAGAGAAGGAATATAGAACCGAAAGGATTGAAAGAACTCTGCAAGAACTATCTGACTCCATGAGACAGAACAACATAGGGATAATAGAATTAGAAAAAGGAGCAGAGCACTCTACAGAGAGCATGCTCAAACAAATAGTAGATGAGAACTTTAAAAACCTATGGAAAATCTGGAACCCCAAGTTCAAGAAGAAAACAGGTCCCCTAGATACCTGGACCATAGCATATCTTTGCCAAGAAACATGGTACTAAAGATGTCAAAAGCTAATGACAAAGAGATATTTCTCAAGGCAGCCAAGGAGAAAGGAACCATAACCTTTAGAGGAAAATCCATCAGACTGGCATCAGATTTCACAGCAGAAACTCTACAAGCCAGGAGGGAGTGGAATCCAATATTAAAAACATTAAAAGAGAGAAACTTACAGCCGAGTATAAATTATTTAGCAAAATTATCTTTCAGATACGAAGGTGGGATAAGGCCTTCTCAGACACACAGAAGCTGAGGGAATTTGTTAGCACAAGTCCAGCACTTCAAGAAATAATGAAGGAGGCTCTTTGACCTGAAACAAAACATCAGGAAAAATTGAATAAAGATGGAGCAACAAGAAAGAAACAAAAATAAAACAAAAACAAACAAACAAATAAGTAATGGCCACAGGAAATCCTCACTTATCAATCATCACTCTAAATGTTAATGGACTGACCTCACCAATAAAAGACACAGAGTAGCAGGCTGTATTAAAAAACAAAACCCATCCATATGCTGTCTCCAAGAGACACACTTCAGCCATAAAGTCAAACACAGACTCAGAGTGAAAGGATACTCCAAGCAAATGGTAACCAGAGAAAAGCAGGAGTTGCCATACAGATATCTGATGAAATAAACTTTAGGTTATTAAAGAGAATAAAAGACAAAGATGGACATTACATAGTAATAAAAGGCACAATACAACAACAAGAAGATTTAATACTAATTAATATATATGCTCCCAACCAGGATGCACCAAAATATACAAAAACACTACTAACAGATTTGAAAGGAGAAACTGGGAAAAACACAATCATTGTGGGAGACTTAAACACCCTGCTAACAGCCATAGACAGATCATCCAAACAGAAAATAAATAAGAAAATATCAGCTCTAAATGACGCATTACAGCTATTGGACATAATTGTCATTTACAAGACACTTCATCCAACAAAAAGAGATTATACCTTCTTTTCCAGTGGACATGGAACATTCTCAAAGATAGACCACATGCTGGGACACAAAAGAAGCCTTAGCAAATTCAAGAAGATTGAAAACATACCAAGTGTATTCTCAGACCACAAAGCTTTGAAATTGGAGATCAATTGTAAAAAGAAAGCAGAAAAAAACCACATATACATGGAGATTAAACAACACCTTATTTTAAAATGACTGGATAAAAGAACAAATAAAAGATGAGATTAAAATATATAGAAACTAATGACAACGAAAATAAAACATATCAGAATTATTGGACACAGCGAAAGCAGTAATAAAAGGGAAATTTATATCATTACAGGCCTATCTTAAGAAACAAGAAAATTCACAAGTAAACACCTTAGCACCCTATCTTAAAGAACTAGAAAGAGAAGAGCAGACAAAACCCAAAGTCAGCAGAAGAAAAGAAATAATAAAAATTAAAGCAGAGCTAAACCAATTAGAGAACAGAAGGACAATAGAAAAACTTAATATTATGAAGAGCTGGTTCTTTGAGAAAGTCAACAAAATTGACAAACCCCTGGCTAGACAAATCAAAGGATGAAAGGAAAGGGCACAAATATGCAAAATTAGAAATAAAAGGGGAAAAAATTACCACTGATACCACAGAAAGAAAAAGGATTATAAGAAAGTATTACAAAGGACTTTATGCCACTAAATTTAACAACCTAGAAGGAATGAACAAGTTTCTAGAAACTAATAGCCTACCTAGACTAAACCAAGAACTGGATACTCTAACTAGACCAAACAATAGCAAAGAGATTGAAATGATTATCCATAATCTCCCTAAAGACAAAACCCCTTGACCAAATGGTCTCACCAACGAGTTATACCGAGCATTCAAAGAAGAATTAACACCTATGCTCCTCAGACTCCTCCAAAAAATTGAAGGGGAAGCAATACATCCTAACTCATTCTATGAGGCCAACATTACCCTAATACCAAAGCCTGCTAAGGACAACACACACAAAAAAAGAAAACTAAAGACCATTATCTCTGATGAACACAGATGCAAAAATCCTGAACAAAATATTAGCAAAAAGAATACAACAATGCATCAAAAAGATCATGCATCATGATCAAGTGGGATTCATCCTGAGAGCCCAAGGATTGTTCAACATATGAAAATCAATCAATGTGATACACCACATAAACAAAATAAAAGATAAAGCCCATATAGTCATATCAATTGATGCAGAAAAAGCTTTCCACAAGATACAACATCCATTTATGATCAAAACACTAAATAAATTAGGTATAGAAGGAAAGTATCTAAACTTAATGAAGACCATACATGAAAAACCCTCGGCTAACATCATACTGAATGGGAAAAAGCTGAAGCCTATTCCCCTAAATTCAGGAACAAGACAGGGATGCCCTCTGTCACCACTGCTATTTAATATAGTACTGGAAGTTCTAGCCACAGCAATCAGGCAAAGGAAAGGAATAAAAGGTATCCAAATTGGGAAAGAAGAGGTCAAATGGTCACTATTTGCAGATGACATGATCCTTTATATAAAAAATTCCAAATATTCCATTAGGAAACTATTAGAAACAATAAATGAATATAGTAAAGTTGCAGGATACAAAATCAATGTAGAAAAATCAACAGCATTCTTATATAGAAACAATGAATCCTCAGAACAAGAAATGAGGGAGTCAATTTCTTTTGCTATCACAACCAAAAGAATGAAATACATGGGAAATAACAAAGAACATGACAGACTTATACATGGAAAACGATAAGACGCTTTTGAAAGAAATTGGAACAGTTATTAAGCAATGGAAAAATATCCCCTGTTCATGGATAGGAAGACATAAAATTGTTAAAATGGCCATTCTGCCCCAAGCAATCTACAGATTTAATGCAATATCCATCAAAATCCCACAATCTTACTTTCATGAAATAGATAAAAGAATTATCAGATTTATATAGAACTATAAAAGACATCGAATTGCCAAAGAAAAACTACATATAAAGAATAAGGATGGTGGCATTACACTTCCTCCTCTGACTTCAATTTATATTACAAAGCATCAATAGTCAAATCAGCTTGGTATTGGCAGAAAAACAGAAGTATAGACCAATGGAACAGAACTGAAAACCCAGAAAGAAATCTACAAATTTATGGACAAATAATTTTTGATAAAGGAGCAAAAAACATACAATGGGGAAAAGATAGCCTCTTTATTATGTGGTGCTGGGAAAACTGGAAAAACATATGCAAAAAAATGAACCTGAGCTGTGAACTCTCTCCATATACAAAAACTAACTCAAAATGGATTAAAGACCTTCATATCAGACCTTCAAAAATAAACTGTATAGAAGAAAACATTGTTACTAAGCTTATAGACTAGGACTCAAGGAAGACTTCATGAACCTTATCTCAAAGGCAAGGGAAGTAAAAGCAAAAATAAATAAATGGGACTTTATCAAACTAAAAACTTTTGCACAGCAAAATAAGCCATCAACAAAGCAAAGAGACAGCCAATTGAATGGGAGAAAGTATTTGCAAATAACGCATCAGGTTAGAGTCTAATATCTAAAATATATAAAGGACTAATAAGACTTAACAACAAAAAAACAAACAACCCAATTAAAAAGTGGGCAGAAGTAAACAGATACTTCTCCCACAAAGAAATACAAATGGCCAACCGACATATGAGAAAATGCTCATCCTCAGCTATGAGGGAAATGCAAATCAAAATCACAATGAGATACCACTCCATGCTTGTTAGAAGGGCTATTATCAACAAGACAAGGAATAACAAGTGCTGAAGAGGATGTGGAGAAAAAGGAACTCTCGCACACTGCTGGTGGGAATGCAAATTGGTACAACCATTGTGGAAGACAGTGTGGAGGTTCCTCAGAAAATTGGGAATGGAGTTTCCATATGACTCAACAATCCCCCTTCTGGGGATCTACCCAAAAATCTCGAAAACCTTTGTCCACAAAGATTTATGTACTCCAATGTTCATTGCAACAGTGTTCACAGTGGCCAAAACATGAAAACAACCAAAGTGCTCTGTGACAGATGACTGGATAAAGAAGCTGTGGTACATATACACAATGGAATATTATTTAGTTATGAGGAAAGATGAAATATTGCCATTTGCAACAATGTGGATGGACCTGGTTATCATCATGCTTAGCGAAATAAGCCAGACAGAAAAAGCAAAGAACTGTATGACTTCACTCATATGAGGAATATAAAACTGAAAGCAACAAAGAAAAAAGAAATGAACAAAAAAACAAATAACCCATGGACACAATCAATAGTTTAATATTTATTTGGGGATGAGTGGGCTAGGGTAGGGAGAAAGGGGAGGGGGCGGGAGAGGAAGGAGGGAAGCTAAATATATGGTGATGGAAAGAGAAATCACATTAGGTGGTGAACTTATTATACAACAAGTTGACAATGCACTGTAGAATTGTATGCCTGAAACCTATGTAATCCTTGCTAAGAGATGTCACCGTAATGTCTAACAATAAAAATAAATTTTTAAAAAATCTGATGCTCATAAAGTAATTTGAAAATTTCCACACTATTATAGCATAATTGTTACTATAATGAATGCATTTTGTACTCTTACAATATCATACCAAAATGAAGCATTACACATATGAAATAGTTTCAGTGGTAAAGAGTGCATATACATTTCTACATTTCCAAAACCTTAATGTGGCTGTGAAGGATAAATACATTTCAACTTACATTGTATGTATATGCTACAGAATGATTAAATCTAGTTTTATTTGTTTTATATATTTTGAAGGAATTAAAACATTCCTGCAGGAAAACAGTTAATCTATTTCTAACTGAAGTTTTACATTTTAAATCTATCTAGTGTTTTGAGTTCTGTCATAAATCTATGTTTTATGTGACTTAAACCACCTCTTAGATGTAACCCCAGTTTCTGTTCATGATGCTGATTTGAATACTAATTACAGGATCAAATTTATGTTATTGAGCTAAGTAGCTCAAAAAATTCTCCATGAAGTCATCTCTTCTTTATCCCTGCTAAATTTAAAAGTTAGGGAAATATTTGTCATAGGATAGGGTAAGGAGAGAAAAAAAATGAATCAAATAAAAATGTCTTATTCTGTATATTTTAGCATATTAAAGAATTGTTTCTCAAATTCCCATATGAAGTCATGAATGAAGATATGGTTGTGCAAATAGATGACATAAATTATATATTTATTGATTATCTGTGTGTTTGTGTGTATGTGTGTGTGTTTCTATATCTGGGAACATAGAATAAATACTCAAATTAACATGCATGGCTATATTTGAATCCCAAATTAGATTAATAACTAAACTACACTCCACAGATTGGCAACATTTCCATTATTAGCTGTACATCAAACAGCAACCAATATTTGACCATATAACCAATTTTTCAATTGGAAAAGAAAGTAAATTTGTTGAGAAAATAATTTAAGACATAAGTAACTTTCTAATATTTGTGCAAAGCAATAGTACTCAACACTAAGTAATATTGTCAGCCAGGGGACATTTGGTATTGTATAGAGATATTTTTTGGAGAGCAAAATGTAATTTGACTAGAGAACAAAATGTTATTTGACATCTAGAAGGTTGAGCCCACTAATGGTACTAAACCTTTACAATGTACAGAACAACGAAGAATTATCTGGCTGTATATGTCAATGGTAATATTGTTGAGAAACTTGATAAAGAAGTACAATACACCTGTTAGCTACTAGGCATATTCATACGTATTGCTGAAAAAAATGACGATAATCAATATTGTTCACTTCACAAAGAAAAATTACTCTAGCTAACTTGGTCAAACAAATGGCTGGAATAACATGGTAGAATTTAGCTCTGACCCAGAAGCACAATCATAGAACAATGCAAAGCTAAAATGGCCACTATTTGATATGTGAGTGTTCAAAATTTGGTAAGGGCTCTTAATTCAGTTTAGTTTGGTTTTAAAGAGATGCTAGTGCCCTCTTTCTTTACACATACATGCATACTAACTCCAATTCTTTGATCCCACCCAAATACACATTAATAAATGGTTGATATTTGCATTCACTTTTATTTTTTGAATTTACTTTTTATTAATTTCACATGTACAATAGAACATAATGCTTAGACATTTACCGTTCTTATATAGTGATAACCACAACATGGCTGTTTCCCCTTTGATGCTTTATGTAGCTGTTACAATAGCATTGACAATATTTTCTGTTCTGTACTCTATATCCCATGAAAAAATATATATAAAGCAATCATTAACATTCAACATTAATTTGTATTATTTTCAGGTTTACAATACAGTGAGTAGGCATCTATATAATTTATGAAGTGTTCCCACCTATAGGTCCACTGTCCACCTGGTACCCTGCATAGCTTTTTGGACATTATTACATATACTTTCCATACTGTTTTTCATGTCTCTGTAATTATTACATGTAAACCATTTTGTATTCCTCAATTTCTTCACTTTTTCTCATCTATTGTCTCACTTATATGTGGAATCTAAAAAACAGAATTATATGCATTCACTTTTAATTTGAAGATCTATATTCTTATCCATATATGGATAAGAATAGTCATTTTTGTAATTCATGATAATTCATACAGTTGGATCACTATCGAAGTCATGAACATTTATTCTTGAGACAGTTGTACTATTTACCTGGATCTTACATTTGTTCTTCAGGAATTAGGTAATACTTAGAATGAATTTATTCAATGAAATTTCAGTTCTGATATAATCAAACCCAATATATCAGAAGCTACTATAACTACTGCATAAAAGTCAATTCCAGTTCTTCATAAACCTACAAGGTTTTAGAAAGCTAATAGGTTACTTAATTTATTGCCTTAGTCAACTTGAGCTACTATAAAAAATACACCAGACTGGGTACCTTATAAACAACAAAAATTTATCTCTCACAGTTCTGAAAGCTAGAAGTCTAAGATCACAGTACCAAAATGGTCATGTCTGATGAAGGCCTTCTTCCTGCTTTGTAGGCTGTACATTCTTGCTGTGCCCTTACAGAGTGCAAAGAGGGAGGGAAATCTCTTTGGAGCCTTTTTTATGAAAATACTAATTACATTCATGAGGGTTCTACCCTAAAATTTTGATGCATTAATTTGAATGGGGGATACAACTTTCAAGCCATAGTAGAGGACTATGAATGTATATGACAGTCAGAGGAAATTATTGACCAAAATGGTTTCATAAAGTGTATGAAGTCATGTATTTGTTTCTTCCCTTGAAGTAAAGATAGCTAGTTCTGTTGTCATTCATTGGCAACACCAGTCCTGCTTTCTGGCTCTAATAAGGCTCCTTTACGCCTCCTACCACTCTGATAGCCCAATACAACTTCTTTCCCTTATTGCACCTTCCTTTTGGGGTCTCCAATTAATCTGATGTAAGAGTGGATTGGGGATATTGTGCAAATAGGGGGATATTGCTTGGGTAATGTAATACATAATGTGGGTTCACCTCAAAATGTGGAATAGAAAATACATAGAGCTGCCTACTATTTCCTAACTCATTTTATGAGTTCAGAATTACCCTGTTACCAAAACTCAGTAAAAATAACACACACACACACACACACACACACACTCACACAACAACCTACATACCAATATTTCTGATGAATAGAGATGAAAAAGTACTAGCAAATCAAATACAACAGCACATTAAAAAGATTATATATTAGAATCAAGTGGAGTTCATTCCAGGGGCACAAGGATGTTTCAACATATGTAACTCAATCACTGTGATACACCGCATAAACAAAATTAAAAACAAAAATCACATGATTATATCAATAGATGCAGAAAAAACATTTGACAAAATATGACATTCTCTTATGATTAAAACACTTAATAAAATTGATATAGAAAGAAAGTACTTCACCATAATAAAAGCCATATACAAAAAAACCCTCAGCTAATATACTGGATGATGAAAAGGTGGAACCTTTCTCTTGAAGACTGAGAAAAAGGCAAGTATGCCCCTTGTCATCACTGTTATACAATATAGTATTGGAAGACTTAGCCATAGCAGTCAGGCAAGAGGGAAAAAAAAAGGAACCTGAATTGGGAACAAAAAAGCCAAATTGTCACTTTTTTGCAGATTACATGATTTTTTATACAGAAAATCCTAAAAGCTCCACCCCAAAATAACCTATTAGAAACAATAAATAAATACAATAAAGTTGCAGAATATAAAATCAATGATAAAAATGTACTGTGTTGATATACATTAACACATGGGTGTCCAATCTTTCGATGTTCCTGGGCCATATAGGAAAAAGAATAATTGTCTTGGAGCACACATAAAATACACTAATGTTAACATTACCTGATGAGCTAAAAAAATTGCAAAAAATCTCATGTTTTAAGAAAATATATGCATTTGATTTGGGCTCCATTCAAAGCTGTGCTGCACTACATGTGGCTTGCCAGCCATGAGTTAGAATAGCTTGTATTAAAATAAAATTTGAGAAAAAAATTCATATTAAAATTACAACAAAAGGAATAAATACCTAACAATAAACTTACTAAAAGGTGTGAAGGAACTACAGACTGAAAACTAGAATACATTATTAAAAGAAATTAAAGAAGACACAAAGAAATGGAAAGATATTTTGTGTTTATGAACTGGAAGAATCAACATAGTTAAAAATGGTCATTTTACCCAACAGAAAATACACATTTTATGAAATCCCCATCAAAATTCCAATGACATCTTTTAAAGAAACACATCATAAAAATTATTATATTTGTAGGAAATCATAGAAAATCTCAAATAGTCAAAGTAATCCTGAGAGAAAGAACAGGGCCAGAGGCATTACATTCCCTGACTTCAAATTATACTCTAAAATGACAATAATCAAAACAGTATGGTTTTGGCAGAAAAACAGGCAGAGCCACAGAACAAAATTAAGGACCCAAAAATAAACTGGCACATATGTAGGCAAATAACTTGACACAGGAGCCAAGAAAACACAATGGAGAGAAAAAAAAGCCTCTTCAATAAATGATCTTGGAAAAGTTGAAAAGCCACATGGAAAAAATGAAACTAGACTGCTATCTGTAACCATATAACACATTTAACTTATAATAGATCAAAGACCTAAATATAAGACCTGAAACAATATATTGTATAAAAACAAATATAGGTAATGCATTTATAAATCTCAAGATTTAAAGGGATTTTATAAATTTGACTTCAGAGGAAATGGAAGTAAAAGCAAAAATAAATAAAAGGAACTATTATAAACCCAAAAGCACAGCAAAAGAAATCATCAGCAACGCAAAGAGGCAACCAACTGAATAGGAAAATATATTTGTGAACAACACCTTCAATAAGTTGCTAACCTCCAAATTATGTAAAGAACTCATACAACTCAACAATAGCAACAAAGAAATCCAATTAAATCATGGCAGAGGGCCTGAATAGACACCTCTCCCAGGAAGACATACAAATGGCCAACAGATACATGAGAATATGCTCATCTTCACTAGCTATTAAAAAAATACAAATCAAAACCACAGTGAGATACCACCTCACAATAGTTAGAATGGCTGTTATCAACAAGGCAAAAACATAACAAGCGTTGGAGAAGCTGTGAGGAAAAGGATCCCTTATACACTCTTGGTGGAAAAGTAAGCGTACAGCTGCTATGAAAAACAATATCAATGTTTCTCAAAAAATTAAGAATAGAATTACCATATAACCAAGAAATCCTTCTTCTGGGTATCTATCGAAAATATCTAAAAATATTTATCATTAAAAATATATAACTCTCTATGTTCACTGCAGCATTATTCACAGTGGCCAAGACATGGACACAACTAAAGTGTTCTTCAATAGATGATTGAATAAAAAAATGTGGTACATATGTATAGTGGAATATTATGTGGCCATAGAAAATATTAAATACTGTAAATTGTGACAGAATGAAGAGATCTTGAGATTATCATGCTAAGCAAAATAATTCAGACAGAAAATGTGAAGAATCTTATGACTTCACTTACATGTGGGATATAAAACTGAAAGCAACAAACATAAGAAAAATCAACAAAAACAAAAACCTCCTATTTATCACAACAATTTAGTAATTATAAGAGCAGAAGTGGGGTGGTAGAAAGGGGTAAAGGGGGTTAAATATATAGTAATGAAAGGAGAACTGACTCTGGGTTGTGAACACACAATGCAATATATAGGTTATTATAGAATTGTACACTTGAAACTTAACATAATTTTACTAACCAATGTCACCCCAATAAATTTAATAAAATAATACTTAGAGCTGCCTGAAATAAGGAAAAAAAATTAGTTAGATAGATCAATGTGACCTTTTTGATGAACTAATTATCTCTTCAAAATCTCATAGTGGAAAGGAAAGAATAATTCTTCAACTCATGTGAATCTGCATGTTTCATCAAATACACACAGTTCAGTTGCTGAAACGCCCCATTTACTGAAAACTTTTTATATAATAGGGTTTCATACATGATTGCTGAAATATTCTGCCTCAAAATATCTTTCCATGTCAATGCTTTCACACAATTTTATATGTTAAGTGATCATCAAATGAAAGCTACTGTATTGGGTTTTCTTTTTTTTTTTTTAATTTTAATTGGTCCTAAATCAGTCTTCACTTTATAATTTTTGCACACTTATGGCTCAGTTGATACATTTTACATTCTCTATTAGTAGCTTTGGATATAACTAAATAAAATCATATTAAATTTGATCCACTATAGTGTAATAAAGGGAGGAATAAGACTCCCTAGCACTATACAAATATAGGAAAGATATTAGAAGTTTTTCCACAATTCCTAGTCTTTAGGGTTTAGAAACTTGCAATGCAATATTTATCAGCAGACTGGACATTTTATTTATTTTTTTTTCCATTTTGATGTTTCTTTTTTTTAATTCATTTTTATTGTTAGACTTATTGGGGTGACATCTGTTAGCAAGGATTACGTAGGTTTCAGGCATACAATTCTACAGTGCATTGTCAACTTGTATAATAAGTTCACCACCTAATGTGACTTCTCTTTCCATCACCTTAAATTTAGCTTCCCCACCTCCTCTCCCACCCCCTCCCCTTTCTCCCCTCCGTAACCTACTCATCCCCAAATAAACATTAAACTATTGATTGTGTCCATGGGTTATTTGTTTGTTCATTTCTTTTTATCTTTGCTTTCAGTTTTATATTCCACATATGAGTGAAGTCATACAGTTCTTTGTTTTTTCTGTCTGGCTTATTTCACTAAGCATGATGATCTCCAGGTCCATCCATTTTGTTGCAAATGGCCATATTTCATCTTTTCTTACAGCTGAGTAATATTCCATTGTGTATATGTACCACAGCTTCGTTATCAGACTGGACATTTTAGAGGATGCAAATTCTTTTGACAAATAAAATATGAATTTGTACACATTCACACTGAGTTGTATTTTTATTGGAAAATAATGGACATACAATATCCTTTCTTTAGGTGTATATCTTATTAATTTGATATTGATATATGATATTTGATATTGATATAAGGAAATGATTCCTATAATAAGAGTGACTACCATTTTGCACCACACAAAGTTATTACAATATTATTGACTATATTCCCTATGTTGTACATTACATCTCCATGGCTTGCCTATTTTATGCTTGGAAATTTGTAGCTCTTCAGTTCTTTCCCCTATTCCATGTCCCCCAAATGCTTCCCACTCTGGGAACCACCAGTTCGTTTTTTGTGTCTTTGAGTGTGTTGCTATTTTGTTTGTTGATTTGCTTTGATTTTTAAGATTGTGCATATAAATGAAATCACACAGTATTTGTCTTACCTACTTATTTCACTTAAGGTAATACCCTCTCAGTCCCTCTAAGTTGAGTCAAAAGCCCAGAATTTTACTTTTTTATGGTTGAGTAATATATGTGTATATATATATATATATATATATATGAAGATATATATTTGAATATATACACACACACACACATTCATCTCTCAATTAACACTTAGGTTGCTTCCATATCTTGTTTATTGTATAATAAATAATGCTACAATGTACATAGGGGTGCATATATCTCTTCAAATTTGTGTTTTTGTTCTATTTGGTAAATACCAAGAAGTGGAATCACTTCATCATATGGTAGTTCTAGTCTTAAAATTGTGAGCACCCTCCATACTCCTTTTTATAATGACTACCCCAACAGTTTCCTAGGGTTTTCTTTTCTTCACTTTTCCATCTATGCTTGCTATTTTTTGTCTTTTTTTTTTTTGCAGTTTTTTTTTTTTAATTCATTTTTATTGTTAGACTTATTGGGGTGACATCTGTTAGCAAGGATTACATAGGTTTCAGGCATATAATTCTACAGTGCATTGTCAACTTGATGTATAATAAGTTCACCACCTAATGTGACTTCTCTTTCCATCACCTTATTATTGTCTTTTTCATAATAACTTTTCTGACAGATGTGAGAGGCTATGTCATGATTTTGGCTTTCATTTCTTTGATGATTAGTGCCATAGAGCATCTTTTCCTGTGCCTCTTGGCCAGATGTCTATCTTTTTTGGAAAAATATTTATTCAACTTCTCTGCTCATTGTTTAATCAAAATATTTTTTATACTAAGTTGTGTACATTCTTTAAATATTTTGGGTGTTTATTACTTATTGAATATTGGATTTGCACACACCTTCTTTTATTCAGTAGGGTGCCTTCTTGTTTTCTTGACAGTTTTCTTTGCATGCTGAAGCTTTTTAGTTCAGAGTAATTGCATTTGTTTACTTTTGCTTTTGTTGCCCTTGGTTAAGGAGGTACATCTAGACAAAATATTGCTAAGATCAATGCCTATGTTTCTTTTAAAAGTTTTGTGGTTTCAAATTTTACATTGAGGTTTTTAATTCATTTTGAATTTATTTTTGTAAATGGTGTAAGATAGTGGTACATTTTCATTCTTTTGTATGTAGCTGTCCAGTTAATAGTTTTCTGTTTGACACCTGCTACTGAAAAAAAATATGGATACATGAAAGCTGTCTGAAAAAAAAAGATCCAGCTATGAATACCTCTATTTTTCATATTACATAGCAAGTTACTTTCCAGACAGCCCTGGTATGTTTATGAAGTTCACTCTCAGATTCTTACTTCCAGAAATAACTAGATCTATTGCTGTCAGAAAACATTAAGATGTGCTCTTCTTACTGGAATATTTTATGAAACATCTTTATCCAGGCAGTCTGGAAGGCAGTAGTAAGTGGTTTTACAGTGATTATTTTAGACCAGTGATTCCCAACCATTTTCCAATTATGTACCCCTTTTAAACTTATTTCTATAAAATTTACCTCTTGTTTTTAAAACAACTGTTTTTAAATACTGGCACTTTTGTTCAAAGACTATCTTAATTTAAAATAGTGGAAATGAGGTCATAAGCTGGAAAGAAAAATTACTACATCAAAAGTACAAACCACAGATTTACTTTTACATTATTCATAACAGTTAAATATTAATAATGATGATTATGTATTTAACATACTTTTAATTTATTAATAATAATATTTATTTATGTTGTCTGAAATAGTTGTTGTTCAGATGACTAATCTGTTGAAACATTGTTAGTGAGATCTTTGAGCTTGCTTTGATGCACTTAATTTCTTGAAATTAGGCTCAGAATATGCAAGATATAGTCTTAAATATGAATTTGCATTAAGCTTGTTGCTGTACTTACTTTTTATGAAAGTGTATAAAGAAAAAGCTTTCTCCACTAGTTCAGTATTAGTAAATAGCAAGAGGTATTTGAGTGACTTCTCACTGAATTGTTCGTATTCCTCACTGACATCTACCCAGACAGTAATAACATGCTTTCTTTTAAAATCAGAATTAAAAAAAAGATCAGTCAAAAGTTTGATTAACTGTTCTTTTTCATTTATTGATAGTTTAGCTCCTTTGAAGAACTTTTTATCATTAAATTTATTGGGGTGACATTGGCTACTAAAACTTAAATAGGTTCCAGGTGTACAATTCTAAAATACATCACCTATGTGTTGGATTATGAGTTCATCACTCAGAGTCAGTTCTCTTTCTATCACCATATATTTGAGTCCCTGTGCTTTTTTCCTCACTCCCTCCCTCCTTACCCTTAGGTAACCACTAAACTATTGAGTGTGTCATGAGTTTTTGTGGGGTTTTTTGTTGTTGTTGCTTTCAAATTTATGATTCACATATGAGTAAAATTATATTGTTTTTGGTTCTTTCTGTCTGACTTGTTTTGCTTAGCATGATAATGTCTAGATCCATCCATTTTGTCATAATTGGACCTACTTTATCATTTCTTATGACTGAGAAGTCAGGTTCATGAAGTCCTCCATGAACCCAAAGTCTATAACTTTAGTACCAATTTTTTTTTGTATATACAGTTTATTGTTTCAGGTCTTATGTGAAGGCCTTTAATCCATTTTGAATTAATTTTGGTATATGGTGACCTTTTGCAGTTCAGATTCATTCTTTTCCATGTGGTTTCCTAATTTTCCCAGGACCATTTACTAAAGAGGCTTTCTTTATCCCATTGTATATTTTCACTCCTTTGTCAAAAATTATTTGTCCATGTATTTGTGGGTTTATTTCTGGATTTTCAATTCTGTTTCAATAGTCTGTGTGTCTATTTTTCTGCCAATACCAAGCTGTTATGATTATTGACACTTTGTAGTATAGATTAAAATCAGGGAGTGTGATGCCTCTAGCTTTATTTATTTTTTTTTGTAGGATTACTTTGGTGAGTTGGGGTCTTTTGTAGTTCCATACATATCTGATGACTCTTTTATGTATTTCATGAAAGAATGCGTGTGGGATTTTGATGGGAATTGCATTAAATATGCATATTGCTTTGGGTCATATGGCCATTTTAACTATGTTGATACTTAATATCTTTCCCTTTTTTGTGTATATTCTTCAACTTCTTTTAGTAGTGTCTTATACTTTTCAATGTATTAGTCCTTCATGTTCTTTGTTAAGTTTATTCCTAGGATTTTTTAAATTACTTTTGTTATAATTACAAGAGTTATTGTTTTCCTCATTTCTTTTTCTGAATTTTGTTTTTGGTATATAAATATGTAATTGATTTTTGTACATTGATTTTCTACAACTTTACTATTTGGTTATTGCTTCCTAAAGATTTCTGGTACAGTCTTTAGGGTTTTCTATATAAAGAATCATGTCATCTGAAAAAAGTGACAGTTTAAACTTTTCTCTCCCAATTTGGATGCCTTTTATTTCTTTCTCTTGCCTGATGGCTCTGGTTGGAAATTCCAGTACTATATTGAATAGCAGTTGCCACAGGGGACATCCCTGTCTTGTTTTGGATTTTATAAAAATAGCTTCAGTTTTCCCCGCTTAGTATGATATTAGCTGAGGGCTTGTCATATATGGCCTTTATTATATTGAGGTACTTATATTCTATACCCATTTTATTAAGTGTATTGATCATAAATGAGTGTTTTATCTTGTCAAATGCTTTTTCTGCATCAATTGATATAACCATATGATTTTTATCTTTTATTTGATTATGTGGTATATGACATTGATTGATTTCTTTATGTTGAACTATCCTCATGCCCCTGGAATGAATCCTAGTTGATTGTGGTATATAATCTTTTTAGTGCATTGTTGTATTATTTTTTTATTGTTTAATTTATCGGAGTGACATTGCTTAGTAAAAATTGCATAGGTCTCAGGTGTACAATTCTACAATACATCATCTATGTGTTGTGTTATGTGTTCATCACCCAGAGTCTGTTCTCTTTCCATCACCATTTATTTGATATTCCATCCCTCTTCTCTGCCCCACTCCCCTCAGATAACCATTAACTACTAAACTTATTGATTGTGTCCATGTTTGTTTTTTCATTACTTTCAGCTTTGTGTTCCACAGATAGTGAAATCACATGGTTCTTTGGTTTTTTTTCTCTGTCTGGCTTATTTCAGTTTGCATGATGACCGTTGTCATAAATGGCCCTATTTTGTCTTTTCTTGTAGCTTAGTAATATTCCATTGTGAATATGTACCAAAACTTCTTAAGAAACCCTTGGTTGTTTCCATGATTTGGCCACTGTGAATAGTGCTGTGATGAACATGGACGATTATATATCTCTGTGGACTTAGATTTTCAAAAATTTGGGGTAGATAGCCAGAAGTCAAATTGCCAGGTAATATGGTAACTCTGTTCTTAAGTTATTGAGGAACCTCCATAATGTCCTCTACAATGGTTGTACCAGTTTGCATTTCCACCAGCAGTGTATGAGAGTTCCTTTTTCTCCACACCCTCTCCAGCACTAGTTATTCCTTGTCTTGCTCATTATACGCATTCAAACAGACGTAAGGTTGTATCTCATTTTGATTTGCATTTCCTTAACAGTTAGTGAAGTTGAACATTTTTTCATATATATGTTGGACACTTGTATGTCTTCCTGGGAGAAGTGTCTGTTCAAATCTTTGCCTATTTTTTCCTTGGATTGTTTGATTTTTTATTGTTCAGTTGTACAAGTTTCTATGTATTTTAGATATTAGCCCCTTATCAGAGGCATTGTTTGCAAATATTTTCTCCCATTCTTTTAGCTATCTCTTTGCTTTGTTGATGTTTTCTTTTCCTGTGCAAAAGCTTTTTACTTTGATATAATCCCATTCATTAATTTTTGCTTTTACTTGCCTTGCCTTTGAGGTCAGATTCATCAAGTCCTCTTTGAGCCTGAAGTCTTTAAATTTAGTACCAATGTTTCCTTGTATAAAGTTTATTGTTTTGGGCCTTATGTGGAGGTCTTTAATCCATTTTGAGTAAATTTTTGTATATGGTGAGAGTTCGCAGTTTAAATTCATTCTTTTGCATGTGGTTTTTCAATTCTCTCAGCAACATTCACTGAAGAGGTTTTCATTTTTCAATGGTGTATTTTTCTCTTATTTGTTAAAAGTTATCTATCCATATATTTTTAAGTTTATTTCTGGGTTTTTTTATTCTGTTTTATTGGTCTATGTGTCCTTTTTTCTGCAAATACCAAGCTGTCTTGATTATTGATGCTTTATAATATAGACTAAAGTTGGGGAGTGTGATGCCTCCAGAATTAATTTTTTATTTAGGGTTGCTTTGGTCATTTGGGGCCTTTTTCTGGTTGCATACAAATCTGATATTTCTTTTATCTAATTCTTGAAAGAATGTGTGTGGGATTTTGTTGGGAATTGCATTAAATCTCTATATTGCTTTGGGTAATACAGCCATTTTTACTATATTGATTCTTCCAGTTCATTAACATGGAATATATTTCCATTTCTTTGTGTCCTCTTGAATTTCTTTTAATAGTGTCTTTTAGTTTTCAGTATGTAAGTCCTTCACATTCTTTGTTACATTTATTTCTAAGTATTTTATTCTTTTTGTTGCAATTGCCAAAGACATCATTTGTCTCCTTTGTTTCTCTGATGTTTCATTGTTGGTATGTAGAAATACAATTGATTTTTGTACATTGATTTTAGATCCTGTAACTTTACTGTATCTGTTTATTATTTCTGATAGCTTTTTTATGGAGTATTTAGAATTTTTCTATAATCATGTCACTTGCAAAAATTGACAGTTTAACTTCTTCTCTCCCAATTTGGAAGCCTTTTATTCCTTTCTCTTGCCTGGTTGCTCTGGCTAGAGCTTTCAGTACCATATTGAATAGCAATGGCAACAGAGGACATCCCTGTCTTGTTTCTGATTTTAGAACAGGCTTCTCCTCATTCAGCATGATATTAACTGAGGGTTGGTCATATATATGACCTTTATTATGTTGAGGTATTTTTCCTCTATACACGTATTTTTAGTATTTTGATCACAAATGGATGTTGTATCCTGTCAAATGCTTTTTTCTGCATCAATTGATAAATAATATGATTTTTATCTTTTACTTTGTTTATGTGGTATGTCACAGTCATTTTCATATGTTGAACTATCTTTCTGTTGGTGGGATGAATCCCACTTGATCATGATACGTAATCTTTTCAATGCATTGTTGTATTCTATTTGTTAGTATTTTTGCATCTGTGTTCACCAGAGATAGTGGTCTATAGTTTCCTCTTTTTGTGTTTTTCTTACCAGGCTTAGTATTAGATTTATGTTGGCCTTGTGGAAAGTGTTGGGAAGTATTGCCTCTTCAATTTTTTCAAAGAGTTTGAGGAGAACAGGCATTAGTTCCTTTTTGAATACTTGATAAAACTTTTTGGTGAGACTCTCTGGTCCTGGACTTTTGCCTTTGGGGAGGTTTTTGATGATCGTTTAAATTTTTTACTGTGGATTGATTTAATTAGATTGTCCAGTTCTTTTTGGTTCAGTCTAAGTAAACTATGTATTTATAGAAACTTGTCCATTTCTTCAAGGTTGTTAAATTTGGTACCATATAGTCCATCATAGTACTTTCTTATGATCCTTTGTATTTTTGTGGTATCAATGGTAATTTCTCCTTTTTCATTTCTAATTTTGTTTTTTTTCTGTTTGCCCTTTTGTAATCCTAGCCAGGAGTTTGTCAATCTTACCGATATTTTCAAAAAGCCAGCTCTTCATTGAATTAATTTTCCCTATCATTTTACTATTCTCTATTTCATTTAGTTCTGCTTTATTCTTCATTATTTTCTCGCTTCTACTGACTTTGGGCTTTTTTTTTAGTTTTTTAACATGAGATGTTAGGTTGTTTTCTTGTACTTTTTCTTGTTCCTTGAGGTAGGCCTGTAATGGTATAAATTTCCCTTTTACTACTGCTTTTGCTGCAATCAAAACATTCTGAATAGAATTTATGGTCTTTCGTTGTGGAATGGAGTGTCCTGTAAATGACAATTATGTCCAATTGTTGTAATGTATCATTTAGAGCCGATATTTCCTTATTTATTTTCTATTTGAATGATCTGTTAATGACCATCAATGGGGTGTTTAGGTTCCAAATTATAATTTTGCTTTTGTTAGTTTCACCTTTTAGATCTTCAGTAATTGCTTTATAAATTTAGGTGATTCTTGGTTAGGGGCATATATATTGATGTCTTCTTATTGTTCTACTGTCCCTTTTTCATTATGAAATGTCCACTTTTTCTTTTACTATTACTATTAATGTTAATATTTTTATCCTGAAGTCTGTCTCATTAGATATAAGTATGATTATTTCAGCTTTTCTCTGGATATCAATTGCTTAGATTATTGCTTTCCATCCTTTCACTCTGAGTCTGTGTTTGTCCTCTGGCTGAGGTGTGTCTCTTGGATACAGCATATAAATGGGTTTTATTTTTTAATCCAGTCCCTTACTCTTTGCTGTTTTATTGGTAAGTTCAGTCAATTTACATTTAGGGTGATGACTGATATATAAAGATTTCTTATGGCCATTTTGTCTTCTGGGTTATTGTTGTTCAGAGTGTTGGTTTCATTTATGCTTTTATCTCACTGTTTTTTTTAGCTTGAGAGTGTGATAAGATTTTCACTTCTGTTTATTTTTTGTTTGTTTGTGTGTCTTGGTGGTGGAGTTTTGTTTTGTTTTGTTTTTAATAGTAGTTACCATGAGGTTCATGAAAAGGTAAGTGTCATGTATGTAGTGCCTTCTTTTCTTAAGCATACTTTTAATTTCTATTCTCTTAGGGGAATTTTGACCTTTACTTCTTTTCTTTTCATGTTTTTGTTGTCTCAACTCTTTGCCATCTATTTAGGATTTTTAGTTCAGGTTAAGTAACTTCCTTCATTATTCCCTGGAGTACCAGCCTTGTGTTTGCTAATTACCTCAGCTTCTCTAAATCTGAAAAAGTCTTTATTCCTCCTTCACATCTAAACAATAACTTTGCTGAATAAATTATTCAAGGCTGGTAGTTCCTGTTTTTTAATATTTTGAATATATGATTCCAGTCTCTCCTGACTTGAAGAGTTTCTGATGAGAAGTCTGATGACAGCCTGATGGGCTTACCTTTGAAGGTTGCCTTGAAATTTTTTTTTTGTCTTTGATTTTTGACATCTTCAGTGTAATGTGCCTTGGAGAAGGTCTGGTTGAATTCAGGTAGCTCAGTGTCCTGTTTTTTTCTTTAATTTGGGGTTGCAGTTCTTCCCATAAGGTTGGAAAGTTCCCATCTACTATTTGTTTGACTGAACTTTTATTAAAATTTTGTTCTGTTTCTACTGATATTCCTATTATCCTAATGTTGTTCTTTCTAAAGGAAGCAGTTCTTGTAGAGATTTTTCCTTTACCCTTTTTTTGTTGTTGTTATCAAATATTTGTCTTCTTCCTTCTGTTCAATTTCTATGTTTCTATCTTCAATCTCACTAAATATTTTCTCCATCTTGTTGGCCCTGCTTTCTCTGCTAGTTAGTTCATGCATTATTTCTTTTATCGCATTGTTTTTCTCCTGAATTTATATTTGATTTCTTTATAGTTTCAATTTCTTTGTTAAAATGTTCCTTTTGTTCAGAGATTTCTTTTTTCTGAGATCATTTGTCTGACATTGACTACTCAGCCAGCATTCCCTGAGTTCTCTGAGTATTTTTAGGAGTGCAGTCTTGAATTCTATGTCACTTAGAGTATATATTTCCCAACCTATAAGTTTCTTTTTTGGATATTTTCCGTTTTCTCTGTGAGACACTTTGTTCCTGAGGGAGTTCATTGTAATTGATGTTTTTTTTCCTGGGCTTTTGTTCCCTGGCAGATATGCAGAGGTCTTTCTTTCACTTCCCACTTGGTGTCACTGCAGTGTCTTATGGTATTTTCTCTTGGTTGTTAGATTTTCTCGCCTTTGGATCTTTCCTGGAGGGTGGGTTTCTTCCCTTTGACTCAGTTGCTTTGGTTTACATGGGCTTCATTTTTGCGGGAAATGTTGTGGGTGATGATATTCTCTGCCTCTGTGATCTGTGCAGATAGAGGCTGCTGTGTTTTTGTTTTACAGTTTCTCTGAGCCCCTGTACTGATTTCTTTGGAGGAAGAGTTTTCTGGGGAGGGCTCAGGGCTTGTTTGTGGTACAGGGTAATGGTAGTTTAGGGTAGAGCAAGGGAAAATAGCCAGGCTCCATGTTAACAGTTTCTGCCTAGCAGTGGTAGCAGTGTGGTTCCTCACTGCTGTTTGTCCCAAGGTTGTTGAATACCTTGCTTGCTGGCACAGCTGTGAAACAGGCCTGTAACTCCATCAGGAGCACGCAGGGCTGGGATGGGTACACTGTGCAGCATAAGACCTCTCTTCAGCCAGGGGAGTGGCCAGCCATGTCTGGCTTGCACTGCAATACAAGCCTGGCCCTCTGTCAGGAGTGCAAAATACTCAGATGACTGCATGCCACCAAGAGCACACCAAAGCTGGGAGGATGGGCACCACAGTACAAGCTTGGTCCTCCATCAGGAGCACACTGGAGTAGGAAAATGGTCGCTGTTTTATCTTGTGTTCTTTTTATTGCTGTTGTTGTTTCCTGGCTGGGAATCGAACACAGGCTGCAGCATTGGCAATGCCAAAGCCTAGCCACTACACCACTAAGGAACCCCTTATCTTGTCTTCCTAAGGTGCTTCCACTGTCTGTTCCTCTGCCTGCTCAGAATTATGCTGCGCTTCAGCCTATTTCCCTTGGCCCCTTCCTCAGTCCTTTTTCTGCCAGCGCTGGGTTTTCACAGTCCTGTCTCTGCACTACTTCCTCCCATTTTCTTCCATTTTTCTCTCTTTCTCTGACCTTTAGGTGTTTTCTTGTGGTGGATGGATCTCTCATCTGAGGCTATGTCACTTGGGGATGCCCTTGTGGGATTTAGGCTGTTCTGTTTGTAATTTCCAGGAGAGATTTCAGGGATGTCCTCTTAATCTGATCTATCGAGTTGTTGTGTTATATTAGCTAGTATTTTGTTTAAGATTTTTGCATCTGTATCTTCAGAGATATTGGTTTACAGTTTTCTTTCTTTCTTTCTTTCTTTCTTTCTTTCTTTCTTTCTTTCTTTCCTTCCTTCCTTCCTTCCTTCTTTCTTTTTTTTTGTTGTTCTTACCAGATATTGATATTAGACCAATGTTGGCCCATCAAATGAGTTGGGAAGTATTGCCTCTTCTTCAAATTTTTGGAAGAGTTAGAGATATGTAGGTATTAATTTCTTTTTGATTGCCTCACAAAACTTATTAGTGAGGTTATCTGTTCCTAAGCTTTTGCCTTTGGGAAGGTTTTGGATAATTATTTCAATTTCCTTACTGTTGATTGGTCTACTTAGATAATTAAATTCTTGTTGGTTCAGACTAAGTAGACTATATGTTTCTAGAAACTTGTCCCTTTTTTCTAGGTTGTTAAATATGCTGGTGTATCAACTTTCATAACATTTTCATATAATCCTTTGTATTTCTGTGGTATTAGTCATAATTTCTCTCTTTCATTTTTAATTTTGATTATATGTTTTGTTTCTCTTTGTCCTCTGGTGAGCTTAGCCAGAGATTTGTCAATTTTATTGATTTTTTTCAAAGAACTGCTTCCTGGTTGTGTTATATTTTCTATTGTTTTACTGTTCTCTGTTTCATTCAGCTGTGCTTCAATTTTTATTATTTTATTCCTTTTACTGAATTTAGCTTATGTTGTTCCTCCTTTTCTAGTTTTTTTAAGATAGGATCTTATGTTTTTTATTTCTAATTATTCTTTTCTCTAGGGATTGGCCTGTAATGATATAAATTTTTTTCTTATTACTGATTCAGTGCATCCCAATAATTTTAGCACATTGCATTTTTATTGTCATTAGTTTATATATATTTTTGACCTCTTATTTTATTTCTTCTTTGATCCAATCATTTTTAATAACATATTGTTTAATCTGCAAGTACATGGGATTTTTTTCTGCTTTCTTTTTGCTGCTGATGTCCAATTTTAAAGCTTTGTGGTATAAGAATACACTCGGTATAATTTCACTTTTCTTGAATTTGCTGAGGTTAGTTTTGCTACCAGCACATGGTCGATCTTTGAGAATGTTTCATGTACACAAGAAAAAAATGTATAGACCTGTGTTGGGATGGAGTGTCCTATAAATGTCAATCATATACAAATGCTGTAATATATCATTTAAATCTGATATTTTCTTATTTATTTTTTGACTGGGTGATCTGTCCATGGCTGTCAAAGAGGTGTTTAGGTCCCCCTATAATTGTATATTTTTCAGTTTCTCCTTTTAGATCTGTTAATGCTTAAGTTGTAAATTTTGGTCCCTCCTGATTGTGGGCATATGTATTAATAAGTTTCATGTCTTCTTGCTGTATTATCCCCTTTATCATTATGAAATGTTCATCTTTGTCTGTTATTGCTGAAGTCTGTTTCATCATATATAAGTATGGCTACCTCTTCTTTTCTCTGGATGCCATTTTCTTAGAATATTTCTTTACACCCTTTTACTTTTAGTCTGTTTATCCTGGTGGCTGAGGTTTGTTCTGTTTTTTAATCCAGTCTGTATTCTGTGTCATTTAATTGGTGAGTTCAGTCTGTTTATATTTAGGTTGATGATTAATATGTTAGGATTTCCTGTAGCTATTTTATCTTCTGATTTGTAATAGCTTGGAATCTTGATTTTTTCTCTTTGCTTCTTTCTCACTGTCAGTTTTTTTAGTTCGATGGTGCTCTATAATTTCTCATTCTGTTTCCTCTTTTTTTTGTTATGTTTCTTAGTTTTGAGGGTTTTTTTTTGAGTGGTCACTATGAGGTTTATAAAAAGGAAAGTTTTATATTTTTAGTAGCTTTTTTTTCTTAAGCATGGAAATTATTTCCTTTCTGTTTTGGAAATTAAAACCTTTATTTTCTCTCCTTTTATGTTTTGTTGCACCAACTACTTCCCATTTATTTTGACTTTTTGTTTCAGGTTAAATAACCTCCTTTAGTATTTCTTGAAATTCTGGCTTTGTGCTAGAGAGTTCCCTTACCTTCTCTATGTCTGAAAATGTCTTTATTTCTCCTTCATATCTAAATGATAACTGCTGGATAAATTAATATTGACTGGTAATTTCTTTCTTTTAATATTTTGAATATTTGATTCTACTCCCTCTTGGCTTGCAAAGTTTCTGTTGAAAAATCTAATGACATCCTGATGGGCTTTCCTTTATAGGTTACAACCCCTTTTCACAGACTGCCTTGAGAACTGTTTCTTTATCTTTGAACTTTAACATTTTCAGTATAATGTGCCTTGGAGAAAGTCTGCTGGAATTCAGGTAGTTAGGAATCCTGTTCTTTTTTAGTTTGTCATTCCAGTTCTTTCTGAAGATTTGGAAAGTGCTTATCAACTATTCTTTAAATAAGCTCTCTTTGGATTTCTGCTCTTCCCCTTCTGGTACTTCTATTATTCTTGTTGCTCTCTTTAATGGTGTCAGATATTTCCTGTATAGTTCTTTCATTATTTTTTGACTCTCAAATCTCTCTCTTCTTCCTTCTGTGAAAATTTCATATTTCTATCTACCAAATCATTAATTCTTTCCTCCATCTCATTGGCTATGCTTCTTTTGCTAGATAATTCTGTTTCATTTTTTTTATTGCATTGTTTATCCAGAATTTCTATTTTTTTATTATAGTTTCAATTTTTTTTGTTAAAGTATCCCTTTTGTTTATGTATTTCCTTTCTGAGATCATTTAGCTTTCTCAGTGTTCTCCACTGGTTTTTGATCTCCCTCAGTGTTTTTAGAATTGGAGTCTTGAATTCTGTGTCAATTAGATGATATAATTTCATATTTTGCATTTCACTTTCTGCAGAATTATTTTGTTTGTTTGTTTTTTGTTTTTTCTGTGCAGCTTGTTCCCTAAGGTACTCATTGTTTTCTTTCTGTGCAAATATGAAGAGATCTTCCTTTTGCTTTCCACTTGGTGTGGCTGCTGTATATTACAATATTTTCCCTCATCTATACATTCCTCTTACACTGGGAGATTACCTGGGAGGTAGGCTTCTCTACTTTATTTAGTCACCTTGGTTTCAGTGCACCTCTTTTTTGGGAGGATGCAGTAGGAGATAGTATTCTATGCTTCTGGAATCCCAGTGCAGGCTGGAGCTCTTGCACCTGTGTGTTGCAGTTTTCCTGAAACCCAATGCCAATTTCAGCTGGAAGAGTAAAGGTGGGATTTGTTGGAAAAAAATCAGGAGTAGCCTTGTGTATGAAACATCATAATAATGTTTTTCTTTTTCTGCTGACTTCAAGCTGTAGATAAAGTTGCAGTGGTGACTATTGGAAGAAAGTCAGGGGAAAACGCCAGGCTCTGTGTTCCTGGGTTTTCCCTGACTGTGAAGGCAGTGTTTATTGAAACTGGTGAGTGATCTGAGGTTGCATTTGTTCTGAGTACTGAGCTCATCTGCAACCCAAGCCTGTCTCTTCTTCAGGAGTAGGAAGGGCCATTTCTCGTGAACTTCTTCGGCTCTGTCTTTCTCCATTCTCTGGAGTCGGTGCCTCACATAAGATTGTGATCTTTCCTATTCAGCATTTTCATGGACACTGTTTCTCAGTCTCCAGCTCAACCAGGACTGTCTTGTGGCTGGGTGTGCTGTGCCTTTGTGTTGTGGTTTCCCTGAGCCCCTTGCTGGTTTCAGTTGGAAAAGTAGGAATGGTGTCTGTTGGGAAAAGAGCAGGCACAGCCTTCTTTACAACAGTGCATACTGGTGTTTTTCATTTTTGTGGCTGACTGCCAGCTTTAGGTGCAATGGGGAGGCAAGTCTTTGGAGGAGGTCAGGGGCAGCTTCCAGGCTCTGTGTCAATGGGTTTTGCCTGCCTGTAAGGGCAGTACTGATTGTAACTGCTGCATTACCCAAGATTGCATGCTGTCCTGGGAACTTGGTTCACCCACAACCCAAGGCCATCTCACCATTAAGAGCAGTAAGGGCTGCTGCCGATGTGTACCTTTAGCTCTATCTTTCTCCCTTCTCCTGAGCCCATGCCTCACCCAGTATTTTGATCTTTTCTGGTCAGTGTTTGTACAGACCCAGTCTCTCATTCTCCAGATCACCCAGGGCCACCCTGTGGCTGGGTCTGCAGTATTTTTGTGTTGCAATTACCCTGATCCTTTTTGCTAGTTTCAGCTGAAAGGGCAGGGGCAGAGTCTTCTTGGCAACATGCCCCCATGTAAACATCCTTGCTTATTACTGAGTCCAGAAGTGTCTCGACTATTCATATTCTAATTATGGAGTCACTCTGATTTTTAAAATGGAGTCACTTATGTCAATGTCCATAATGCTGTGTACATGCCATCCCCTGATTCCTGAAGCAATCCAGGAAGTGTAAGGGAATCACAATTTTTATTGTTCCTTATACATTTGGTGGTGCAACCCCAATGTGGAAACATCTTAAGGAGGGGTATAGCAAACATCAAATAAATAAATGGAAGAATTTCTTTCAAAACTGTCCATGAATGACTGACAATATACTTGTAAGGATTTTTGAACCAAGTGAGGGAAGTATAATCAGACCAAGAACCAGAGTATGTGCTAAGGTGCAAGGAGCACTTTGTTATCAACTATAATGTGCATAGCTTATTTAGTTGTAGGGATAAGTCCTTCTGTGAGATTGCAGCATTCATAGTAATTATTAGGGTGTGCAATCTGGCAGAATGTCCATTTAAAGCCTTAATGTGTAATTTGGTATCATTAATTTTGTATTAATGATATATTAATTATCCTTTATTGTTTTAAGAATATGAAAGGAGTTAATCCATGGAATATTCATAAAGATATTGGAGATAGTTGGTGATAAGAATCTATGTGACATTTCTATAATTGCTGTAGTGAGAGCAGAATTATTAATCATATAAATATTAATGACATTTATTTTCAAGGGTAATATATCCCTTTATTCCAATTTGAAAATTTGCCATTTTTATATGATTAAAGAAATGAAGGATTGTGTTTTCTTTGGAACAAACAATCCATGCACCTTCACCCAAAATTTTTACAATGTTGGGGGTGGTTATTTCCATTGTAGGAATGTCTGTAAAGGAGGGAATTATTTCATTCATAGTAAATAGATTCTGTCAAATTTTTGTGGATAGTGTTCTTAGGTATATAAGCACCATGTACAAAGAATGGTTTTTTAGCAGCTATAAAAGTCTTATCCAAAAAAAAAATGTCTTATCCTCTAATTGAATGAGAGCTTGATAAGCATCATACATTAAAGTTGAGAAAGCATCAGTGACTTCTAAAATATTTAATGCACATTCATAATTATCCATACATCCAGAAGGCCTGGAAGGATAGTCCACAAGGATAAGAGAGTACCAAATGAAGTATGTTGTGCAGAGTCTGTTGTAAGCAAGGAATTAAGTTTAACTCTAGAGGACTAGAGGAGAGAATGAATTTTAAGACAGTTATTGCAGTTTTTGTTTAAGCATTTCAGATCTAAGTAGCATAACTTTTTAAAGATATTGATTCTATCATTAGTAAGAGTTACATTAGCCTTCAGTAATTCTAATATATCTGTATGTGAATGCAAGATGTAGCTAATTTCTTTAACAGAAGCTGACATTTCACCTAATAAGTTCATAACCTGTTTTCTGAAGTGCTTATGGACAATTCTATCCTGAACATTTGTACTGTCAATTCCTGTATCTCTGCCTCCTGTAATCCTGCAACTATCAAGAAAGTGATAATGTCAGGTGCCATCAGGGCCTGTAGGGCTTCCTCAGAGGAACCGTGTTGAAGTATCTCAAAGTGACAACAAAGATGTTGGTACAAAATCTCACATCTTGAAAGATCTTACATTCATGCAACAAGTTTTCAACTACAAAGTCATTGGTGAAGAAATTAATTTTCACATCCTAAAGGTAGATCTATTGATAATCTTAAATGTTTTAGGAAGATAGGCATAGGCGCTATAGTTTGTGCAGTTATAGGTGGTGGTTTTATAAGTCCCTTCATCTATAAGTATTTGTAATGTTCAGTCCTAAGGCAAACAATGGAGTTGAAACAACCTCTGTGAATGACACAAGGTCCTGGAGAATGCAGGCAAACATGACATTTTTCAAAATTCATGGGAAAAGAATAAAAGTTTTGTGCAGTAGAAAGTATGGTAGAATTTCTAAAATTTTTTGGAAGGGATATGAAATGCAAAGAATGCTTCTCTCCATATACCATCAATAGACAGTATCATCCCAAACTGATAATTGTTAAGTCCTACATCAATCTGTTCACCTGGTAGGGGCATTCCTCCTAATATTTCCCACCAATTCAAAGATTTATATTGAACCTGTGAGGAGACATTCTTTAAAAAAATGAGCAAAGAGGGGTCACATTAGGTGGTGAACTTATTATGCATCAAGTTGACAATGCACTGTGGAATTGTATGCCTGAAACCTATGTAATCCTTGCTAACAGATGTCACCCCAATAAGTCTAACAATAAAAATGAATTAAAAAAAAATGAGCATAGTATCCATCAATTTTCCTATGTCACAGAAGAGTAAATTAAGACTGAATGACAGATATAGTCATGGTGAAACATATCCATATATGGAATCTGTTGTTGTTCCTATATGATTATACCTACTAGTAATATTGTAGCAAGGTATATTTGAATTTGTTAAGGCCTGCCATTCCAAATTCTTCAAAAACCCTAGGATAGAAAGGTCCTATAGGAAATAGGGAAAGTGTTTGAAGAAGTTTGATATTGGCAGGGAGTACTGCAGATCCTAAGGAGACATTTAATCTTTGGGTCTCTATAATGTTTTTCAGGCCACTTGCTTGTAAAATGTGATATGGATTATTAGGTGTCCCATGAGGATTAGAGTGAGGGTTAGTGTTGCCTCCCAATGGAAACGGGGCAGGGGCACATTCAGATAATCTGTGTGGTAAGCAATATGTGGTAGCATTATAAAGAATGGAAGGAAACCAATTTAGTCTTGGGAACTATCTCAAGGCTTATGTTTTGCCTAATCCATTTTTGTTCCTAAATTCATGAAGAAATAAGTTAAAGATATGGAATGTACCTGTATTTGCTGAGACAAGCACATAGTCTGTAATATTATCTGTCTCATTTGGGTATATAAATCTATCCTTATAGCTCATTATTATAGGTGTATTCCCTGTAGAAACCAAATGTATGCAATGCCTTTCAGTGTGAATGGAGTTTGAAAAAAGTTATATATTCTAACTTATGGTCAGTGATGTTTGTAAGAGAGGGAGTAGTGAAATTGAGTCTGGTTTTTTAAAGTTTACTATTAAGAATTGCATGGAGCCTCTTGAGCCATCTTCCTGCTCAAGCTTGCTCCTACCTCTTAGGAATGTACTTTCCCTTTTAATAAACTATCTCTTTGTTTCACCTTATTTTCCTTTTAATAAACTGCTTTTTGGTTTCACCTCTAAAAAAATAATTGCATGGAGGTGTGAATTCATAGCAGGCTGTTGTTTACTAATAGGGAAGGCAAAATTGTAGAAAAGAATGGCTTTATCAAAGGCCTGATGTATTTCAGTGTCTATAATAATGTAAGTTTCTGAAACATTAAATCATACCAAAACCATTTTGGTATTTAAAAAGTGTTAGTAGGCAAGAACAAGGTAGAATGATTAAATTTGTAGACCACTGTGCAAATGTAGAGAAGCTTAGGACATAAAGTATCTATAATCTCATGTGAGTTTCTAGGTATATATGTATCAGTTTGGTGGTTAAGATCCATAGTTTCTGTGAGCAAAATGGGCATTGGGTGTTCTCACCAGTCCAATTCAGCTGGGGTAAGTTCAAAACCTCTTCTAGTGAAGAACTTTTCAGAGGTGAAAAAAGTTTCTTGAGGTGAATGCCAGAAATTTTTGAAACCATAGCATAGGCTATGAATGCAAAAATTTCCAAAGGTAGAAAAATTTGGAAAGTTAGTAAGTTTATAAGTATAATATGCAGTTTCTTATTCCTTTGATGTGATATTATAGCCCAAGGGGTGTCCATAAAGACCTGGAATAGTGTCATCAGGTGTGTTATGAGTTTAAGAATAGAAGGTTGTGTGGAGGCAGTAGGTTCAGTGGTGTCCTCGCATTCTATCTGAAAGTAATCTCCAATGTCTTCTAAAGGTTGTCTTCAAAAAAAAATAAGAAATTAAGTTAGTAATGCTCTTGTAAGTATGCAGGAGGAGCTGCATGCAAGTTTGGTTATGTGGAGGTAAATCTAGTTCTTCAATAAATAGTTCTGACTCTGCATGATAAAGAAATGATAAAGGAATGTGTACATGACTGTTAAAAGAGTCCTGATGGGTTATTCCAGAGGTCACATAAACAGTAGTTTGAGAGTTAAGAAAATGAAAATTATTATTAAGAATACATAAAGAGGTATCAAAATAATTTTTCATATTTTCAGTACACTTCCTTACATCAGTATATTTCATATTAACAAATTCCAGCCATGGCTGTTTATGCCCTGGTAAAAATATTCTGCAAACAAGACTTAGGGTCTACGTAAATACCATACTCCTGTCTCATTTTAATCCACTCAAGATTAGCAATGGAAAGGTTAGCAAACATTTTGTAAACAAAGTGAGGTTATCATACATAATATATTCAGGAATATTTTTCTCTAGGTCAGGGATGAGCCTGGAGGTTCTGGTAGGGCCTTCTAGACTCAGAAATTGTTTAGTAATGCCAGGTGTAACAGTTATATATATAGCAGTAGTATTAACAATGGTGAGTGCTTTATGCCCTGAAAGTGCTTGCAGCATTTTAATTGTTCCATTTTAGTGTGAACACAACTTGCCTTGCTGGTGGATGACATATATTAAGAGAGATGGCAGTAGCACCATTAGAACGAGTGTTTTCTCCTCTTGGTAGGAGAGTCAAAGGAGTCAGAAGAGTTAGGAAAAGCAGAAGGACAAGAGGAGGAAGTAGAAACTGCATCTCTGCTTGTCATGTGAAACTCTGCATAAATAATAGGGTTAAGTAATAAGTCAGAAAGCAGCTGGATGGAATAAAATCTGGGTGTAGGTAATTCCTCAAAGGTTAATAAGGATTGAGGTTTATAATTCCTTCTCTTATAAATTAAGGCAGTTTTGTTTGAAGTAAATATGTAAAGTGCACTGCAAATTGCACATTTCTGTCCTCATCAAGGTGATGTGCCAAAGTCTGGATAGCTGTGGAGACTTGGGCAATGAGTCTTCTCTGTGGCACAGTGAATACTGGAGTATCAGGAAGAGTCACTAGCTGGCCTGAAGTTCCAGCTGCACGGTACTGGTGGTGTATTCAGCCTATTATGCATCAAGTTGACAATGCACTGTGGAATTGTGTGCCTGAAACCTATGTAATCCTTGCTAACAGATGTCACCCCAATAAGTCTAACAATAAAAATGAATTAAAAAAAAGGGGGGGAACAGATGAACCATTGTCTATCTATTTAGAAAAGAATGTTTCTAATATACATAAGGTATAGTTGGTGACTATAGGTTGATAGGACTTGGTACTGTTGATGGATACAGCACAATATCTATTCCCACAAAAAGTAAAGTGTCCTGCTAGGATAAAAACAATAATCAGTAGAATCAAGTAAACAAAGAAGATCAGCAGTAGTCCTGGAAGAATGAGGAAGGACATGATTGGTGTGATTGTCTGTTAAGGAAGACATGGAAGATCTGTTAGAGAAGATTTTTTAGTACAAACTGTACTTTTAATGGATCGTGACTTAGGTGTAAGTTGTTTAATGCCAATTGCAATCCTAAAGGCGTGTTCTGCATGGAATTCTGCTCAATTACTATGAATCCCCTATGTATAAGATATCTAATATTATCAGCATACATGGAACTAATATGCTTGTTCCTGAATTGAAACTCTAATAGTCTTATATTATTAATGAAGTATCCAGCAAATTGTTCAAAAGCTGGTGACTGCCACTCAAGCATGTTCCTGGCTTTCCTTGTTTGATTCTTTTCTCTGTCCCTCATTTGTCTAAGAGTAATAAGTGGGCCTAGAAATTGTATGAGTTTCATTTTTCTAGCATAGAAGAGGTTATGAAAATATTCTAAAATATAATAAGCTTCATTTAATACAGGACTACATAGTGTTTGCAGTGAAAGATCTTGAAGAGTTGAGTCATAGGCCTTTATATGTAGCCTTTATCCATAATTGTGAATTGTAAGCCTGCCAAATAGGCCAAAATTTATGCAGATTCTTTTTATGAAAATACTGGGGGTGAGCTGCATAAAGGAGTATGCTGTACTAGACAGACAATACTATAAAGGAATAATTTGCCATCTTTTATTAGATTTTCATAATAATATGCTTTTGGCATAATAATGTTCAAGTGGGTGCAGATACCAAGCATGGCCACAGTGTCTGTGACCTCAAATCCTAAACAGGTGCTGCAGATCTTCAGGAAATTTATTGATAATAGTGTGTTTCAGGGATCCCCAAAGGGTATAGTTTGGGACAGTTGCCATGGTCCTTAAGGAAACTAGGAAATATGTACCAGAAAGCTAGACTAAAACAAATGCAAATTGTAAGGGCTAGGAAGAAAGCAAATAGATTAACATTTAAGGACACATTATCTGGCCAAGGCAGCAAAACTAACAAAACCCCAGAGGTGAGAGACATAACTATGATTAATAATGCCTCAAGAAAATGGTGACAATTGGTAGATTTTATCAAGTTTGAGGATTCATTTCCCTCTTGTTGTCCAGTAGGTGTTCCTATGACCATTGACAATTATCTTCTGTGAGTAGACAGAATTTTTATGGTCTTTATCTCTAAGCTTACATGGGATAAGAGGGTTTTTGGTCATCCTTGTTAGGGAAACTGGCTCCTGGAGAAGTACTATGTAGGTTGTGAGGGGCCTCTCTATGCAATCTGTCTCTCTGGTTAAGGTTAAAACAAGCTATATTAATGGCAAGTTGTAGAATAGTTTTGATGTCCAGTAACTGGATCTCCCTTTTAAGTAGTCCATTAAACATTTCTGTTACCTGCTGCTGTGGGATTATATGTTAAATGAAAAATCCATTGAACATTTAAGATGTCTGCTAGGTGTTGTACTGTCCTAGATGTAAAATGAGAGCCTTGATCACTTTCAATTGTTCTAGGCATGCCAAAGGCTGGTTTTACATTTATCACAACCTCTGATTACCTTTTTAATATTGTTCCATGAAACAACTTGGTTTCTTTTAGAGAATCACTTACATAGGTCCTGTGTTCCCAAATGACTTAGTTGTTCATGTATTTTCAAAATAAAAGAGAAAGTATGCCATTTTGGAACAGGTGGCAAAGTTATTTTGTAATTCTCATTTTTTAATCTTTATTTTGGATATTGGTTTGAATGGCTTTTGGTGGTATATACCTCATAGTCCCTAAATTTGGCAGAGAGTTTATGTTTTCTTTCAGGTCTATGTTTGGGTTCAATCTTTTGTGGTTCCTCTTGGAGTAATATATCAGGGGGAGGGGCTTTTTCTTAGTCATTGTATCTATAATATTGTCGAATGTCTCTTCCTGGTTTCTTTGTTTCTGATGAGCCGATACATGTGTTATGAAGATTTTAAGTTTCACTGGCTTTGTCTAACTCTTGCCAGTATTCCCTGGATCATATGTCCTTACCATTGATAGCAGAGAAAGGTTTTTCTCCATTTGTGGAACCAAATGGCAATTTCATTAGCTACAGCCCAAGAATATGTAAAAATTCTAATTGACTTCTGTTTCTCTTTTAAAGGTGTCTAACCACCAACACCACTGCTATTCTGTGTGTTGTGCAGATTTAGACATACCAGTACTCCTCAAGATACTTTTGTTTGAGGGTCTCAGAGCCACAGCTGTCCATGAGGTCACACCTCTTTCTGCAGTGGCTGATCTGCCAGTGAACCAGACATTGTTCTGTAATACAGAAGACCAGAATGAACCCTATTTTCCTATTGGGTCGTGGATTTGCTCATTCCTCAGAATTATATCTGGGAAGTCTATCTCTGTGATATGTATTTTCTTGGTAAAGAAACTTGGCTGTCACTTTATGCTTACATTGCTTCCCTGAATGTACCATTTCCAAGTGAGCAACTTCTGGTCCACCTGGATTCCCACCACTTTTTTTAGTGTTAATTTGATCCAGTGGAGCACAGGTATGCTAGTCCTGACAGTAATGTTGGTGTTACCTTCCAGAGACTCTGTGGCTTTAAGTGCGTCATATAAGAGTCAAATCAGTCTTTCAAAATTTGTATGTCATGGGTGAGTATGGAGACTTTTTGGTCCAGAAACCACATGGTATAAATGTTATACCATTTTCACCCTTGGTCCATAGAGACCAGGTGCCATAATCAGAACATTGAGTAGTATCTAATCTAAGTTGTTCTCCTTGCTTAGGATATATCAAATTTTGAACAGTAGTTTTGTATTCTTTCAATTGCTTAAAAGCTAGTGGTTGCTTTTGTACCCATATAAAATCTTCAGCCTTTCAAGTTATTTTGTACAAGAGTTTTAGAAGCAAACTCATGTATGGTTTGCTAATAGCCAAACAAGCCAATCAGATGTTGTGCTTCTGCCTTATTGTTTGCTTCTTTTAAATTTTGAATTTTATTTATTGCTCCCTCAGGTATGTTCCTCACTTTGGAAGATCAAGTAATGCCTAAACATTTGACAAAGGTGGATTGACTCAAGGTTTCATCTATGTTAATTGTCTATCCTTTGTTTCTTAAATCCTCTATCAATAAATATTTTCCTTTTTGTAGGATTTCTATATCACCATTCATCATAATTGTATCATCAACATATGGAATGATGAGGGAGGAGTATTTAATATTGTCAATTTGTGAGGTTAAAATTGAATGAGCTATGACAGGGCTATTTAGATGTGTCTGTGGCAGCCCTTTAAATTGATATTTAGTGACTTCCCATGTAAAGATGGTGTATTGCCTAGAGCTTTTAGATACTGAGATGGCAAAAAACATATAAGACATGTCAATTGTGACATAATGTTTGCTGTTTCTCTGAGTGATTCTGTTAATAACTTCCTCTGTGTCTGGTTAGGCTCCTGGTAATTTTGGGCTGACATTGTTAAAGTTTCCTTAATCAATTGTTAGTCTGTATTGTCTGTTGGGATTAAGTATTGGCCAAAAGGGGCTATTAAAAAGGTGTAGTCTCTCTTTCTCTATAATTCTTTCCTTTAGGAGTTCTAGTATTTTTTCTCTATTTTCTTACGGTCCCTTTTAGTGGATATTGTCTGGTAAATAAAGCCTTACTTGATTTAGGTAGTTGTATAGGCTCTAATTTTACTGTGTATAAATTCATCTTACATTTTTCAATAGTTTTAAGTGTAGGAATTCATTGCATATAACGGACAATATATCCATACTTAGTATATTTTAAAAATACCTTCCTATATACATGAGTTTCTATTGAGGGCCTATTATACAATTTCTTAACAGGTATTTTTAGTCCTTTTATAATTTTCCCTCCTAATCATTCTACATAAATTTTTAGGAGTTTCCCATAATAGTCTTACTAGTAAGCTTTTGCGAAAGACTTACTTATGATTCTGTATCTGTAAGAAATTCAATACTAGTCACACATCCTTGAAGTTCAATAACTACTTTAATATATGAGCTATTGTACCTAATGTTTTTAATTAGGTACAGTGTCTGAACCCTCTGGGAGCTCCCTCATTTTTTTGAAAAAGAATCTTGTTGTAAAATTTTGTATTTCCCCCTGCTCTTGGTTTGGATAGTATTTTTGTCTCATGTGGAAATGTCCCTTTGGAGGTGGTGGTCCCATGTTAAAGTATTCTCCTTGTAGTAAGGGTTTTTTAGATATTTTAAACCTATTGTCCTGGAGTTTTTCTAGACTTGTTCTATTAAATATATATCTTGGAATTCTAGGGTGTTTACATGTTTGCCTCTGATATTGTCCCTTAGTCTTCCAGAACCTATTTCTATTAGGCATGTTAAATCTTTTAAATGGAGCACCTTGAAGGTGCTCTGGATTGTATACCTGTTTTGTATTGAATGTAAATCTTACTGGAGTATGGAATTTCTTGTAATTTCTTAATAATGTAATCTATAGTTTGTGCCTGACCAATGGCATTCATGTATAATATTTTCAATTGAGGTGGTGCTACTCTTAATATAGCCTTTTTAATGCCATTGGATGCCTTCACCTATGTTGGTGTGTTGCTATGTGGCTGTGTTTCATATACTAATGCTAAAATAGCTAATTTTTAAAGTAACTTAATTGTCTCCTGTGGTGTGTTTCATTTCATGTTGTCTCCCAAGGATGTTAAATCTACCTGCGTGTGGGTATTTCTTGAAGGTTTTGCTATTCAATCACATAAGGTATAAGTCTGGTTGTGGCACTGCGTGGTTAAGTTAATTAGTTCAGAGTTAAGAACTTATTATTCTTCAATGTCTGAGATTTGCCTTATCTCTGTGCCAGTTAAAAAAATGGTATTTGCTCTCCTACACCAAATCATAAGAAGCCAATCTGCGTCTGTTTTATCTTTTTGGCAATAGTCTATTCTCATGACCTGTAATTCCGCTCTTGTGTATTCTCTTCTTTCATCCACTAATTGTGGTTAACTATTACCATGATTATAGTAAATTCTCTTATTTCTGTGATTACTGGCATACTTTTATAAAACCAGTCTGTGTCCCAGTGGTCATTATAATCTCCAAAATCTTTTTGGTGTGAATCCATTCCCTTGTGATCCTCTGTACAAGAAACTAATAGAGTCCAAAGACTTACTTTTCTTAGTAATTTTCCTAGCTAGGTTTTTATTTTCTTCTTGTCTATCCTCATCAATCATAGACATAGACTTTAATAAGAAGGCATGAATTTCTTCTTTTGGTGCTCTCTTGATTAAGGGCTCAAGGTTTCTCACATCATAAGGTCAATCTGTACATCCTCAGGGGTTTGTGCAGGAAGTCTCTTTTGAACTTCTAGCTCTGTGGTAAAACATGTGTCCTCTACTTTTATGGAAGTTTTTGTATATCTCCTCACCTTCAGTGAATTTTTAGTTTCTGAGCTAGTACTAGTATTATTGCAATCTCACTGCAATTTTATACCAGAATTTAGTTTTCTAGAGCACAAGTTTCCACTGTAATTCATTGGCTCTACTAAGATTAGAAATGAGCTTGGCTTCTGCCTTTTCCCCATGATTGTATGCTAGTATTGCCTATCTATTCACATACAGAGAAAGAGAGATTTTTGTGGAGTTTTGCAGTTACTTCTAGTCACCTTTTATATTATTGCTTGTGTTAAATTTTAAATTTGGTTTGTGGCTTACTGACACTGCACAGCCTAGGAGATATTCCTTGCCAGCTTGTCTAGCTGCTGGTAAAGGCAGAACCTCTCAGCTTTGATCTACATGGTTCAAAGCCATTGTGCTTTTACCACCCAGGCTAGTTCCCAGTCAGTAGAAACTGTGTTCACAGCCCTGGAGAGCCAACCAATTGCTTACAAGGGAGTAATTTTGGTTTTAGCCTTCTAAAATTTGGAGTAGGTTTTGAGCCTTGTCCAGGTTCAAAACAATTTTATCCCCAAGGACTAAAGAAACAATTTCTGCTAGAAGCCCCAAATTTACTTGAATGACAGCATCTGTGATGAAGGGAGTGGCAAGACCTTCACCTCCAACTCTGGCTCCTTGGCTACCTCCAAACTGTGGCAGGAAGAGTGTGCCAGATCCCAAACTGGAGCCCTGAGCTGGGCCAGGCAACTGCACTATAACCTGGATGAGTGCGGACTTAAATCTACTTAACGTTAAATTAAATTGGTGGTTACACCAATAGCCAACTAGCCAATTGTCAACTATGCCAGCTGCCAACTAAACCAATAGCTGACTATGCCACTTGTTGTAAGGTTCTTGAAAGGAGCTGCTATGCAGTCTTTTCCTGCAAGTCAACTGGACTGAAACTAGTGGAAAAGCACTCCCAAAAGAAAACCAGATCTCCACCCAGCTAGGCAGGGCCCCTTCATGCCAGGCATTCCCTCAGTTTCTCAGGGACTCCCACAGTTTGCAGCAGAAGCGAGATAGGCCACATTAATACATTTTGAATGCTTTACTTACATGTTCAATTCACACACTCACACACACTCAGGCATATAAGGTACAGAGGCAATGAATAATGAACCAGTTTAGAAAGAGAGATGTCAGGCTCAAGCTGGTCTGGGAACTACAGCTGGTAAGTTACCAATTGGGCAGAGGCTGTAGTGGCAGATGCCTTGGTTGAGTCCCCAGTAGCAAGACGTCTCAGAGAAATCAAGCAATTCATCAGCAGTCACAAGTCTAGCATTATTATCCCTCTTCTCATAAGCCTTATTCATTCCAGATAACAGGTGTGGTGTCTTCTTGGCAACATGCCCTCATATAAATACCCTTGATTATCACTGAGTCCAGATATGTTCCAACTGCACATGTTCTAATTATGGAGTCACTCTGGTTTGTAAAATGAAGTCACTTATGTCAATGCCCATGGTGCTCTCTACACCCTCTCTTCTCTCCCCTTTCTTTCTCTAATCTTTAGGCATTTTCTTATGATGAGTGGTCCCTTCAGCCATGACTATGTGCTGTGTAGGGATTCTTCAGTCAGATTATTTTTTAAATCTGCTGTATTTTCCAGGAGAGGTTTCAAGAGTCTCCTGCCATCTTGATGATCTCCTGAGACATTCTTCATTGAAGATATCTTCAATGTAGTTGTTTTCTTTTAAATATTGAAGAAATTACTTATAAAAAAGACACTTTAAGACCTTCCAAGTGACTTACAATATTCTCTTCCATATTTTGAGATAGGTGGAAGTCATTCTCAGATAAGTTGTTTGCAGAGTTTCAAAAACTTCAGGCTGACCTCTTTCATAACAGGCTTTCCAAAAATCCAGATTTTTAATCATTGACTCAATTTTATCAGTTACTTTGAATATAGCAATTGAGCTATTTGAAAGTTCCAAGTTGAGTTTATTTATTTCCAGAAAAATATCTGATAAATATTTAAAACTTTGGAGATAATCACTGTTCTGAAAATTTGGAGCAAGAGGAAAATGATTGTCTTCAAAAAAATATCTAGATTTCGGGTATAAGTTCAAACATCCGTGTAAGTACTTTGCCACAAGATAGCCATCTTTCCTCTGTATGCAAAAGGATGTGCTGTGAATGTTGTTCACCTCTTCAGTCAACATTTTAAATCATCTGGAGTTTTGTGATTGTAACTTAATAAAATTTACAAGTTTTACAGCCTCAGCAAGAACATCTTTCACTTCACTAAGAAGAGGCTTGGATGCAAGACTGTATGAATGCAGTAGTGACTCCATGGTACATGGGGAGCTACTTCCTTAATTTGGCTGCATAGACCTATAAAACAACATGACATAGACTTGCCTCCATCAGTTCATACACCACAACAATTTGACAAATTAATATCCTTTTCAATACAATAACCATTGATTGAATTAAAAATAACTTCAGCTGTGGTATACTGTTATTGGGTAATAAAGCAACAGCTTTTCCTCAATTTCATTTCCTACCAAGTACCTCCTGATGATGAGCAAGATAGATAAATCAGCAACATCTATGCTTTTATCAACCTGGATGAAAAAAAAATTACTTATTTTAATTCTGTCTACTACTACAGCTTCAACATCAACAGACATCTGAATTTGTCAAGATAGTGTATTGTTTGATCTTGTAGACATGTTATTCCCAAACATACAAAACATGGTATCCATAATAAAAGGAGAAAGTAAATCTTCAGCTATGGTGTGGTTTTTACCACATTTAGCTATGCCATCAGCTATATGGTATCAAGTTTCAACTGCATTCTCACTGTCTTGCTGTCCTGAAATCATGTGTGAAGTAACAGATGGATGCTCTTCTAAGTGCTGAAAATAATGTATTTCTTTGTTTTATACATTGGATGTTTATTTTTTTAAAATATTGCATGTTTAGAAAGGGTTCCGTGCAACCATTGGATAATATTTTCCCACATACAACACGCAAAGGCTTAGGAATGTCATTAACCCCTACAAATAAAAACCTAAATTTACTATATCTTTCAAAGTATTTTTTTTCTTCTGTGTAATATCTGAGGCATGCACCTTTTTATTATCTCTCAGTGTGGGTGTACGCACAGCTGTGGATGTATGTTGAGAAGTAATTGGGGACAGGTTATATATTTTTTAACTGTTCCTGTTTTCAACCACTCATCCATCACTGACAAGCTTAAAAACTACTGACAATAATAACTGAAACTATGTTAAACATTAAATAAAGAAACTATTTGAAAAGAATCACGATTAAAATGTACTTACTTTTACTCAGTCAATAACTAAACTGATGAAACAGTCTGGCTACATATGTATTTATATGTTTGGGGAAACATTGTGAATAGATTGTTCTGAAACTACATAATAATTGGTAGAAGAGCAGTTTGAGGGAAGGGTTAATAGCAATGTTCTTATCAATCATCATTTGCTAATGTGATCTAATTTTGAAGTGTTTCCATTAATGTTGCTTCAAACTTAACATTTATTGTTCCGTAACTAATGTTTTGTATTATTTTTACTTTACTTGTTGTTTCACTATTACTGATTTTTTTTGTGTACCACAGAATGGCCCATAATGTACCCCTGAGGGTACATGTACCCTACTTGGGAATCAATGTTCTAGGGCAATGGGAGATTTTAAAGTGCATTCTATATTCTGAAAATATAATGTAGGTAAGCTCGGTGTAAACTTTTCCTTTTAAAAATTTATTAAGTTATAGCTAACATACAATATTATATTAGTTTCAGATGTACAGCATAGTTATTCAACATTTATATACCTAAACAAGTGATCACCTGATAAGTCTAGTAGCCATCTGACACTATACAATGTTATTATAATATTATTGCCTATATCTTCTATACCATACATTGCACCCTCATGACTTATTTGTTTCATAACTGCAAATTTGAACTCGTATTCCTCTTCAACATTTTCCCCTTTATTTTCAATTCTTAAGTTACAGTAGTCATTAAATATCAATTTATGTTAGTTTTGGGTGTATAGCATAGCAATTAGACATTTATATTACTTATAGAGTGAGGACCCAATTAGTATAGTACCCATCTGGAGCTATACAAAAGTATTAAAATATTACTCACTATATTCCATATGTTATACTTTACATCCCCATGACTATGTAGTAACTATCAATTTGTACTCATTAATCTCTTCCCATTTTTCACCAGCCATCCAACCCACTCCCCTGTGGTAACCATCAGTTTGTTCCCTATATCTATGAGTCTGTTTCTGTAGGCTCAGTGTAATTTTACTGTTGTATGTTTTTGTTTTATTTATCTTATTCTAAGTCTTCAAAACTTGGAAATTTATGTGTGGTAAATGTGTAAAATCACAGTTAATCAATCATATATTAAAATAGTATGTTGCACTTTTAAATTTATTTGTATAAAAGAACATTTACTGCATTTGATTTGATTTTTATTTATCTTTATTCTCATCATTTCTAAATTTTTAAGAGACTAGACAATGTATTATTTTGAATCTTCTGCTTTTATTTTTAAATTTGAAACTTTAAATTTAGTTTAATTGTTTAAAAGTAAATGTAAAAATTCTGACCTTTTAGTTGTTGTTCAATACTAGGTCTGATATCAAGTTCTGGTTTTAAAAGTATGCATTATGTTTTTACTCAGCATTGTGCTAAATAATACACATAACTCTAAAAATAAAGATTAAATAATTCATTAATCAATCTATTTATGTATTCAACAAATATGAGCACCTGTTATGTGCAAGTCACTGTGCTAAAATGAATAGTTTCTTAGTTGTGTTTTTCTCATAGAACTTAAATATTATTGTTGTTCAACCACAAAATATACATTAATTAAAGAATTACATGAATAACTGCAAAATAGCACTGACATAAAAATTCATGGTGTAATCAAACATATAACAGTGGGTTTTTACCTGTTTTTTGGAGTAAGTATGCCTTCTTTGAGATGAGTTTTAAGGGATAAGTAGGTGCTAATGAATTATAAAGGAAAGGTTAATAATGGTTTAAGTAGAGAAAAAGTTTGTAGTAGAAGGAAACATAACACTTTTGAGGAATTTAGTATCTAGTGTAGAGGCAGTACAGAGATTGCAGAGGTAAATATGGGTCAGTTCTCACACTTACAAAAGGAAGCATTCAAGGGGTTTTAAGTAAAATTTAGTGAAGTGAAACAATAGATTATTATTTTGGAAATATTACTCTGGCTGATGTGGGAAGAATTGAAGGGAGGATGCCAGAATGAAAGCAAAAAGATGTAATAGATAGCCCTTGGAAAAGATAATGACAAATACTATTTTTAAATGGTTTCCATACAATATTATATTAGTTTTAGGTGTACAACATAGTGATTCAATAATTATATATCTTAAAAGTTTATAACCACCTTAATTCTAGTAGTGATCTGTAACAGTACATAGTCATGATTATATAATTGACTGTATTCTTTATGCTGTAGATTACATTCCTATGACTAATTTTATAACTGGAAGTTTGTACTTCCTAATCCCCTTCCCCTTTTCAAACCATGCTCCCACCCCTTCCCTCTGGCAACCATCAATTTGTTCTATGAGTTTGTTACTGTTTTGTTTTGTTTATTCATATGTTTTATTTATTTAGATTTTGCATACAAGTGAAATCACACTTATTTATCTTTCTCTGTGTGACACACACAAACACACACACACACTCGTATATATGATGTGAGACAATTAATTCTTGAACACATCCTAGAAAAAGTGCTACATACCTCATTGCTGAATATCACTATGGTCACCTTCAAATTACTTCCCTTGGGAAGCTATGCACTGGTGCCAGCACCTAGTCCACCCTTCAAAGCAATTTTGGAACTCTAATTTTTGGAATGGCCATCAGAGTTGTCATCCTACCCAAAATGTGACAATTCACTTTGTGAATTTGTTCACTGTGCACTTACACTGGCAACACTGTACAAACAACTTGGTAACATTTCTTAACTTTGGCATACTTGTGTTTCACAGTTGTGTTCATGTAAACATATGATATGTCATGCTGAGTGGCATTCATTATTGTTGACTGTTTCTGTATGCTGCAGTAAGAATGTCAGAGCTTGAATTAGAGCAATGAACAAACATTAAATTTCATGTTAAACTTTCCAAGAGTGGAACTGAACTCAGGGTTATGTTAGTCCCAGTTAATGGGAATATTGCCAAATAGAAAATGGCAGTGTACAAATGGATTAAGTGATTTTTCTGAAGGGAGAGAAAGTGTCACTGAAAAAGATAGGTCAGCATGGCCAGTAATGAGGTAAACTGAATAAAAGGTATCAAAAATTTATGTAATTGTGCATCAAAATCTTTGGCTGCTGTGAAAAGCATAGCATACCAAGTAAACATCAAAGGAAAAATAATTAGGAAAATCTTAACTGAAAATCTTGGTATGAATAAGGTGTGCGAAAAATGGTCCCAAAAAAGTTCACCAATGAACAAAAGCATAGGAGTTGAAATTTGCCAAGACCTTTTAGAAAGGCAAGATAATATTTTGGGGCATGTCATCATTGGTGATGAAACATGGGTGTACCATTCCAACCCTGCAACAAAGTGTCAAATTGCACAATGGAAGTCGACTGATTCTCCACAACCAGAAATATTCAGTCAGTCCAAATCAAAAGCAAAAATGATTTTGCTAATAATCTCTTTGATATCAGAGAGATTGCTTATTATGAATTTGTACCAAGTGGACAAACAGTCAACCAAGTTTACTATTTGGAAGTGCTGAAAAGGCTGCATGAAAAAATTTGATGAAAATGACCTGAACTGTTTGCCAACAATTCATGGCTCTTGCGTCATGACAATGTACCAGCTTACATGGTACTGTCTGTAAGAGAGCTTTTAGCTGGTACACCAATAACTGCACTGGAACACTCTTTCTACTTACCTTATCTGGCCCCCAATGACCTTTTCTTTATCTGAAGATGAAGGAAATGTTGAAGGGAAGACATTTTGATGACATTCAGGACATCAAGGGTCATAGGACAACAGTTCTAATGACCATTCCAGGATAAAACATTCCAAAATTGCTTTGAAGGGTGGTCTAGGTGCCGACATCAATGCATGGGTTCCCAAGGGGTGTACTTTGAGGGTAACTGTAGTGACATTTGGCAATGACGTATGTAGCACTTTTTCTATGATGATTTCACACACTTAATATTCAAACCTTGTGTGTTTGTGTGCCAAAAAAAGTATATGCACCTTAAGACATGTGATATATGTATTACTTTTTGAAGTTGAATTGAATTACAGTAGGCATATGTAGTGTGACTTTCACTGAAAAAATGGCATTAATCAAATGCATGCTAGTGTCACCATGCAACAGGGAGGACAGTCAAAGAAAAGAGAAGAAGCACAGTTGTTGTTCAAGGAGTGCAAGACCATTTTGAAGTGGTATTTGAAATTTGAGAATATTCTTTTTACTTAACACCCCTTGACTTCTATCTATGGGGAACCTTAGAGGATGTGGTGTACTGTAGAAAACTGGCTACACTAGTGGTACTTTGGAAAGAAATTGAAACAGCATGCACAGTGATGCAAGTGGACACTGTTCAACATGCTTAAGCAGTAGTCCGCCATAATCAGAAGTGTCTGGATGCTGATGGCAATCACTTTGAGCATCTCCTGTAATTGCAGGAGTCAAATGTGACTTGTATTCATCTTTTGTTATTGTTGTATATTGGGTATTACACCTTTAATATAGTTTTTTCTTTTCTTAAAATGTGTATACATTCTTTTGGTATCTTCTGTATATATTTGTGTACACACACACACACACACACACACACACACACACACACACGGGCTGTCTGGAAAGTATCCACCCATGTAACCCTTCTTGTTATATTGACAGTGGCTGGATTTTTTCAATATATATATATACATTTGTGTGTGTGTGTGTGTGTGTGTGTGTGTGTATGTGTGTGTACACACACTCTCTCTCTCTTTCTCTCTCTCTCTCTCTCTCTCTCTCTCTCTATATATATATATATATATATATATATATATATATATATATCCAGAAGTGGAATTGATAGATTGTTACATATTTTTATTTTTATTATTTTAGGAATCTGCATAATGTTTTCCATAGTGGTTGCACTAGTTTTCAATCCCACCAAGAGTGCATGAAGGCACCATTTTCTTCACATTTTGTATTTGGTTTTTGTCATCTTTAGAATAACAGCCCTTCTGAGAGAAGAGAAGTTATATCACATCATGGTTTTTATTTGTGATTCTCTCATAATTTTTAATGTTGAGAATCTTCTCATGTGTCTACTGGCCATTGTATTTCTTCTTTGGAGAAATGTGTACTTAGAGTTTCTGCCCATTGTTTAAAAATCAGATTGTTTCATAGTCATGAGGGTGGAGTAAGTCTACTTTAGAAGTTGCTAGTTTTCACAAATTGAGTCAAAAAAAAAAAAAAGACAAAGATCCACCTATTCATAATTAACTCACTTCCCTCATGCTATCTTTTGATGCCTGTGATGTTAAATGAAAGAATGAGAATTATAGAGTTGGCTATTTTAAGCCTGGTTATATTGACTGAACTCTTGGCACTTATAACTTGACTTATAATTTTGCATTTATGTTTTACTAGAAAGTTGCAAGAGGACTGGAGGTGACAGTCAGAATGAGCAAATAATACCGAAGGTAGCAAGGTTTCATCAAACACTGACCTAGTAGTCAATCTTGATTGACCTCTCTGAAAAACATGATCAGATGAATGCAACCCAAATCTAATAATAAATATCCCCAAGAATCTCTATCTCAATTTTTGTCATTCAAGGATTATCTTTCAGAAAATGTAATACTGTTGACACAAATGAGCCTAGAAAAGAATGATGGTAACAATAAAAAAATGAATTATAGTTTGCTTTACTATTCCTTTGAATAAAATAATTATTTGATTTAATATTATGAAGCTTTCCAAAGCTTTTTATAAAAGTCTAATATTTTATATTAAAAGCAGAGAATTTAAAAATTAAATAGCTGTACTGATCCTTATATATTGCATCAAAATAAATAATAGTTTAGATAACCAAGTAACCATTTTAAGTTGTTCTTAATATAATTAGACATAAATATGGCTTTGAGATAAATGAAATTTTTGTAACCGAACTGTTACTGCCATATTCCATTATTAAGCAGCATTAAAACAACAGAATTTTCTGAATCTCTTGTTAATTATAGATAAATTAGATTTGGAATTGTCACATGGGAAACCCTATAATTTATCAAGGTGAGAATTCTGTTTCTGACAAGAGCATTTGTCTCAGTGTGATTTTACAGGAAGCTGTGGGCACTTTTCATTATTTCAATCTAAATTTTAGCTGATCCACCACTTAAATAGTAGATGATCTAAATCACATTTTGTGCTGAAGTATGTACAGCTACTCCCCATTCTCTATCTATCCTACAACTTTGGGGTACACAAACAAATTTGTCTTCAGGACACATCAAAAATATTCCATAGTTCTGAGGGGTAGGTTTGTAAATTATTTTTTATTGTTGCACTCAGTTATGGTTCTTTAATTCTGAATAAATTCCTAAAGGCAATAAAATGTTAAAATAGGGAAGGCTGGATGTTATTTAGAGATAACAATTTGTTCCCCTCTGCCATCACCATCTTTACTTTTTTCATATTAAATTTCACTGACTCTAAGTAACTATGTGGCATAAAGTTCTCTGTGAAAATTTCTATCTTTGATTTTATAATTTAAACTCATAGGAAAATGTAAAGTGTGCAAAAAACTTTAGAGTTATTCTTGACACATTCCCTTTTCTCATGCCACAAATTCAATTCATCAGCTAAGTCTGTTGGCCATATCTTTAAAAGACAAGAATTCACTCACTTTCATCTCTTACTCTTCTCCAATCCTGATCTGAGCCATCATAATCTCCACTCTGGATCATGAAAATAAATTCTTTATTGGTCAATCTCCCCCATTAGTAGTTTATTCTCAACACAAAAATACAAATGGTGATACTTTAAAAATGTAAATTATATTGTTACTCTGTCCTAAACTCCCTAGTTCAAGGTTTCTTAACCTCTTTTGTACCATGAACCTTTTTGGTAGTCTGATAAAACCTTTGGATCCCTCCTCAGAATATTTTAAAATGCATAAAATTTAAATAAGAATAAGAATACAAAGTTAACAAATTATTCTGAAACACATATTTTCAAAACAAATTTATGACATTGTAATGTATGTCCTTCTTAATTAATACATTAAATAACAAGATCTAGGGGCAGGTCTAACAATTACTTTCAAATTTTAATAAATGTGAATGATATTTTGAGATATCTGTAACAACTATAATATGATATGAAACTGTCTTTGATTTGTACTTGTGACAAAATTATTGGTAATACTAATGCTACTGTGGTTTCCTGCAGCATTCATAATGAAAGAAAATACCAAATTTTCATAATGAAAAAAATGTCAAACCTCAGTTAGGGGTTGGTGAAAATAAAGATGTAATTTTCTTTTTGTTTAGGTCCACAAATCTTGTGAGTTCTATCCAAATACTTTCAAGGTGCCCTTAACTAGTGTCTTCCTATTTCACTCAGGGTAAAAATAAAGTCCTTAGGATTAATAAAGCCCTAATGATCAATTCTCCCTCTTCTATTTATTCTTCTATTATTCTCTGCTTCAGTGACACTTTTCTTGCCACAGTAGTGTCCTTCAACATGCTAGCATGCCTCCACTTTAGAGTGTTTGCACTGGTTATTTTAGGTTGTATTTTATTATTTAGTCATAGTGCCTTTTTATATATTCTGTATACAAGACCCTTATATGATACATGTTTTAAATATATATTCTTTCTGTCTATGGTTTGCCTTTTTATTTTCTTAATAGCCTCTTTTAAAAATTAAATATATTTAGAGGAGGGACAAAACAAAATGTGAACAGTTGAATGATTTTATGGCATACACAATTTATATAGGAAAACGGTGAGAGAAGAGTTTGAAAAGGTAATACTCAACTCTGCTTTTTGAAATGCATTATATACCTCAAAGTCTTTTTCCAAGTTTTGGGCTCAACCAATTAAACTGCACCTTAGATAAATGTGACCCATAATATGAATGTTAAATCCTCCACTCTATAATGTCTATTCTATATTAATGTTCAAGATGCCATTAGCTGATAAAAGTAAATTTTCTCCCATGACATCTATGACTGATTTGGGGGGAGGCATATGGTGATTAATTAGATTAATTGTGTCATTAAAATGTATTTGCTCAGCTTCACTTGAACACTTCTCTGAGAATTTTAAAAGAAAGATTTTTAATTTAAGATGATACCTTGTATCTATCTGAGAGTTTAGCTGCCTGTTTCTAATTTGAGTAATTTTACAACTAAAAGAATTGGAAAATTTTCAGAATAAAGGGATATTAAAAATTACCAGGTATCTGGGAGATAAGTCCTTCTGTGTGACACCGTTATTTGATTAAAATAAATTTCCATAACTTGAAAGTTATTCATGTGAAAATGTAAGTATGACTCAAAGTAGTAATTACTTTTAAGACTTTTGAGACAGAGAAATCATTCTCTTCAATAGTACTGTAATTAAGCTTTTTTCAAAATATGGCCTCAGGACAATCTACAGAGGTAGAGTACTTGTTGGAAAAGTAAATTCAGAATCAAAATTTTAGATGGAAATACTGAGTAATCTGTATAGCTTGTTAGGATTATCTTGGTACATTTATTTTCATAACTTTATTTTTTTTATATCCAATGTAGAGTAGTTTTGTTCAATTTGAGGTTTTTATGAATAATATGTAGCTGCATTAAAAATGACAACCCTAATATTAATGTGCATAGTCAACCCATTCACAATTTTGTGATTAATTATATATTAAAAATATTTATTTCATCTTCTTATATTTTTTATTTAACTTCATTTTCCTTTTTTCTCCTTTCTTATGTTTTGTTTGTTTGGTTAAGTTTCCCTGTATTCTCACTTTTAATCTTTTGAAACTTGCATATTATGTTCCTATTCTTCTATTAACAACCAGACAAATGTCTGGAAACTTTTTTGCCAAATGCAGTCAACTAAGCTTTAATGTTTTCCTAAGTTAAATAAATAAGTTAAAAATGTAAAATGAAAAAGCTGATTTGAATTATCTCATATACAACCAACACTCCAGGTATGTGATTCACTTAGAGTCTTTGTTTTTAAAATGTGGTTAAGGGACTACCGGTATTAGAATGAGCTGAAGTGATTAATGCTGTAAATATCTGAGCCCATCCCAAGTATACTGAGTCAGAATCTCTGAGGGGAGAGGCATTGGAAATTTGAATTTTAAAATAAATTCCCAGGAAATTTCATATTCATACTGAAGTTTGAGAGTGACTACATTAATGCCTAGCTCAGCATTTGGCATTTAATTTCTTAATAAATACTTGCTGGTTTATCTCAATTGAATTTCCTTTTATCAGTACAGGTAATAACAAAACGAATACTTCAAATTTGTCTCAGAACTTTTTGTGCTTATAACCTGAAGGATCTATTTATATGTCTAAATAATCAATTGTATTTGTACTATTCTTTATTAAAGAACAGGTATGTTACTTATTTCCTACCTACTTGCCTTTGCTATTGGTCATTGCTTGCCTTACTGAAGTAGCAGAAAATATGTATAGGAGATACCTTCAACAGTACAAAATTTTTGTTTCCTCTTTAAAAGTAAACTTTACCTGAAAGTCACCTATGTAGTATGAAGGCCAGAATACACCCACCTACTTTGACCCTCTGCCCTTTTAGAAGCAAAAAGAGCATAGACTTTGGAGTATTCAAATCTAGGCTTTAACATATATTAAATGTGTGGCCTTGGAAAAGTTACTTAACCTATATGGACCAATAGTTTATTCATATATGTAAATGTGGGCAAGGGGCAGTGATAATACCCATACCTTTGGGTTCTTGTGAGTATAAATGAGATTATAATCATATGAGTATGAGACCATAGCACAATTGGGACACATAGTGTTTTCTCAAGCTATGCTAATTTCTTTTTTTTTCTTTCACCAAATTTTAATATGTTTTGGTCAGTAATAAAACCTTTATCCAACAATGTTACTGGTGAGCTACTTGCCACTTTGTGCCCTTGGCATTGAATTTTTACAGCCCAAGTCTTGAATCCTCTGACTTTTAAGGAGATCACATAAAACCGTGGTGTTTCTGGAGAGTGTTTATTGTTTCTCAGAACATAATGCTCTAGTTTGCTTCTGCAGATGTACAGCCCTTTCTTTGGGGACAGAAAATGCAAGACTAAAAGTGTATTTAGGGCCTGGCTTATATTCCTTAATCAGGAGAAATGAAATGGTTGGACTAAGAATTTATCAAAAACCTTTTTTCAGGAAAACTGTAATTGCTGGTGCATTTTTTGAACAGCAATACTTTACAATACTAGACCCAGATATTGTCACCAAAATAAACTGTGCTGATAGGCATACTTTTAAATAAATTATGAACTTAACAAAACACACACATGCATGCATGCACACAAAACATAGTTTGAACCAGAGCCAACAGCTTTTGAAACCTATTAAACTGAAACTTAACTAGAACATCAACTACTTCTAAGTGTAAAGTACTTCAAACTTTTGTATCATTTGGTTTGTCTTCTTGGTGGAGACAGAGTAAAATATTCAAATGGAACATTCTAACCATATCTCACCCAGGTTGTTTGGCTGTGAACTGTGGCTTATTAACAGGGGACCTGTCATTTGATATCAAAGATTCTTTGAGGTATTTTAGATGTATGAGAATGCTGAAAATGCATTTATCATTTCCTGGCATGTGTTCACAGATCTCTCTTTTTCTTTTGAAATTTGAAAGTCTACTGAGTGCAACAAATGAAAATTATCCTAAGGAGCAGTTCACATTTGTTATCCAGTTATAAATATTTTAATAGTTTATTCTCCTCAAACTTTAAAATTTCAGCTCAACATTGGCTAAGCTGGTTGTTTTTTAGTGTCAATTTATTTCTTTGTCACTTGTGTAGCACATATAGTAGTTGAGTAATTCATATCCAGGGAACAGACAAAATTATATAAAATGTAAATATGAATTTTTTCTGTGTATCAGGGCCCAGAAGCCTTAAAGGGATATATTTACAAATTGGCAGACATGGCCTTAACAAATGCAGATAAATTTTGTTTCATGATTACCAAAGGAAAATAAGAACATCAACAACAGCAATAATAGATTGTAACTGTATATGGAACAACAACAATAATAATAATACACTGTGAGTACATGTAAACTATTCAAAAGAAGCTAGTAAAACTCATTTACTTGTTTTTAATTAATTTCATTTTAATTAGTTCAATAAGCTAGTATTTTTAAATAAACTCATTTATTTTGAAATATTAATTGGACTTGGAATACTTTTTCTTTCATTTCTTAAAGCAAAGAATACAGTTTGTCTTCTGAATTTACAGAGTTCCTTTTTGCCAATTAACAAATACATTTATTTTTACATATAAGCTCTATTAAATACAGTAGAATCTACCTCCTTCCTCCATTCTAGTCTCTTCTGTTTAAAACTATGTAGTTGGTTACAGTTATCATATTAGTGTAGAATTAAAAACAGCAGTTTTGCATGTTGTTTTTTAAACAATAGCAGTAGAAGAGACACCCACCATAAGCACTGAGGAAGGTAATTACTTGACACTTTCTTTTCATGAGATCATTTTGTGAGAAAAATCCTTCATGCTTAAAAGTGAGTTTGAAAAGTTCATTTGAAATATTCCACAACTACAAAAAAATACAATTTTGTAAGGAGACAATACATTAAATATTGCTAAAATATTATATAGGATATAATAATATTTGATTCAAATTTTATAGAAAGTTCTGAAATTTTAAGAACAACAAATTACTAACAAAACCAGAAATGATGCAGATCCTGGAAAGAGTAAGAAAGCAAATGTAAATTTAAAAATTCTAATTAAATTTACTTGAATTTTAATAAAAATGTGTCTATGCATATATAATGCTTAGTAAGAAAATGAAAGAACAAATTAAAAATCTGTTACTTTTTTAGTGGTAAGAGTGACCACATGGTATTATGTTTCTATTAGAGAAAATAAAGAACTAAAAAAATTAACTCAGTAAAGAGTTACTATTTAACTAGATACTTGTTGTTACTATTGTTTTGCTTTTGTTGAGAAAAGCTTATTCACTTATTCATTCATTTCTTCAATCATTTATTCATTATGCTTTTACAGATTTTATCCACTAACAGTATTGCAGAAATGCAGAGATTTGAAAAAAAAATTGAGCCTTCTCACTATCTACAGTTTAACTGTTATATAAAATCCTGATGAAAAGTAAATATTTTTGTACATTGAATTTCCAGTGTATTACAGATTCTCTCATTCTATCTGCAAAACAGATATTTTATTTATGATACAGTATCAATGAAGACTGAAATTTAATGAGAAGCTGACTTTCAAGGAAACTAAGAACAAGGGCTAAGTCAATTTGACTGACATGCCTTCGTTTATTTGTATCGGTGCCTTCTTAGAATAACCTAGAAATATTTTATTTAAGAGGTCAATTAATTGAAAGTCAATGTAGGCTGTTTTGATCCTGGCTGGTGTTCTGGCAAAAGGAGACTTAATTTACAAGACTGTAGGACACAGTAAAAATATTTTTTGCAAATCAACTGCTACTACTGAAGGAAAACAATTCAAAGCATGTTTTACTTTGAGTAGTCAAAGTGTGTCAGCTTTGTGTGCAATGTCAGCATGTCATGAATTCAAGCTATAAAATATGACTGAAAAAATAATTACATGTGACAATCATACCAGATGACATATGTGTATTTCTAATTTATATGTATTTATAAAATGTAATAACTAACCTTTCCAGAACACTTACTCTGTCCCTGGTACTATACTCAACATTTTACATATGTAATTACAATCTTTATAAACTTTATAAAGCAGATACCTCTATTTTATTTTATTGATGAAAAAACTAAGGCTAAAAGAGATTAAGTAATTTTCTAAGATTCTAGCCTTTATAAGAGGTGATAGTAGGTTATGAATCAAGTAATCTGACTTTAGAACTTACATGCTTAACCATCATTCAAACCAATGAGAGATATTTCAACTTTAATATATTTTAAAATCTACAATTTATTATTATTATATATGTAGCTTTGAGACAGGTTTTTCTCATCCAGTTTTCCATGCTTTCAAAATCAAATTCTTAAACTAGATAGCATTTTGGTACCTGAGTTTTCTCACCTAAAATTGGAAAAATAAATAACTACCTCATAGCATTTTTCTTTAAATAATTAAATGTTATTTGTGTCAGGTAATATGGTAATTACCCAATAATAAGATGTGCATCATATTATATGTTAATGCACTTAATCTTTTCAAATAATAATAATAATTAGAATAATACAATTATTTGGCTTTTACTTATGAATTACTATGAACCAGACATTAAATTATGCAATTTTTATTTATTATGCTTTGTAATCCTTACAAAAGTATAATGAGGTAAACATTTATTCTTTCTATTTTACTGATGAGCCAGAATGAAAGTAAATAAAATTATAAATATTACACAGTCAGCAAATTGCACAGCCACAATAGAAACCCAGGCAATCAGGTACACTTTTCAGTTAATATAGATTGGGCTTTGTCTTTTTTTATTTAATTTCGTGGCATTCACTTTTATCTAATCATGGGCAGAACTGACTAGTAACTATGTTCTTACTAACCTCTGTACAAATACTTCTCTTATTTGTAACAGCAAAACTTTATCTATTCCTTTTTGAAGGAATGTTGAAGCAAAAGTAGAAGGTAGTGTGGGTGGAGAACAATGAGCAAGGGAGGGAGGGAGTGGTTAAAGGAGACAGGAAGAATTAATGGTAGAGGAACAAGATGATAAAGGAATAATAGTTAGGCCTTTATTGCAATAATTACTTCTCTTTTTCTTTTATGACAATTTTTGTAATTTTTTATACAGCTTGCAATTGTTCTATCTAATTTAAAGGGATTGATGAAGTTACCCAAATATTTGGTAAAATGAATTATTTTGTTTCATTAACACTTTCCGATATAATGTGAGAGGTGTGTTTATTCAAATGAATAGTGATCCTAATTGATTTTTGTTTCAGAATCACATGCTTTATTTTTAGTGTTAATTATTTTCTAGGATATTATCACTTGAACCAGGCAAATAGATATTAGGTTATACTCTATTACAGCTCTCACAACAAAACTTCAACAGGTACACAAAGCCCCAAAAAGAAGTTACAGACAAATAATGTTCCTGGGGTTCAGTCAGTAAAATAAAAATTTTATCAAATTATACATTTTAATAATAAAATTAACCACTAATATACTTATTGTCACTGCCTGGGGTTTACTCCCTTATCCATTATTTACTGTGGGGATTTGGAGCAAGATAATAGATCACTCTTGTTCAGTGTTTTCAAGTTTAAAACATCTATCTCCAATTATATGTCTTTGTCTTCTAAAAGAATTAAATGAGTTACCAAACACAAAGTTCTTACAACTATGCCTGACAGTATGCATTCAGAAAGTTCTCCTCCTTAATTTAGTATTCTGGTGTTTAGACTTGGCATAGCATTGTTTTTTATTTATAAATGAAAATGTTTTACTTTTAAGAACTAGTAATTGAGTACCTCCTATGTACTAGACATTTTGATAGGTATTGCAGCTAAAAAAAATAAGCACTTGTTCATTTTTTTAAGAAAATGCACAGAGGTCAACAAAATGATGGTGTGAGAGAAACCTCTTGAAAATTGCTCTGGTGATTACAACTAATCAAATACCTATACCTCAACAAAGGACTCTCAACACAATGCACATTCACAGCTAAGAAACCTACTTGTCACATTAAGATACATGTGGGAAGGCAGAAAGTTAAACTAAGAAGAAATAAAAGGAGAAGAGCAGAGACACCACTTGGAACACTTTTGCCAGGGGAGAGAGGAGGCAGAAGGTGGCAGGAGAGTGCTCCAGACTTCACTCAGTTGATGGAACAGAGGAAAGCAGACCCAAAGGTGTGGACATGAGATACTGCAAACACCTCACTTTGACCCTAGAAGGTGCAGGCTGGTCCACAAAATGAAATGTCTGGACTTCACTCCTATTCTTAGAGGAGGGGGAGTACTGGGTTGTGAGGAGCCACAGCACAAGCAATTTTCTGGGAAGGGGAAGGAGAGAGGGGGCTGTGCACTCATTTTTTTGCCCACAGCCAGTACAATCTGAAAGACCAGTATACAAGACTGACCCCAAAGCTCAGGGTGTAATCCACATGTGAAACAAACCCAGAACACAAAAGCACAATTACACCCAAACTTCCTGCACAACCCATAGAGCCTCAGGAAGAAAACAAAGCCACAAATGCCCCTCCCCCACAGACCTCTGTCTTCTCAGTATCAGCAGCAAACACCAAAGAAACTGCAGCAGTGAGGGGCCAGAGAGGGTGCTTAAATGGGAAACCAGATAAGGGAAGCTCAAAATAAAGAGATGAGAACAAATGATCCATCAGAAACAGAGCTCAAAGCAACAATTATAAAACTGTTTAAGGAACTGAATGATAACTTCAACAGAGAGATAGCAAGCATTAAAGAACACTTACAAACAATTATGAAGGGCCACAGAGAGATAAAGAATACATTAACTTAAATGAAGAATGGAATAAAAGTCACCACACTAGATTAAATAGAAATGCAAAGCAGTGATTTGCAGGAAAAGCCAGAAGAAAACACCCAGTGAGGAGAGTCAGAAAATAATTTCCACAAAAATGAGGATGGCTGGAGATTCCTCTGAGAATATATCAAATGTAAAAACATCAGAATAATAGGTGTACCAGAAGGCACAGAAGAAGAACGAGGGATCAAGAAATTATTTGAAGAAATAATGACCATTTTTTTTAACTTGGTAAAGGAAATAGACATAAAAGTCCAGGATGCACAGAAAATCCCAAACAAGATGATCCCAAAATAAGAAAACACCAAGATGCATCATAATTAAAATGGTGAAGGTTAAAGAAAAAGAGAAAATTCTGAAAACAAAAGAAATGCAAATAGTAACTTAAAAAGGGACACCCATTTGACTGTCAGCTGATTTACCACCAGAAATTTTACAGGCAAGAAAGAATTGGTAGAACATATTGAACATAATGAAAACTAAGAATCTACAACCAAGAATAATGTATTCAGCAAGGTTAGCATTCAGAATTGAAGAATAGATAAAAGGCTTTTTGATAAGGTAAAGAATAAGAAATACACCACCACCAAACCAATGCTACAAAAAAAGTTAGAGAAAATTTTTTAAGATGGGAGGAGGGGTGGGAGAATGAGTAAAATAAGGGAAAGGGATGGAGAAATTTAGTTTAACATAAAATCAAAAGCAACAAAAGAACAAAACTCATAGACACAGTAAAAAAAATAGTAGTTAACTGAGGGTAAGAAAGTAGTGGGTAAGGGGGAAGGGACAGGGACACAAAAATATGGTGATGGGAAGAAAACTGATTCTGGGTGATGAACCCATAATACGATATGTAGAAGATTTAATGTAGAATTGTACACCTGGGACCTATATAATTTTTATTAATGTCACCCCAACAAATTAAAAAAATACTCAGATAACAATGGATATAGAAATCCAAACAACAAATTCTGAAGGTAGTGAATAGGAGAGATGTCTACATAAGCAACTAGGTATAAAAATAAACCTGAGAAATGAATCCCACTTTGGCTCCTGTGTCCTCTAGATAAGTAAATCTTATTAGAGTTAGATTCCTATAATCCCTCAACTTCTCAAAAAACGCCATGCTTTGTCAAAAGTTTTTCAAAGGTGCCCAGTGACAAAGGAACAGATTCACTTTATTACAGTAAGTTCCATCATCATCTTCACAAAATAGTATCTTGTCATAGAATTTTTCACATTTAAAAGGTTGTATTGGCTTCTTTCAGGACTCCCAGCTGTGTAACATCAGCTCAGTCACTAATGAGTAATCAATCACTCAAATGGCTGAAACAGGTCATCATATATGTCATGACTCCATCTTTCAACATCTTTTCATTTGCTGAAAAGTTTTAATATGCACTTAGAAGTCTTTAATGTGAGAAAAAAACATACATTTTAAGCAATCTATTTCATTAAACACTTCAAAGAAAATGAAATAGTAAATGGCATGATGCATATTTTGTTAAGTATCTTTTAGACCAAAGGTACAGGACTTTCAGCATTAATTCCAATAAGGCCAAGCCAAAAAACAATGTAAGCGTATAATGCAGAAACCTATAGTGAGTAGCTTTTTCTTTTTTTTCTTGCATATATGTAGCTATCATGTTTGAAAAAACAAAACACCTGATTGATTGAGAATTAGGTAGATTCACTGTGTTATTCTAGTTAATTTATCCATAACATGTCAAAGTATAATCCTGTAGAACCTAACGGTATGGAACCATGTGATTGTGAGTGATGTGATTCACAATAAAACTTCTCCCACACTCAATGTATTATGTGTAATGTTTATGCCCAATATATACTAATTATTAACATAATACAAGTTTAATTTAGTAAATAAAGATAATATTTTATATACTAATATTTGGCAAAAAATAATTATGTGTTAAATTAAATTATATAAAGAATACAATTTATGTAATGGTAGAATGAACATTTGTGAATACACTTCTCCATAAAAGTAATAAAAAATACCTAACATTATTGGTCAAAATAAACTTTTAATAAATCTTGTAAATAAGCAGATTTACAAAAATCTGGGAAGTATTTGTTCAAGGACAAAACTGTTAATTTTTGGTAGGAACAGTAATGTTTTTGTGATATTTTAATGTGACCTACCCTCCTCCTCCTCTTTTCAGTCCACAGCAGCATTGAAAACCAGCAAGTTTGTAACTATAATAGTTGTAAAAACAATTAGTCTTTCATTTACTGTAAAAATACTAGGATTGGAGCTTCTAAGAAAGCTCCAAACTCAAGTAGTCTTATTACCATTCAAACTGTCTCCCAAATTATTGGAAAAGCCCCTATTATCAGAAGGTTTTTATTTTTACCTTATTCAGAGCTAATTCTGCAAGAAAAGCTATATCTTTAGGGTGTTTGTGAAAGGCAATCAGAAGTAATTATTTAACATTATACCCACCTAAGGTTATGATACAAGCTGGGGTTACAAGCACATGACCATAAAGTTAAGAAGAAGGTCTGGGAAACTAAATGTCCACAGATGGCTTTGAAAAACTCTGTGTCTTGGTAGATAGAAGGGCTTGGGGAGGTACAGGGCTATGTGCATTCCGAGGTGAAAATTTAGGGAGCCCCAATATTTTACCTCTTGCTGACAGTGAGCACCTCTGCATACAGGAAGTGACAGTTGTGATGGAGTTACAAAACATATGAGTGTTGAAGTTATGCTCCATCACACACACACAAAGTCCCTTGTCCAAATGTGAAAGGGTTAGTGGTCCAAAGTACTTACAAAATATCGGTCCAATTATTATCTGACCACTAAGTTAGTCAAGCAGAGACTCCAGTGGTTATTCACAACAAAGAATACAGACTTTACAAAACTTGTCTATAAAAGTCACTAAACGAGCATAGAGACATCAACAACAATAAACAAGAAACAGTAATAATAAGCCTTGGGAAATTTGTGATTTTCATTAATACAACATTATATTGCCACATGAGTTAAAATATATTGTTTTCAAGAAAAAAGATAAAAAATTTGGACAGAAACAGGAAATTATTGTTCATACACAGAAAAAAGAATTGACATTGTCCCTTAGAATGTTCAGATTTCGAACTTACTAGACAAAGATTAAATCAGCAATTACAATATGGTGAAAAAGCTAAAGGAAGTCATGCATATTAAAATAAAGGAAAGTATAGGATGATATCACACTGTGATAAAAAAGATCAATACAGAGACAAATTTTTTTAAAAAGGGCCAAAGCAAGTTCCTCAGCTGGAAAGTACTATAACTGTAATAGGAAATTTACTATATAGTTTCAACAGCAGATGTAAACTGGTGAAGAAAAAAAAATTACCACATTTGAAAATAGAGATTATTCAGTCTGAAGTACAAAAAGTGAAAAATAATGAATAAAAGTTAACAAAGCCTCACAACCTATGAAATAGGAAACATTTACAAAACATACATCGGATAAGAAGTTAATATCCAAAATATATAAGTAACACAAACAATTCAATTACATTAAAAGAAACAATCTGATTAAAAAATTAGTAATGAAATTAAATAAATATTTTTTCACATATGACATCCAAATAACCAAAAGGTATATGGAAATGTGTTCATCACTATTAAGCAAGGATATGAAAATCAAAAACACAATGAGAGAGATTAGCAAAATGGCAACCTGATAGGAGTTCCTAAAACCTCTCCCAGAAAATATAATTAAACGGTCAGCCAGGATACAGCATTGGAAACACTGCATGGCATAGAGACAAGTAAGAAATCCGTGCATTGCAAAAAAAAAAAACAAAAAAAACAAAACACCTGAAACTCAGAGAAAGGTGGGACAAGCAGGAGAGAAAGGAGGGAGAAGAGACAGATTGCAACTGGACACCAACATGGCTAACTAAAGAAACTAGAAAGAAATCAGGGAGCAGCACCATACAGGAGTGGGGGAGGCCAAGCAGTGACAAGAGTGGAAGCCAGAGCAATAGGAACTTGGGGATACCATGAGGGAGCTGGACCTAGAAGCAGGATATTAGAGACAAACCCTCAGAGCCATGCTCTGAAGCTCTAAGTCTCACTTCTCAGCTGGTGGCTCAAGTCCATGATATCCTCATGATTCACAAAGCATGCATGCAGCAGCTTGTGCAACCTCCTCCTGCTTGTGGTGCACATGTGCAGTACCCTCACAGTAGCTTGGTTGCTCATGGAGCACGCACAGCCCCATCACTTGGCATACCCATCAGTTTGCAGCATGGGTGCCATGCCTGGAGCTTGTGCTTGCAAACGTTGCCCAGAGCAGTTGCCTTGGAAATGAATCACTGAAGCATGGCCAGGGGTAAAACACTGGAAAAGGGACAAAGGTGGATTTGACAGAATTTGCCCAGACCAATGTGAACAGCCTCACCCTGCATCCCATCAGCCTTCCCTATCTCCCCCAGCTTCCCCAGTGAAATACAGGAAGCAGAGAGACCACAGATAGCCATGCCCCACCTCTAAATGCTGGTGGAAACAAGAGATATGGCCTAAACACCTCCCCTCTCTCCCAAAACTTGCCACCCCCAGCAAGAAACCACAAAAATATTAATCAGAGAAATAAAGTGATCTCCTGGACTCTGCTGGAATTTAATCTTCATGCTGAAGAAAAAGAACACAACAGACAATATAAATACCTTAGGATTTAAAGCTGCTTAGAAGATGAAAAATCTCCAGAAAAAGATCTTATAGATCTAGAAATTTATGAACTAACTGAGAGAGAATGTAAGGTAGCTGAGGGAATTCTTCATCATGAAACTGGCATTTCAAGAAATACTGAACCTAAAACAAAACATAAAAATAAATGGAATAGAGCTGGGACAACAAAAAAAGAAACAAAAATAACAAATAAATAAATGTTAAAACAGGAAGTAATGGTCATAGGAAATACTTATATATAAATCACTCTAAATATTAATAGAGTGAACTCACATATAAAAAAAAAACCACAGAGTAGCAGACTGGATTAAAAAACAAAACCCATTCATATGCTGTTTCCACAAGACAGACCTCAGCCATAAGGACAAACACAGACTCAGAGTGAAAGGATGGGAAACAATACTCCAGGCAAATGGTAACCATAAAAAAGCAAGAGTTGCCATACTGATATCTGATAAAACAAACTTCAGGTTAAAAAAGATAACAAGAAACAAGATGGACATTTCATATTGATAAAAGGCACAATACAACAAAAAGAAGACTTGACACTTCTAATATATATGCTCCTAATTAAGAAGCTTAAAAATATATAAAGCAATTACTAACAGATCTGAGAGGAGAAATTTACAAAAGCACAATCATGATAGGAGATTTAAACACCCCCTTAACAACCATGGACAGATCATTCAAACAGAAAATAAATAAGAAAATGTCAGCTGTAACTTACGCATTGCAGCAAATGGACATAATTGGCATTACAGGACATTTAATCCATCAACAAAAGATTATACCTTCTTTTCTAGTGAGCATGGAACATTGTCAAGGAAAGGTTATACGCTGGGACACAAAAGTAACCTCAGCAAATTCAAGAGGATTGAAATCATACCAAGCTTATTTTCAGATCACAAAGCTCTGCAATTGGAGATCAACTGTAAAAGGAAAGCAGAAAAACAAAACACATATACATGAAGATTAAACAACATCTCATTAAAAATGACTGGATCAAAGAACAAATAAAATACATAGAAACTAATGATGGTAAAAATATAATATATCAAAATTATTGGGACACAGTGAAAGAAGTAATAAGACAGAAATTTATATCATTACAGGCCTATCTTAAGAAATAAGAAAAATCACACATAAATATCCTGACATGCCATCTTAAAGAACTAGGAAAAAAAGAACAGAAAACACCCAAATTCAGCAGAAGGAAACAAATCATAAATATTAAAACAGAACTTTAAAAGGACTGGAGAACAGAAAGACAATCGAAAAAATTAATGCTACAAACAAATGGTTCTCTGTGAAAGTCAACAAAATTGACAAACCCCTAGCTTGACTAACCAAAGGGTTAAAGGAGAAGACACAGATATTCAAAATTAGAAATAAAAGGGGAGAAATTACCACTGATACCACAGAAATACAAAAAAATTTTAAGAAACCATTATGAAGGGCTTTATGCCACTAGATTTAACAACCTAGAAGAAATGGACAAGTTCTGATAAATGTAAATCCTACCTGGACTGAACCCAGAAGAACTGAATAATCTAAATAGACCAATCAATAGTAAAGAAATTGAAATGACTGTTTACAACCTCCCTAGAGGGAAAAACCCAGACCAGATGGTTTCACCATCAGATTTTACCAAGCATTCAAGGAATAATTAATGCCTATCCTCCTCAGACTCTTCCACAAAATTGAAGATGAGGCAATTATTACTAAACCATTTTATGAGGCCAACATTATCTTAATGCCAACACCTGGTGAAGACAATACAATAAAGGAAAACTATAGACCAATATCTCTGATGAACACAGACACAAAAATTCTAAACAAAATGTTAGCAAATAGAATACAACAATGCATCAAAAAGATTTTACACTCTGATCAAGTAGGATTCATCCCAGTAGTGCAAGGATGGTTCAACATATGAAAATCAATCAATGTGATACACCACAAAGACAAATTAAAGACAAAGACTATATGATCATATCAATTCATGCAGTAAAAGCATTTGATGAGATACAACATCCATTTACGATTAAAACACTGAATAAAATGGATATGGAAGGAAAGTATCTCAACATAATGAAGTCCATATATGACAAACCCTCAGCTAATATCATACTGAATGGGAAAAAGCTAAAGCCCACTCTCCTAAAATCAGGAACAAGACAGGGATACCTTCTGTCACCACTGCTATTCAATACAGTACTGGAAGTTCTAGCCAGAGCAATCAGGCTATAGAAAAGAATAAGAGGTATCTGAATCAGGAGAGAAGAGGTCAAATTGTCATTATTGGCAGATGACATAATCCTTTAAGGTAAAATTCCAAAAACTTCACCAGGAAACTATTAGAAACAATAAATGAATACAATAAAGTCACAGGATACAAAATCAATGTACAAAAATCAACAGCATTTCTATATATTGACAAAGAATCTTCAGAAAAGAAAAATGACAGAGTCAACACCTTTTGCTATTGCAAGAAAAATAATGAAATACCTAGGAATTAACTGAATAAAGGACATGATGGACTTATACACACAAAAAACTATAAGACACTTTTGAAAGAAATTGAAGAGGACACCAAAAAATGGAAATATATCCTGTGTTCATGGATAGGAACACTTAACATTGTTGAAATGGTTATATTACCCAAAGCAATTTACAGATTTAATGCAATTCCCATCAAAATCCCACAATCACACTTTCACAAAATAGATAATAAAAATTATTAGATTTGTATGGAACCACAAAAGACATCAAATTGCCAAAGCAGTATTACATAAAAAGAATAAGGCTGGTGATATTACACTTCCCGGTTTCAATTTATACTAGAAAGAATCAATATTCAAAACAACTTCATATTGGCAGAAAAACAGACACACAGACCAATGGAACAGAATTGAAAACCTAGAAATAAATCCTAAAATTTATAGACAAATATTTTTTTATAAAGAACCAAAGAATTTTAAATAGGGAAAAGACAGCCTCTTCAGTAGTGCTGGGAAAACTGGAAAAACACATGCAAAAAAAATAAATTCGAGTTGTGAACACTCACCATATACAAAAATTAACTCAAAATGGATTAAAGACCTCAATATAAGACCTGAAAAAATAAACTGTATAGAAGAAAACATTGGTACTGAACTTACAGACCTAGGGCTCAAGGAAGACTTCATGAATCTGACCTCAAAGGCAAGGGAAGTAAAAGAAAAAATAAATAAATGCAACTATATCAAACTAAAAATCTTCTGCACAGCAAAAGTAACTATCAACAAACCAAAAAGACAGCCAACTGAATAGCAGGAAATATTAGCAAACAATGTATCTGACAAGGGACTAATATCTAAAATATATTAAGAACTTATAAAACTTAACAACAACAACAACAACAACAACAAAACACAAACAACCCAATTAAAAAGTGGGACCTAAACAAAAACTTCTTTCTTTTTTTTTCATTTATTTTTATTGTTAGACTTATTGGGGTGACATCTGTTAGCAAGGATTACATAGGTTTCAGGCATACAATTCTACAGTGCAGTGTCAACTTGATGTATAATAAGTTCACCACCTAATGTGACTTCCCTTTCCATCACCTTATATTTAGTTTCCCCCCTCCTCTCCCACCCCCTCCGCTTTCTCCCCTCCCTAACCCACTTGTCCCCAATTAAACATTAAACTACTGATTGTGTCCATGGGTTATATGTTTCTTCATTTCTTTTTTCTTTGCTTTCAGTTTTATATTCCGCATATGAGTGAAGTCATACAGTTCTTTGTTTTTTCTGTCTGGCTTATTTCACTTAGCATGATGATCTCCAGGTCCATCCATTTTGTTGCAAATCGCCATATTTCATCTTTTCTTATAGCTGAGTAATATTCTATATTGTGTATGTGTACCACAGCTTCTTTATCCAGTCATCTGTCACAGGGCACTTTGGTTGTTTCCATGTTTTGGCCACTGTGAACAGCGCTGCGATGAACATTGGGGTACATAAGTCTTTGCGGACAAAGGTTTTCAAGTCTTTTGAGTAGATCCCCAGAAGGGGGATTGCTGGGTCAAATGGTAGCTCCATTCCCAATTTTCTGAGGAACCTCCACACTGTCTTCCACAGTGGTTGTACCAGTTTACACTCCCATCAGCAGTGTACCAGAGTTCCTTTTTCTCCACATGCTCTCCAGCACTTGTTATTCCTTGTCTTGTTGATAATAGCCATTCTAACAGGTGTGAGGTGGTATCTCATTGTGGTTTTGATTTGCATTTCCCTGAGAGCTAATGAGGATGAGCATTTTTTCATGTCCACTGGCCATTTGTATTTCTTCATGGGAGAAGTGTCTGTTTAGTTTTTCTGCCCACTTTTCAATTGGGTTGTTTGGTTTTTGTTGTTAAATCTTATTAGTTCTTTATATATTTTAGATATTAGACCCTTATCTCATGCATTATTTGCAAATATTTTCTCCCATTCAGTTGGCTGTCTCTTTGCCTTGTTGATGGTTTCTTTTGCTGTGCAGAACCTTTTTAGTTTGATATAGTCCCATTCATTTATTTTTGCTTTTACTTCCCTTGCCTTTGAGCACAGGTTCATGAAGATTTCCTTGAGTCCTAGGTCTATAAGTTTAGTACCAATATTTTCTTCTATACAGTTTATTGTTGTGGGTCTTATATGAAGGTCTTTAATCCATTTTGAGTTAATTTTTGTATATGGAGAGAGTTCACAGCTCAGGTTCATTCTTTTGCATATGGTTTTCCAGTTTTCCCAGCACCACCTACTAAAGAGGCTGTCTTTTCCCCATTGTATGTTTTTTGCTCCTTTATCGAAAATTATTTGTCCATATATTTGTGGGTTTATTTCTGGGTTTTCAGTTCTATTCCATGGGTCTCTATTTCTGTTCTTCTGCCAGTACCAAGCTGTTCTCACTATTGATGCTTTGTAATATAAATAGAAGTCAGGAAGTGTAATGCTACCTGCCTTATTCTTTTTATGTAGTATTGCTTTGGCAATTCGAGGTCTTTTATGGTTCCATATAAATCTAATAATTCTTTTATCTATTTCACGAAAGTATGATTGTGGGATTTTGATGGGTTTTATGAGGGTTTTTCTGTAGCCATTTTATCTTTTGTTTTCTGGTAGTTAGGTGTCCTTATTGTGTCTTTACTTTTTTTATTCTTTTTGTTATTTTAGTATGGTGGTGTTCTATGATTTTTTCTATGTATCTCCATTTTTTTATGTTATGTGTCTGAGTTCTTGATTTTTTTGAGTGGTTACCATTAAATTTTTATAAAATGAAGTTTCCTATAAATAGTAGTTCTTCTTTAACATGCTTCTCATTGTTATTTTCCTTTGGAAATTGAGACTTTACTTCCTCATTGTTTATGTTATTGTTTTCACCAAATTATTCCTATTTATTTTGACTTTTTCTTCCAGATCAAATAGACTCCTTCAGTATTATCTGTAATATAGTCCTGGTACTTAAGAATTCCCTCAGCTTCTGTATATCTGAAAAGGTCTTTATTCTTCCTTTATATCTAAAGTATAATTTTCCTGGATGAATTATACTTGGCTGGTAATTTCTTTTATCCAATAGTTTGAGTATTTGATTCCATTCTTTCTTAGCTTGTAGGGTTTCTGTTGATAATCTGATGGACATTCATTTCTAAGTTATAGTCTTTTTTACTTTGGTTGCCTTTAGAATTATTTTATTTGCTATTGTTGCTGATCTTTAACAGCTTCAATATAATGCGCCTTGGAGAAGGTCTATTCACATTCAGGTAGTTAGCTGTTCTGTTTGCTTCTTGAATTTGAGTTCCCAGTTGTTTTCATAAGTTTGTGAATTTCTCACTGACTATTTGTTTGAATAAACTCTCTGTGTTCTTCTCACTCTCTTTTCTTTCTGGTAAACTCATTATTCTTATGTTATTTTTTTCTGATGGAGTCAGATAGTCCTTACAATGTTCTTTGATTCCTTTTTATGCTTTATTCTCTTTTTTTCCTCCATCTGTGCCATTTCCATTTTTTTTTAATTTTTAAATTTATTTTTATTGTTAGACTTATTGGGGTGAAACAAGTTAACAATGCACTGTAGAATTGTATGCCTGAAACCTTTGTTATCCTTGCTAACAGATGTCACTCCATATTTCTATCTTTGATATTATTAATTCTTCCTCTAGCTGGTCAGTTTCATTTCCTAAGCTACATATTTTATTCTTCATTTTTAAAATTAAGTTATTTATCTCCAGAATTTCTATTTGGTTCTGCTTTAAAATTTCAATCTCTTTGTTAAAATACTCCTTTTGTTAATGGATTTATTTTCTGATTTTATTAAACTGCCTATATGAGTTTTCTTGCATTTCTTTGAGTTTTTTTTCAGATTGGCAATCTTAAATTTTCTGTAATTTAAATCACAAATGTTCATGTCTTTAAGTTTTTTTTTATTTTTATTTTTTTTACTTTCTTTCTGAGCTGCTTTGTTTCTTTGGACATTCATAATTGTTAGTGTGTTTCTCTTCCTGGGCATCTATCTACAAGAGTCAATCTTGCCACAGGTAGTTATGAAAAGGTCTTACTTTTGCTTCCCAGTAAGTGACACTGGATCACTCTATTCTCTGGCTGCAGACATTTATTTTCTCTTAGTAGCTCATTTTTTTTCCATTGTGGGAGTTTCACTTGGAGGTGGCCTTCTTCGTTTTTACTTGTTTGCCTCAGTTTCAATGCACCAGCCCACTGGGAGGATGTGGTTGACTATGGGGCTCTGTGCTTTTGAAACCCCAGTGCTAGCCCTGAAGGCAGAAGCTGCCCCACCTCTGTGTCTCAGCTTTCCTGCACAACCTTGCTGGTTTTGGCTTGGAAGAGTGGGGACAGGGTTTGTGTTGTGAAGTGTGGGTTTGTGGTGTTATGTAATGGCAATTTTTGATCTGCACTGACTAGCCCCTTTAGCTCTTTTCCTATAAACAACGAGAAGAGGTTGGGGAGGCAAGCTCTGGGAGTGTAAGGAGAGGTAGCTAGGTTCTGTCTTTGCTACTCTGACAGTGAGGGAAATGCTGGCTTATGCCTTCTGTATGCTCCCAATTCTCTGTCTTGGGTAGTGGGTTCAGTCAAATTATAAGCTGATCCCTAGGTTGTTGCCTTCCAACTGCAAACCTGTCTGTCCCCTCATGCATTCCCCATGACATTCTGAAGCAGGAGCTAAGTGTGGAGGCCATGGGGACATAGAATATCTAGGAAACAAAACTGACCCTCTCTCAGGACTACTATTCCCCCTTCACTTGCACACCTTACATCACCCTGAATGGCCCTGGATGATGGCTGGGTAGTCAATGACGAGTGATATTCCTCAAGGGAGAAACAACCTAAGACAGGCACAGTCACATAAGAGACATCAGGAGAGGGCTTGAGCTCAACAGAAGTGAGGTATAGACCCTCACCCTCTCTGAGGTTAATCTCCTACCCCCAGCTGCTTTGTGTCCCATGCTGCTCCAGTGGTGACCCAATAGAAAGAAATCAGTCATGTTTCCTTAGAGACAACTTGGATACTGAGTCAACCCCTTAGGGTGGTTTCAGTATATTGAATCCTTGGGACTATATGTTCTCATAGAAACACAATACATGTGGAAATACAATGGGGACTTTCGACAAAAGCAGGCTGCTCGGCATCATAACTCACAGACCATGGAGAAACCAATTTCACTTTCTTGTAAGTTCATCAATAAAAGCTATGTGTTGGCCTGAGTTGGGGCTCTCAGTCCTTGAAACTGGAGTCCCTTGACCCTGCTTGTACTATATTCTTGGCTACTGTCTGTCTTCACTTGTGTCGCCTTTCTTGTTTTCCCACAGCTTGTGTTGTGCTGGACACAACAGTAGGTCAGGAATATATGGGGCCACAAAAAACAAGTGCTTTGTGGCCTTGCGTTCTGCATCCAATGCTGTGACTGCACAGGTTTCTGGATCTGTGTTTTACTTCAGCCATATCCCAGCCTTTCTTTTTCTGGTACCACACTGGGCACCAGTCCTGCATTCTGCACCCACTGCTGGGACTGAACTGGATTTGGGACCTGTGTTTTGCTCCCAAAATATCTCAACTTTTCTTTCTCCCAGGACTGTGCTGGGCAATGGTTTTGCATGCCACACCCACAGCATGGACTTCATTGGGATTTGTGCCCACGTTTCATGGTTACCATGTCTCAGTATTTCTTCCCCCCAGGACTGCACTAAGCACTGGGCCAGCATCCTGCACCTGTCAGGGGTGCACTGGGTTCCAGGCCTGTGTTTGGCATCTACTGCATTCTGGTATTTCTTTTTCTCAGGATCATGCATAGCTTTGTTCCCATTTCCTCAGCCCTCATCTCATTCCTTCTCTCTCCCAAACCCTGGGCTGCACCCTGCAGCTTCTTTTCTGTACTTCCTCTTTTCCTCCTCCCCAGCTCATCCTCTTTATTTTCCATCTTTCTGTGTTTCCTTGTAATAAGTGGATCTCTTAGCTGAAGTTGTGTTTCTTAGGAATTCCTGTGTTGATTTATAGTTGTTCAATTTCTTGTAATTTTCAGGATAGATTTCAAAAATCTCTTATATTTTTTCTGACTACCAGCATCCTTTTCAGGATGACTGTAATAGCCTCCTAATGGTATTTCTATTGCTGTCTTGATTACAAAGAGTCTTGTCTACACAGAGGATTCAATCTGATCCTTCAAAAATGTAAATCAAAACTTTTACTTTTTTGCTTAAAACTCAGGGCTTTAAGTTTATTGCATTTATAATAAAATCTACATAGCATATAATGGCCTCACATAAACTAACCTTTACCTATTTTTCTACTCTTATCTCATCCCACTTTTTCCCTCGCTCACAATATTCCCACTACATAAAGTTCTTGGTTTTTCTCAAAAACACCAAGCTAATTTTTGTTTTATTGTCTTTTGACTTTCCGTTCTTCTATGTGATCTTCTCTTAATCAAGATCTTTTCTTAGATGGCTCTTTTTTTGTTGTTTAAATATAAACTTTTGAGAGTATCCTTTTCCAGCTATCCAAAGTAACTCTCAACTCTCTATCCCAATACTTTGTTTCATTTTCTTCTTGCCATTTGTCATGATAAAAAAATTATCAAAATACCTTGTTAATGTGCTGTCTTGAGATTTTAAAATGAATGTTTCTTGTGAGCAAGTGTCTTGTCTGCCTTATTTTCTGCTGTATATCATTCTTTGCTGTAAAGCAGTACATGGCACATTCTGTACACTCAATAAAATGTGTTGACTGAATCATTATAGATAAGTCACTGACTTTTAAATAATTCAAAAAAATAAAAACCACCACAAACTCATTGTCCTATATTAGGTAGCATAAACTTATTATTTAACTCTGCGGAGGTCACAGCTGATCTAACAGATACAAATAAACTTTTTTCTCAAATATTGTTACATATAACAGGTGAATAGATTCAAGGTTATAATTTGCTGCACATTTGTACATTACTAATATTAAGTAATATTGTTGAAGCCATCAGTTTTGTTATAACGTATATTTCATAAGGGTGCTTAATAATTTATAGTCAAATGTATTAGAGATACCACAAACTCTTAAATCAGTGTTGGTGTGGTTGTTGTTGTTGTTTTTTTCACTTACCTTTGAAAATGGTTGATAAAAGTTATTGATTAGATAATCCAAGAAATGTTGAAGAATTTTGGTGAATGTTACTCAAGTCTGATGATGAGAATGATAGTCATTTCAACACATATTGGAAATGAATGTATCTCTCAAATACATACAATCTATGCTGTAATTATTTTGACAGTGACTTCTGCCGGGTTAATATTCAAACTAAAAATGAGATAATTGATTATACTAAATTGTAGGATCTGTAATACTGGCAATATCTTAATAGAAGACTTAAGCCAAAACTATAACATCCAAACACTTTAGAAACCCTCAGTCCATTTTATTTTTGAATCTCTGAAATTTTTCTGATGTTCTTATGTTTATACTTTTTGAAAATGATCTCTATATAAAGTATATCATCAAATATGTTGTTGAAATAATTGGAGTGAATGAGAATATATAATTACATAGTACCCCTTGAGCTAATTAATAGACAGAACCCAATCCAAAATTAAGCACCCCTGTTTTAGTCTGGTCATGTAAAATCAACATCTTTTGACAGAAAAGACTAACCTGAAGTGGAAAAGTGGTATTATTTGATGTTGACACTGGTCTGTTGTATTGTCTTCTGTCAGGCATTCTGCAGGGTTTCTCTCAGCCTTTTAAGTTCTTTGGAAGAGGTAAAAGTTTAAGTTGAATCAATTTATCTTATTGTATATTACCAAAGAAGTGTTCAAATGGCAACTTAGACTTGACATTTGTTTGATGTGGCCAAAAGGATAACTAATTTTAGATGGCTAATGGAAAACAGGAACTCCGGATAGTTGCTAGAAAAAATAATATGTGTGTGTGTGTGTGTGTGTGTGTGTGTGTCTGCGCATACACACATATTTGTTAGCTTTAGCCATTACTTTCTCTTTTTTAATAAAACAAGAACCTTCTGGAGCAACCTTCCCTACATTATTCTGGAATGCATGATGACTAATGCTGGTTGACATAACTGACTATACTAAGAATTAGTGCTTGGAGTTGCTTAAAGCATCCCAAGAACTGATTCAATTTCAGAGGATTTTTAGAAAAGATATGTTACTTATAATTATTATTTAATTTATTATTAACTCTATAAGTCTAAAAAGGTGTGTCTCTTTTCTCTCTTTCTCTGTATCTCCTCTTTCTCCCTCTTATATTTTAACCTGATATCTCTGCTTTTTTTTCATTAAAAATTATTTTATCTTAATCTTTTTAAGAAACATAAGCTTTTTCTTGCTCTTTATTGAAAATTCTCCATAGTTCAATGATGGTTTAAATACATATAGTCAGTATTGTTTTTGAGCTTCTACTATAAATCCAGTAATTTGGAGCACCATGTTACTAATTTCCAATTGTGAATCTCAGAATCCAAAGTGATTTCAAGGTATCACTTAAGAACCAACTTGAGAATGGGTTGTAGGGACTGAATGAAAGTGGTGGGGCATGTGGCTAAGTGAATGGAGTCTAATTCACTAATTTTGTTGAATTAGGTCAGGTCTATTTTATGCACTGATATTCTGAGTTAGGTATTATCTTGAATTCTCTGTGGACTAAAATCTATCTGTATATCTTTGGGTGAGCATATTTAAACTCTCTAAGCCACAGAATTGTTGTCTTAGTTAGAGACAATAATATATCACACAGAATTTCTCATGAATTAAATGAAGTAAGATAAAAAAAAGCATATATAACAGCATCTGACACATGCTAGGCAGTCAATATGTTAGTTATCAAAGGGCTATGCTGGAAAGAAAAAAAAAGTAAGTCATTATTTTCATTCACAGAAAGCTGATATTCCAGCCAGGATAAACAGATCAACATATTTGAGACATGCAAAATATAGTTCATTATTGTATAAGGATCTCTATAAAGAAATATTATATCTGTGAAATAGAGCTGTATAAACCATAATAGTTGATGATGACTTCAAGAAATGATGCCTTAATTTAGGTCAGGGTACTCAGCCATCAGTATGCTGCTAAATCAGCTAGAAAATTTTGAAATAACTAAGACGCACCTTAGATCAATTAAACAAAATTTTATAAAATCCTTAGCATATATTAAACTTTTAATAAAGGTAGAGGTTATAATTTCCTTACCTTATTACTGTGTATTTCCAAAAATAAAATCAGATAACATTGATTGGGATAGAAGCAAAGCTACCAAAAAATAAAGTATTATGTTTTAGGATTAGCTGAAAATTTCCAAATACAAACTGGTTCAATCTCTAAGTGATTATATTATTTGAGAACTAAATAAACATGTGGATAATATGAAAAATAATGCAGATGGTATAAAAAAGTATGAAATTGTGTTCTTTAAATGTATATAAACTATCTCCAATGGGTAATTGAATTTTTATATAGAGACAATTTCAATAAAAATAGTACAATATTTATTACAACATTGTTTAAATTCTAGAATGCATTTATTTTTTCACTGAATCCAAATTAAGTCCCAATTAGTTTTCCCAGTCAATTCCCAGAAGTTAATATAATTCATTTTTTTCTCAATTATAGTACAAATAAAAATGATCACTCAGTTGAGAAAATGCATTCTGGGGAAAGATATTTTGATCTTTAGTTTAGACTAGAAAAATAACATGATTGGAACCTTCTTGCCCCGTGTTTATTTCCTTTTAGTCCTGTCATTTGTAAAGAATATCTTCAGCAGTGATGTGAGAAGGAAAAATGTAGTTCTGGGCATTAAACGTGGTAACTATTTTGCACTAGCTAAGAGCATTTTCCTTTCCAGGTCAAACACTCTTCAAATGCTATAGTTCAGGAACTGAAGAGTTTCTTTTTCAGGATGAAAAGGCACACAGGTCAACAATCAAATAAACATTTCCATAATAATTTTAACTGGTTGTTTTCAGGCAGGATTGTGTTCACATCCAATTAGTGTGTCTTTGGGTTGGTTTCATGATTGATGTTGTTAGATTGATTAATAAGAAAGAAATACTCTAATGCAAGCTTGTTCAACCTGCAGCCCATGGGCTGCATGGAGCCCAGGACAGCTTTGAATGTGGCCCAACACAAATTCGTAAACTTTCTTAAAACCTTGTGAGGGCTTTTTGGCAAACTTTTATTTAGTTCAACAGCTATTGTTAGTGTGAGTGGGTTTTATCATCCGTGTGGCTCAAGACAATTCTCCTAATGTGGCCCAGGAAAGCCTAAAAATTAGACACTCCTGCAAATGGTTACTAACAAAATATATCATAAACATCCCTCAATATTCACAAAAATTAGACCTTCTAAACTAACTTGAAGACACATAATATCTGCATTCAATCTTAGAACTTAGTAACAAAAATTACACTTGGCATACGGAGTGCCACAAATCAGCCAACACATATGCTTATTTTGTCATTTAACATAATGTTGCTGTAGACATTTTTCCCTCTCACATCAGTGAGAAAGTGAGTGAATGAATATTAGTTCCTTTCATTTATGCAGCAGTTAGAATTCTTGAAGACCTTGAATAGGCTTAGTTCTAGTTTTTTAAAAACTTTTTGTAGTGCTTTTGAAAAACTTACATTAAAAAAAGAAATATTTTGACTTTCAAAAATTATAACTTGCAATCTAAGAAAATTATTTTTAAAAGTATAACAGATTTTCAATACTTGAAAAATTGTAATCACATGAGAAAATATAATTTTTATAAAATGTAGTCTGTATTTTAAAAATATAAATATATATAATTTAAATAATGGTAGGGCTATAGAAAATTGTCACATATTTTAATCAGTATTTCTTAATGATATGTTACATAACCTTGGTACAATCATAAGATTTAAAAAATTAACATTAGTATAATGCCATTACCTGACTTATGGAATTTATTACGCTTTCCAAGTTTTTCCATTTACATTATTTTTTATTAATATTATTTTTCTTTTATGGGATTCTATTAATAATACATTTAGTTATTATGTATACTTAGTCTCCTCTGGTCTGCGATGATTTCTCATTTTTTTAATTTTAATTTGAATCAATCATGAGGAGCAGTGATTAGGTATTTTATCAAATACCCCTCAGTTTTGGATAGTGTGTTGTTTTCTCATGACTTGATTGAGGTCATGCAGTTTTGGCAAGAATACCTCAGAAATGATGTTGTGCCTTTTTCAGTGCATTATATTAGTTGGCATATGATGTCAATGTGTCTTATTAGTGGTGATGCTAACTTTAATCGCATGGCTAATGTGGTGTCAGCCAAGTTTATTTATTGTAAAGTGACTAGTTCCCATTTTGTAATTAATCAATATTTTCAGAAAGATATTTGAGGCTATGAAAATATTTTGTTTTTTCTTAAACTTTTGCCTACTTATTTTAGCTTTCATTGGTGATATTTCCAACTCAGATGTTCTACTGGTGATGTTCTGTTTCTCTCTTATTTTCTATACTTATAAGTTAGAATACTTCTGTAAAAAGTGATTGTATCTTTCCCCTTTTCTTTACTTATTCAATCATTCATTTATATCACTATAAATTTAAGAGATATTTATCCTTTTGTTTATAATATCATGCTAACTTTATTTGTTTTGTTGTTCAAATTATTTCAGCTTTTGCCATGGGTAGTTCTTCAGGTTGGATCCTCTGCCTTTTTAACATGTTCCTTTATTTTTGTTGTTATTATTCTTCTTTTTGACTACTTCCTTACCTTATGATACTGCAAATGATTGAGGCCCATCTTGCATTTTTTTCCTTAGTCTTGCAATTAACAATATCATCAAGGATCATTGGTTCTTTATATTGGGGAATGATGTTCAGAAACCAAGATCTATTTTCTAGGTGTGCCTATTGACATTTGAAGTGTTATTGCTTCTAGATCCTTTCAGTAGACAGAGCTAGGACAGGTATGTATGCATATTAACATGCACATATAAACACACACACACACACACACACACACACACACACACATTTCTACATAAGTCTGTCTGTATATACATTAAAAACACAAGTCTATACTGCTAAATCTTATACCAAACCATGATCATACAGTGTTTGCCTCATTTTGACATAATAAAACATAATCTTTTAAAGTTTTCTTTCATTAAGCACCTCCAATGTAATGGAGACCTTGACACTTCTAAAATTCTTAAGGTACAGTAATGTTCATTAATCTTTTACTCTCTAAATCTAGAATAAAGTGATAGGTGTTGTTTCATTTGTTATTAATACGTGACTGAAAAATAAATTAATTTCTCCAAGAGCCATACTAGTAATGTCATTGGGACTAATCATCAAGTTGACAATGCACTGTAGAATTGTATGCCTGAAACCTATGTAATCCTTGCTAACAGATGTCACCCCAATAAGTCTAACAATAAAAATGAATGAAAACAAAAAAAATTTTAAAAATTATAAACTTGAAATTTACATTTCTAAAATGTAATGGAAGGGGAAATTATTCACCAAATTTTCAGAAAAAGACAATCACTCCAATAGAAATAGAAATTAATTATATTTTAATTTTCTATCTCAAATTATTGATGAATAAATATTCAAAAAGAATAAAAAAAGTCCTAAAGACATAGAAGGGTGAAGACAGATACAAGATTGCACACTAAATAAATGCTATACGTTTCTCAACTTGTGAACACATCAAAATTATAACTAAATTATAGAAAAGTCAAAATGAAGAATGATCTGAATTCTAGCTGAGCAGAAGTTTAATAACTAAGAATATAAAGCAGAAGCCTTATTAACACTAGTAAAAGAGGCAGAGATGCAAATGGGAGAGCCTTCAAATACTCTGTGGTGGTTAAAAATTGAGAAGAATTTCTAGGCCACAGAGTTTTTCCATAGAAGAGCAAGGGTCCACAATACCACACTAGGTTCCTCAGCCCAGAGTGCTGGTGCTGGAAGGAGAAACCCCCACAATATCTGGCTAGATACACAGTGGAAATTTGGATCAACTGGATGGAATGGAGGGCTGAAAAAATTCAGGCATACTTTTTAATGGCCTGTGTACAGACTTACTGATGGACACTCAACCTCTGCTCTGGCATAAACTCAGTGACTCAGGGAGTGTTGGAATCATGTGGGGAAAGACCCTGTTGTGTGGCTTCAGGTGAAACACTGCAGAAACAGTGCCATTATTTCTGTGTGGGTTTCTCCTCCTATGAAGCTGGCAGGTGGGTATCATCATTTAGTGTTAAAACTTGTTTGTATGCCCATGACCAAATCTGAGTATGAATTGGTCTGGTAAGTTTCTGTCACTTTATCCTGGTGTCTCACTGAGACCTTGCTACACTCAACTCTGTACCACGCTAGCCTTTATCACCAAATAACCTTTATGAAAAACAGCAGTTGGCAGCAGACAGACCTCAGAGTGCCCTGGCTTTTCGCAGAGTTATCCCAGACCTAGTACTGGTAGTAGCAATCCTCAGTTTGCAGTGTGGCCTCTCTCACAAAACTCCAGGTTTAGCACAGGCAACAACCTACCATGGATGGCATTGTAGCTCCTATCAACTAGTCCCTGGTATGTCAAAAGCAGTGACTGACCTGTGTCTGCATGAGAGCCCCTTTCAAGAGCACCCAAAACCAATGTAGTTGGAGTTTTGCTTCAGACTACAGCAGAGAACCACCCAATTAGTCCCACATGTGACACACACAAAAGTCAGTCTTAACAAGAACCAGAGCTCACTAGGGCACATCCAGCACCATGGCATAAGCCTCCCTCGCAGTATCCTATAAAGTATGGATGTGGCCAAACCCAAAAGCCAGCAAGCCTCAGGGTCAATCTCACTCACTTATGTGCCAATAGTAATCAAGGTACAAATATAACAGAATAGCACACAGAACCCACACAAGGGGTACTCATGGAGCACCCATCATGTGTGACCTGTGAGACTGTGCCACGGGTTTGACACGGTTTCTGCTCATCAAGCCACTCTGCAGGACTGGAAGATGTAGAAGATCTACCTAACACATAGAAATAAACACAGAGAGACAGTCTAGATCAGAAAACAAAGAAACATGTCCCAAATGAAAGAACAGGAGAAAAATTCTAGAAGAAGAACAAAACATAATGAAGGCAATCTACCTATGAAAAATAGAGTTCAAAATACTGGTTATAATGATGCTGGAAGAACTAAGTGAGAACTTCACAGAAGAGATAGAAAGCATTAAAAGGGACATAGAAACCATAAAAAAAGAACCAGTCAGTAGTGGAAAATACGATAACTGAAATGAGGCATGTACTAGAAGGAATCACCAGCAGGCTAGAAAAAGCAGAAAATCAAATCAATGATTTGAAAGAAAAGATAGCAGAAAACAATCAGAACAGCAAAACAAACAAACAAACAAATAAACAATTATCCCCCCAAAATCTAGATTAATTTAAGAGGCCACTGGGACAACATCATGCATAACAGTATTCACATCATAGAGGTATCAGAAAAAGAAAATAAAGAAAGCAACAGATTGAACAACTATTTGGAGAAAGAATGACTGAAAACTTTTTAAACTTGGTGAAGGAAATAGATAAGTCTGAAACTTGTAGAAAGTCTCAAGCAAGATGAACCCAAACAGGCCCACTCCAAGACACATTTTAGTTATAATAAAATAGTAAAGTTTAAATACAAAAAGAGATTACTAAAAGCAGCAAGAGTAAGGCAACTAGTAACTTACAAGGAAGCTCCCATAATATTGTCAGTTGATTTCTAAAAATAAATAAATAAATGAAAACATAAATAAATCAGGCTAGAACAAATTGACACTAAATACTCAAAATAATGAAAACCAAGGATCTACAACCAAGAATACTCCACCCATCAAGGAAATCATTTGAAAGTAAAAGACAGATATAGACCTTCCCAGACAAGAAACAGCGAGAAGATTTTATCACCACCAAGGCAGCTCTATAAAAAAATGGTAGAAGGACTTCTTTAAGACAGAAAAAATATGAATATTAGAATGGCAATAACTACATATATATCAATAAATACTTGGAATGTAAATAAATCAAATATTCTGAAAAAATGGGGTAGTTGAATGGTTAAGAAAACAAAAACCTTACATATGCTGCATACAAGATATTCACTTCAAATCAAAAGACACACACAGGCGGAAAGTAAATAAATGGAAAAATTTATTTCATGAATATTAAAACAATAAAAAAGCTGGGGTAGCAATACTTATATTAGACAAAATAAATTACAAAACAAAGGATATACTAAGATACAAAAACAATCCACTAATCTCTCTTTTGGGTATTTATATAAAGGAACTGAAAATGCTACATCACAAAGTTGTCATCATTTATATGTTCATTGCTGCAATATTTACAATAGCCAAGATGTGAAGGCATCCTGGGTGTCTGCAAATGGATAAATAAATAAAGAGAAGTTGAAACATATTACAATAAAATATGGCTTGGTTATGAAAGGGAATGTCTTTTTGCTATTTGCAGTGGCATGGAGGAATTTGGAGGATATTGTGCTGAGTGGAGTATGTCAGACACAGAAAAAAATGCAATGTGCTTTTGCTTATATGGAGAAGCTAAAGGACAAAATGAACAAACAAAACAGAAACAAACTCAGACACAGAGGACACTTGAATTTTGCTAGATAAGAGTGAGGTTGATGGGGTGGGTATAAAGAGGGAAGGGATTGAGAAATTTGTACAAATTTGTAGTTAAAAAGTAGTCATGGGGTATAAAGTATAGCATACTGAATGTAGTTAATGATATTATAATATCTATGAATGGTGTCAGAAAATACTAGCTTTATCTGAGTGATAGATAAGAAGGAAATTGGGGGACAGGGTGAAAAAGTTTAAGGGATTAAGAAGTACAAATTGACAGTTACAGAATTTTCATGGAGATGTAAAGTAAAGCAAAGAGAATATAATCAATAATATGATAATAACTATATACAGTGCCAGATGAATACTAGACTATTCACAATGTCAGTTCTTAAATTATTAAAATCACTAAACACTATGATGTATAACTGAAATTAATTTAAAAATAATATTGAATTTCAACTGAGATTAAAAAATTAAACAAGGAAGTGAAGGTAAATAAGTGGTTCAAATTTCTAGATACAAAACACATGAGTTATTGAGATGTAGTGTTCAGCATGGTGAATATAGTCAATAATATTGTGGTAGCATGGTGCAGTGACAGATGGTCACTGGACTTAATATGATTATCACTTCTTTAGGCATGTAAATGTTGAACAACTATGCTGTACACCTGGAATTCATGTAATGTTTTATGTTAGCTACAAGTTAATACATTTTTTAAAAGGCATAAAAAGTGGGTTAGAATATAGGTTACAAATTTGTTATGGGTGTTTTGAAAGTAGCTAAGCCTTCTTGAAAACAAACATAAAGCAACTGAAGGAGAAAGACACTCCATTTTTTAAAACTTTCAACTCATTTATGACAATATGGATGAAGCCTGAAATCATCTTGCTAAGTGAAATAAGACAGACAGGAAAAATCAAGAACTATATGACTTCACACATACATGGGATATAAAACTAGAAGCAGCAAAGAAACAAAAATTGGATACAGACAATAGTTTAGTAGTTACTGGAGAGTAAGAGTGAAAGGGGTGGGGGAGAAGAAAGGGGGAATCAAATTATGATGATGGAAGGAGAACTGATACTGGGTGATTAGCACACAGTGAAAAACAATGACAATGTGTTGTAGAATTGTACACCTGAAACCTCTGTAATTTTACTAACCAATGTCACTCCAATAAATTTAATCTTAAAAATTCAACTTAAAGAAACACCTCATGGAAAAAGAAACAAAGACAAGTCAGTTCTGTTCAGAATCATAATTACAACTTGAATAAAATTAATAAGAGCATTTTCAATAATATTTAAAATATTCAGGCTCTTCCCACTGGTTATACTATATATCTTAAATTTAGTTTGTTAATATCAGTGTAAAATATTTTGATAAAAAACACAAAAGTTTTATTTTCTTACTTCAAAATCCTTGGATATAAGACTTGAGACTCAGGATCTTTAGTTGAAAACAAATAAAAATAAAACATAATAGCTTGCCAACAGAAAAGCATGTGCTATTTCAGTCTACATACATAAAAGTATTAAATTAATCTTGGTAATACCTGCTAAACTCGGTCATATATGTCGTGCATATTTATGGGCTCATAATACTTACACATGTAGAGAAGCTGTCCTATTCTGGTCAATATAAAATAATATTTCATAAAAAAGGCAGATTCACTAGCACTGTTTTTAAAATATTGCAGTAAAATTTATGTTCATAATTTTAATAGCTAACTAAATTTCTTGTACTTGTAACCCAAACTTCCACAACAACACCTGCTTAGAATCCAAAAAATAGGGCCATAATAAACATGATAAAACTATATTTCTCTGAACGTGGCTTCACCTGTAATCTTAGAAGCCCAAACTCAACTGTCAATATTTCTCTTTAAATATTTATGGACAAGATTAAGAATGACATGCAAGTACCCATGAACTTAGTCTACTTGACTCCTTAGTAGAATTTCAAGTTTATATTTTCCTGCTTTACAACATGTTCCTGATGTCTATTGCCTAAGTCATCAATGTCTTCATTAAAGTTGTTGGTTTCCCGGGTCAAAAATGCTAGTGTTTTATTAAGTCTGCTATTCCTGGAAGTCTGCTAAATGTTGCTATCAGCTTAAGTTGCCATTGAAGCTCTTTGTATACCTCCTACTAAATATACTACTGTTACTTTATAATGCCTAATGCCCTGAAAGAATTTTAATAAGATTATTACTTAAAATTTTACTTTTTATAATTTATTTGTATATTTATTAATTAAATATATATATATATATATATATATATATATATATATATATATATATATATATATATGTACCAGGTACTATATTAGACATTGGAGATACAATATTAAACCAAAACTGACAAAGTTTCTGCCCCCATGAGGCAACATAATAGCAGGGAGATAAACAATAGTACAAGAAATATACAAATAAAGGCCAACTTACAAGTATGATAAATATTCTGGAGAAAGAATGGTGCAATGAGAATGATATTAAGTGTAAAGGAAATCAGAATAGTCTTTCTCAAGGAATTGATATGAAGTCAAAGGAAGTTGTGGGCAGGGAAAACACTTCAGGGAGATTTTTCATTCTAAGACTCTGACTACATAACAATCTGAAGAAGTCACCCTGATATAAAATAGTTTCTCTCATTATATGCTTGTCCATTGTCTTTGGTCACTATTATGTTTTTTCTATCTCTTTTCTTGAGATGAATTATTTCCTGGTAGGATCTTCAGTCCCTCATGAGAGCAGACTCAAGTCAGTCTGAACCATAGGCCTTCCATACATGCATATATAAATCCTAAATTAAACACAATGAGTTTCTCAAGATGGGTCCCTTACAATATACAGAGAAGAAATGGAAGACATCTACATTATTTGTTAATCTTTATTTATTTTTAAATTTTATTATATTTATTAGCATGACATTTCTTAGCAAATTATATGTTTTAAGTGTACAATTCCATAATACATCATCTATATATTGCATTGTGTATTCACCACCCAAAGTAAATTTATTTATCACCATATATTTGACACCCTTTTTCCTCTTCTACCACACTCCTCCCCTATTACCCTCTAGTAATCAATAAATCATTGTGAGATTTTATTAGTTTGTCTATTTTGTTTTTCACTTTCAGTTTTATAACACATATATGAGTGAAACCATATAGTTCCTGACTTTTTCTGTCTGATTTATTTTGCTTTGCATGATAATCTCAAGATTCATTCATGTTGTTGCAAATGACAGTATTTCATCTTTTCTTAATACTGAGTAATACTCCATTGCATGTAGATACCACATAGTTTTTATCCAATTATCTATCTAAGGGCACTTTACTTGTTTTCATATCTTAGCTACTGTGAATAATGCTGCAATTAACATATGGGTACGCATACATTTATGAATAACATTTGCACATTTCGGGGGGTAGATACCCAGAAGAAGGATGGCTGACTCATGTCTAATTCTATTCTTAAATTTTTGAAAAAATCTCCATACTGTTTTTTATAGTGTCTGTACTAGTTTACATTTCCACCAACAGTGTATGAGGGTTTGTTATTGTCCACAGCCACTTAAACACTTGTTATTAATTTGTCTTCTTCCCAGACATTCTAAAAATTGTGAGATTATATCTCATTTTTGTTTCATTTACATTATTCTAATAGCTAATAAAGTTGAGCATATGTCCTCTAAGGAGAAGTTTCTGTTCAAATCCCCTGTCTACTTTTTATTTGAGTTGTTTGTTTTTTGTTGTTTGGCTATATAAGTTTTCTATATATAATTTGGATATTACCTTTATATTGAAGAAATTGTTTGCATATATATTCTTCTATTCAGCTGATTGCTTCTCTTTTTGTTGATGATTTCTTTGTTGTGCAGCAGTTTTTAGTTTCATATAGTCTCATTTATTTATTTTTGCTTTTACTTCTGTTTTTTAACATAAAGTTTATAAAATCATCGCTAAACTGAAGGTCCATAATTTTAGTACTTATACTTTATTCTATGCAATTTATTTTTTCAGGATATATATTTAGGTCTTACATTCATTTTGAGTTAATTTTAGTGTATGTATGGTGACAGCAGTCAAGTTTCACTCTTTTGCATGTGACTTTAATTTTCCTAGAACCATTCTTTGAAGAGGTTTTCTTTGGTCTATTTTGTTTTTGGCATTTTTCAAAAATTATCTGCCCATATATGTAAACTTATGCATTTCCAATTTTATTTTATTGGTCTGTGTGTCTTTTTTTTTAAGCCAAATTCATGCTGTTTTGATTATAAGCACTTTGTAGTGTAAATCGAAGCCAGAAAATGTGATAGTTCTAGCCTTGTTCTCTTTTCTCAGGATTCATGTTTTTTAGTTACTCTGTGAAAATCTGATGATTTTTGGTATATATATATATATATATATATATATATATATATATATATATGCATGCCATGGGTATTTTGATAGACATTCCATTTAATCTGTATATTGTTTTGGGTAATATGGTTATTTTAACTATATTTATTCTTCCAAATCATAGACACAAAATATCTTTTCATATCTGTGTGTCTTCTTTGACTTCTTTTAATAATGCCTGTCATTTTCAATGTACAGATTCTTCACTTCCTTGGTTATGTTTTTTTCCTAGGTATTTTTTTTCTTGCAATTAGAGAAAACATCCTTTTTTTTCATTTTTTTGTCCTTAAATCTTATTGTTAGCATATAGTAACACAATAAATCTTGGTACATTAATTTTGCATTCCACAATTTTATTATATATTTTATTGTTTCTAATGCTTTTTTGTGATATTTTCAGAATTTTCTGTATAAAGAATTGTATCATCTGTAAAAAAATGACAATTTGATTTCTTCATTCTCAATTGGAATGCCTTCTATTTGGATTGCTCTGGTTAAAACTTACAATACTATGTTGAATAACAGTAGAGACAGAAGGCATATTTGTTTTCTTTCTAATTTAGAGGAAGAACTTTCAGTTTTTCACCATTTAGTATGATATTAGCTGAGGGTTTGTCATGTGAGTATATTGCCTTTATGATGTTGAGGTACTATTCTCCTATAGCTATTTTATTAATTGATATAATCATAAATAAATGTATCTTCTCAGTTGTTTTTTCAGTATGTATTGATATAATCATATTATTTTAAATTTATGTTTTGTTTATATGGTGCATCACATTGATCAATTTGCATATTTTGAACCATTTGTAAGCCCCTGGAATAAACTTCACTTGATCATGATATGTAATCTTTTTAATATATTGTTGTATTCAAATTTTTAGTATTTTGTTTAGGAATATTGCATTTGAATGCATCAGATACTGACCTGCAGTTGTGTGTGTGTGTGTGTGTGTGTGTGTGTGTGTGTGTGTGAGATTATTATCAGGTTTTGATATCAGAGTAATGTTGGCCTTGTGAAATGAGCTAGTAAGTATTGTTTCTTATTCAATTTTTTGGAAGATTTTGAGAAGGGCAGGTATTAAATTATCTTTGAATTTTAGGTAGAATTGACTAGTGGAGCCATCTGGTCTTTGTCTCTTTTTATCAGTCTATTTAGATTTTCCAGTTCTTTGTGATTCAGTCTAAAAAGAGTTTACACTTGCAAGGACTTGTCCATTATTTAGTTATTGAATTTAATGGTACATGAGGTCTGACAATTAAGTTCACAGATTCATCCTTGAAAAAATGCTACATACAATATTGTTTAATATCATTATAGTTACCTTTGAAGTACTTTTTACAGAAGCTATGCACTGACACAAGCACCTAGTCCACCCTTCAAAACAATTTTGGAACTCTTTCTGGAATGGTCATCAGAGCTATTATCACATGGCCCCTGATGTCCTGAATATCATCAAAATACCTTTTCAATATTTCATTTATTTTCAAGTAAAGAAAAAGTCACTGGGTGTCAGATTAGGTGAGTAGAGAAGGTGTTCAAATACAGGTATTTGTTTGCTGTTTACAGACAGTACTGCATGAGTTGGTGCAATGTTGTGATGCACCATGAGTTGTTGATGAAAAATTCAAGTTGTTTTCATCTCACTTTTTCACACAGCCTTTATACCACTTCCAAATAGTAAACTTGGTTGACTGTTTGTCCATTTCATACAAATTCATAATGATCAATTGCTCTGATATAAAAAATGTTAGCAATATTCTTTTGACTCTTGATTTGGATTGACAGAACATTTTTGGTCATAGAGAATTTTCTGACTTCCATTGTACACTCTGATGCTTTGTTTTAGGATTGTATTGGTACACTTATGTTTCATCACCCGTGATAACACAGCCCAAAACATCATCTTGCCTCTCCAAAGGGTCTTCACACGCTTTGACTATCCTTTGTTTTTTTTCATTGTTGAGCTCCCTGAGGGCCATTTTTGCACACACTTTTCTCATGCCAAGATTTTCAGTTAACATTTTTCTGACCATTTTTCTATCAATGTTTACTTGGTCTGCTGTGCTTCTCATAGTCAGACAGGGATTGTGATGCACGATTTTATTATATTTTGCAATATTTTAGTCAGTCCTGCCAGTTACTGGCTGCTCTGATGTTTCTTCATCAGTGATGCTTTGTCTCCCCTCAAAAAAATATTTATATTTTTTTCATTTTCTTCATGGCATCATCCCCATACACTTGGACTAACATGTCCCTGATTTCACATCTGCTCTTGACAAGTTTACAAGAAATGTAATGTTTGTTTGTTGCTCTAAATCAATTATGACATTCTCATGACAGCACATAAAAACATGCAACAACAAATATGAACAAAATTCAGCAAGAAACTGCCACACATCAATACGAACATATCTGTGAGACACAAATATACCAAGGTTATAAAACCTTACTGAGTTGTTTGTACAGTGCTGCCAATGTAAGCACATAGTGACAAGTTCTCAAACTTAATTGTGAGTGTTTCATTGTATTCTTGTGTAATCCTCTGTATTTCTGTGGTATGAATTGTAATTTCTCTTCTTTCATTTTTTATTTTATTTGTTTCTTTTTTCTTTTTTTCTTAGTGAACCTAGTCAGTTCTATTAACCCTTTAAAAGAACCAGATATTTTTAAATTAAATTTATTGGAGTAACATAGCTCAGTACAATTATGTAGGTTTCAAGTTCTATAATATATCATTTTTTTCAATTTAATGAGTTTTACTTATTGGATAAAAGTGTCATCATTGGGGTGGAGAAAACAATTCTGTTCTGTCCTCGGGTCACCCTGTCACAGCCATGGGAACACCCCAGCTGGGCAATATATCATTTAAATATATGTGCATTCACCATTCAGTGTCAATTTTTTTTCATCATAATATGTTTGACCCCCTTACCTTCTTCTATTACCATCTTACTCTCTGTTAAAAACTAAACTGTTTTCTGTGTTTATGAGTACTTGATTGTTTGTGTCTTTTAGTTTTATTTTCCATATATGAGTGAAATAATATGGTTCTTAACTTGTTCTGTCTGACTTATTTCACTTAGCATGATAATCTCATTATCGATCAATGTTGTTGCAAATGGCAGTATTTAATTTTAATTCATAACTGAGTAATATTCCATTATCTATATGTAGCACATCTCTATGTCAAACCAAAAAGCTTCTGCACAGCAAATTAAAGTGTTAACAAAAAAAGGCAACCAAACAAGTGGTAGAATACAGATTCCAGTAGAAGTAAAGCCACATCCTTCAAGTGAATGTATCACACAAAATGGACAGCAAGTTAAACATTTGACCTAAAATGTTACCTAAAGAGTGCTTGAGTGTGATACTCTTATGTTAGAGAATTATATTGTTATGATTTTGTAATTAAATATTTGGTATAGATTACCTGCTTATAAAAAAGTATTTGTTCAGGACCCTGTATATTTGCCCTGCATATTAACAACAACACCTTTAATAAGGGGCTAATATCCAAAATAAATGAATAAATCATACAACTCAACAACAATAACAAAAACAATCCAATTGAAATGTAGGTAGAGGACCAAAAGAAACAATTCTCTTAGGAGTACATACAAATTGCCAAAAGATATAAGAAGGGATTCACTAGCTATTAGGAAAATGAAAATGAAAACCAAAAGGAGATATCACCTCACACCTCTTAGAGTAACTATTATCAAAAAGACATATAATGACAAGTATTGGAGAGGATGTGAGAAAAATAAAACACTGAAACACTGCTAAAGGATATGTAAACTGGTATAGGAACTTTAAAAAACAGCATGGAAGCTTCTCAGAAACTTAAAAAAAATGTTATCATACAACCCAGCAATCACTTTTCTGTGTATCTACTTAACAAATTTGAAAAAATTTATATGTAAAAATTTATGTACTCCTGTGTTTAAGAACCAGCTTAATTGCATTAATAGTTTTCCATTGTCTTTTGTTTCCTTTTTAATTTAATTCTGATGTAATTTTTATTATTTCCTTCATTATGTGGACTCTAGATTTCATTTTTTATTATCTTTTTTATTCTTTAAGATATTGGTCTGTTTTTCTGCCAATACCATGCAGTTTCTATTATTGACACTTCGTAGTATAGATTAAAATTAGAGAGTGTAATGCCTCCACTCTTATTATTTTTTGTAGGATTGCTTTTATAATTTGAGGTCTTTTCTGGTTCCATACAAATCTGATAATTTTTTAATCTATTTCTTGAAAAAATATCTGTGGGATTTTGTTGGGAATTGTGTTAAATCTTTGTATTGCTTTGAGTAACATAGCAATTTTAACTAAGTTGATTCTTCCAATCCATAAACACAGAATATTTTTCCATTTCTTTGTGTCTTCTTCAAGTTTTTTAATAGTGACTTATACGTTTTAGTGTTTAAGTCTTCATGTTTTTTGTTAAGTTCATTCCTAAGTATTTTGCTCTTTTTGTGAAATTTCAAAAGGTATTTTTCTTTCTGAAGTTTCATTGTTAGTATATAAAAATGCAATGGATTTTTGTACATTTATTTTATATCCTGGAATTTTACTATATTGTTAATTGTTTCTAAAACTTTTCTGGTGGAATCTTTAAGATTTTCTATATAATCAATCATGTCATCTTCGAAAAACTACAATTTAATTTCTTCACTCTTGACTTTGATGCCTTTTATTTTTTTCTCTTGACTGATTGCTCTGGCTAAAATTTCCAGTACTACATTGAATAGCAGTGGTGACAGAGGACAACCCTGTCTTGTTCATAATGAAAAAAAACCGTCGGATTTTTCCCTTTCAGTAGGGTTTGTCATATGTGGCCTTTATGATGTTGAGGTATTTTCTTTGGACCCATTTTTTAAGTGCTTTGATCATAAATAATTGTTGTATGCTGTCAAAAGTTTTCTCTGCATCAATTGATATAATCACATGTTTTATAACTTTTGTTTTTTTATTTTCTATTTGTGGTGTATACTGATCAATTTGCATATGTTTAGACATCCTTGAGCCCCTGGAATAAATTTCACTTGATTGTGATGTATCATCTGTGTAATGCATTGTTCTATTTTATTTGTTAGTATTTTGTTTAGAATTTTTGCACCTGTGTTCATCAGAGATATTGGTCAAAAGTTTTCTTATTTTCTGTTATTCTTACCAGGCTTTGATATTAAGGTAATGTTTGCCTTGTAGAATAAACTGAGAAGTATTGTCTGTTCTTAATTGTTTTTGGAAGAGTTCAAGGAGGATAGGTGTTAATTTCTTTTTAAATGACTGGAAAAACTCATTTATGAATCAATCTGGCCCTGGACTTTTGCTTTCGGAAAGGTTTTTGATAAATGTTTTAATTTCTTCACTATTGATTAGTCTATTTAGACTATTCCATTCTTTTTGGTTCAATTAGGTGGACTATACGTTTTTAGAAACTTGTTTATTTCTTCTAGGTTGTTAAATTTTGTGACATATAGTCCTTCATAGTATTCTCACATGATTATTTATATTTCTGTGGTATTATTCATAATATCTCCTGTTCAATTTCTAATTTTGATTGTTTGTGTCTTTTTTTTCCCTTGGCAAGCCTAGCCAGGCATTTGTCAATTATACTGATAGTTTCCAAAGAACCAGCTCTTTGTTGCACTATTTTATTAATTTTCTGTTCTTTATTTTATTTAGTTCTGCTATAATTTGTATTATTTCATTTTTTCTGCTGACTAAAATTTTTTGTGGGGAAAAAACTTTTTCTAGTATTTAATATGTGATGCTAGGTTGTTTATATGTGATTTTTCTTGTTTCTTGAGATAGGCCTGTAGTGATATAAATTTCCTTCTTATTACTGTTTTTATTGCATCTCAATAGTTTTGATACATTGTATTTTCATTTTCATTAGTTTCTATGTATTTTTTAATTTTTCCTTTTAATTCTTCTTTGATCCAGTCTTTTTTTAAATAACACGCTGCTTAATCTCCACATATGTGTTCTTTCTGCTTATTTGTTGCAGTTGATCTCCATTTTTTAAGGTTTGTGTTCAAAGAATACACTTTGTATGATTTCAAACTTCTTAAATTTGCTAAGGCTAGCTTTGTGTCTCAGCATATAGTCTACTTTTGAGAATGTTCCATTTGCACTAGAAAAAAAAAATGTATAGCCTTGTGTTGTAGAATGATGTTTCCTGTAAATATCAATTATGTCCAGTTGCTGTAAGGTATCACTTAAGGCCGATATTTTCTTATTTATTTTCTGTTTGGATGATCTTTCCATAACTATCAGTGGGGTGTTTTGGTCCTCTAATATATTGTGCTTTTGTCAGTTTCTCTCTTCAGTTCTGTGAACAGTTGCTGTATTCATTTTGACGCTTCCTGATTGGGGACATATATATAAATAAGTGATATATTTTCTTGTTGTATTGCTATTTATCATTATGAAATGTCTATTTTTGTTCTTTATTACCATTTTTATACAAAAGTCTGTTTCATCAGATATAAATATTGCTATACCATCTTTTCTGTGGATGCTGTTTGCTTGAAGTATTGTTTTTCACCCTTTTACTTTGAGTCTGTATTTTTCCTTGTGACTAAGGTATTGTCTCTTGAATACAGCACATTTTAAAAAATCTAGTCTGCTATCTGTGCCTTTTTGTGCATTCAGTCTATTTACATGTAGGGTGATTATTGATATATGAGGATTTCCTATAGCCATTTTATATTTTATTTTCTGGTAGCTTGGTGTTTTTATTGCTTCTTTGCTTTTCTATTTTTGTTAGTTGTTTTAGTTTAATAGTGTTCTATGATTTTTTCATTACCTCTTTTATTTATTTATTTACTTATTGGTTATGTGTGTCAGTTCTGAGTTTTAATAAGTTGTTACCATGAAGTTTATATAAAAGCAAGTTTTATATATGTAATGGCTCCTTCTCTTAAGCATGCTTTTTACCTCTGTTTCTTTTTTAAGTTTAAGCCTTTACTTTCTCCAGTTTTATGTTTTTTCCCATTTATTTTGACTTTTTGTCTCAGGTTGAATAGGCTTCTTCAGTATTTCCTGTGTTGGAGAATTTTCTCAGTTTTTGTATGTCTGAAAAGGTCTTTACTTATGCTTCATATCTAAGAGATAACTTTGCTGATAGGTTACTCTTGGTTGGTAATTGCTTTCTTTCAATATTTTGAATACTTGATTCAACTACCTTTTAGCTTTTAGAGTTTCTGCTAAGAAGTATAATGGACTTTCCTTTTAAGGTTATGATCATTTTCCTGGCTACCTTGGAGATTTTTTCTTTGTCTTAGACCTTTGACATTTTCAGTATAATATGCCTTGGAGAAGGCCTGCTAGAATTCAAGTATTTAGGGGTCCTGTTTTCTTCTTGGATTGGAGGTTCTAGTATTTTTCATAGATTTCAAAAGTTTTAATCTACTATTTCTTTTAGCAAACTTTCTGTGTCTATCTTGTCCTCTGCTTCTTCTGGTATTCACATTATTCTTATGTTTCTCTTTCTAATGGAGTGAGCTAGTTCTTGTAGAGTTTTTTCATTTCTTTTAACTCTCAAGTTTCTCTCTTCTTTCTTCTGTGAATTTTTCCATCTTTCTATCTTCATATCATTAATTTTTTTCTTCTTCTGGTCAGCTCTGCTTCCTATGCTAGCTATTTCCTTTTTTACTTTTTATTGTGTTGTTTATCTTCATAATTTATATTTGGTTATTTTTATAATTTCAATCTCTTTGTTAAACTGTTAATTTTGTACACAGATTTTATTTATGAGATCATTTAGCTGCCTCTATTTGCTCAGCCAACTGTCTTTGATCTTTCTGAGTGTTTTCAGAACTGCAGTCTTGAATTCTGTGTCATTTTAGATTATATATTTTAACATCTTTAATTTGTTTTCCTAGATATTTTTCATTATTTTCCTGAGGAGACTTGTTATCTTTGTTGTACATATTTAGTTTTGAATTTTTTTCCTGAGTATTTACAGGAGTAGATACCACAGCTGATAGATGCAAAGAGGTTTTTTTAATTTGTTTTCCAGTCGCTATTACTGTATTATTTTTTTTACCTTTTAATTGCTATGGGTAGTTTCCTGTAAAGTAGGCTTTTACTCTGACAAAACTGCCTGGTTTTGTGAGCCATTCACATGGGAAGATGTGTTAAGCTATGTTGCTTTCAGCCTTTGGACCCCAGTGCTTTTCCTGCTGCTGGAAACTGTGTGTCTCAGCTGCCCTGGGCTCCAGCTTGTTTCAACCAGAAAGAGTGGGGGGTGGAGTTGTTAGGAGATGCAGCTGTCCTGTTTGTGCTTTTGGATGATGGTGGTTGCCAGCCTGTTGCTACTTCAGCCTCTACTGTGCTCTACCTATCACTGGAAGTAGCTGTACCATGGCTGACACTTAAGAACTATAACCCTAATACTCAGGACTGTAAATATTCTTCTTTTTAACCCTATACTCACTGCTAAAGGATTTTTCAGAGGTTCACCACTAATATCTAGAAGAGGTGGGGGCAGAGCTCTAAAAGGGTGAGTGGGAGGAAGGTGACCAGGCTCTGTGCCTTTGTTTTCTACCTGACACTGAGGGCCTTGAAGGCATTATGGGTTTATGCTCTTTTGTATTTATTTTGCCCTGCAGTCTCTGCTCTGAGTGTTGGGAATAGCTGTTTCATATGCTGATCCCTCAAGTAGGACTGCTTGTGGGCAAAGAAGTGAACTTGCAGCTTTTTCTCCCCTTCTCTTTCTCAAACCAGAATGAAGTCAGGCTCTGCCTTCTCACCACTCCCATTACTCTCCAACTATCTCTCATGAACTAGTTAATTTAGGCTGTGGTGAGAAGGCAGAGGTGAGTTCTGGATGTGATGTCTTATTGCCCGCAGCTCTGTGCCTTAATTTATCTGTTTTAGTGTATTGCAAATGACTGAAGCCAGAAAGGTTCACACTGGATCTAGGCAGACTGAATTATAACAGAGGAGCTGCAGGCCACATAAACACAGCCTTTACTCCAGAAACAGAGAAGCAACAAAATGCCATTTGGGAGTTCACTTGCAATAGCTTATAGCTCTCTCCCAGAGAGTCCCATCTCCCCACATAGGCAGAAGAACAAAAGTGGCAGGCACCAAAGAAGTGAGCTCATAAGGTGTATAAATAACAAAATGGCTGCCACCTGGGAAAGTGAAAGTCCTGGTTACATAACAGGTGCTTGTCATTCCAGTGGAAGCATGGTGAGAGACCCTGAGCCATTTCATTTTCCCCACACTCCACCCTGTTAGGATTTCTTGCCTCACAATATATGCAAAGGACATCTGTGATATTCCCTGTGTGAGGAGTGTGTTACATTGCACCGCAACAATAAAGACTACAACAGCAAGTTACAGTAGTACATGCAATGACAGAGAGGACTATTGCTCAGAACACTGTCATTGCCAAAGTTTCCAGGCAGGGCAGGTTTCAGCAGTGATACACCCAATTGAAAAAACATACGCAGAGCCGATATAGGGGGACCATAAGCACAACAGCAAGCAAGCCACTTTATTGCACACCTGGGACTATATATATGTATTCAAACAAAAGTGGCATTTTGCTGCATCTGCCCAGTAGCACTTGTTTGGGTTTTCATGATTACATAAGGCAGTATATATGCAGTAAATGTGAGCCCCAGGAATTCCTCAACCCCAGACATGAACTGATTATACCAAGGTCAAGCCTGGGCAGTGGGCCTGGCTTTAACTCTTTACAGTGGGCCTGGCTGTAATTCTTTACAGCAGCCTTGGCTTTAACCCTCTGGGGACTGACAACACTGTGTTGTGTTTTTGCAAATATGCCCCCCATTTTGACAATGTAGGCTTTTGGGCAAGGCCACTGCATGCTTTTGTAGCCCAATCATGTATCCATCCTGAGATAGAATATGCAATCCATATAGTCATAGTGGCAGTAGCCATAATGCTTTCAGTTACCAAAAAGGCAGCATTCACAGTCACCAATTGTTTCCCAACAGAAGAGTAATAGGCCTCAGCCCTCTTTCACAATTGGGGCCAGAAGCCTATAAACTGCCAGAAGCTCTCAAAATGCTACCATAGGCCTCAGTCAAAGCCCTCTGCAGTGACATGTACATCCACCTCACAAGGCCAAGCTGGGTTAAACACCTGCAAAACCTGAGCTACATTAATGGTGCATTTGGAGGTGTCAAAGGCCACCTGGACCTCCACTGTCCAGTCCCAATGAACCCCTTTCCTAACCAAAATATACAAGGGCCTTATAAGTTGGGCTAAATCGGACAAAAATGCTCTCCAGTATCCCAGGAGTCCAAGAAAAGTTTGTAGTTGCTTAACAGTGGTAGGTACAGGGTAAACTTAGATCTTATCTATAACCACATCAGGAATAATCTTTCTTACCCAACCAAACAATCCCCAAAACTTGAAAGATAAGCCTTTTTTCATTGAGTGACCAAGCACATGTTTTCAGGTGGGTTAAGGAGCAGGAACAATGCCTTCTAGATATAACATGATATTGTCAATGTAATGATACAGGCATACGTTCTCAGGCTGGGACCATCTTGCCAAGTGTGCTGCCACCAGTCCATGGCACAATGTGGGCCATGCAAGTACTCCTGGAGGAGGACCGTAAAAGTTCACTGCAGGCCTTCCCACATGAATAGAAATTGACCTTGACCCACTGAGGCTATGCCAATGGAGAAAAAAGCATTAGCAAGATCAGCAACAAAATGATAGGTCCCCAACTCCTGACTCAGGCAATCCATCAGGTCCGTCATTAATGGGACCTCTGCATGCAAATGCAGCACTACCTAATTTAATTCCAAATAGTCAACCATCATTCACCAACTGCCATCCTGCTTCCTCACTGGCCACACTGGGAAGTTATACAGACTGTGAATGGGGTGTACTCTTCCCACCTTTTCCCCTGGCAGCTTGTCTTGCTTAGTGTGTGCATTCTTTCAGGGAGGGGGTAGCTGCAAAGGTGCATGTGCGGCATGTCCCTACAACACTGCCTTCACTACCCACACTTGGAGGCAAAACTCTCCTGCCGTGGTGTTCAACCACAGCCCTTGCAAATGTCCAATCCTAAGATATACTCAGGGATGGGAGATACATAAACCCTCTAAGTCTGCAATGGCAGATGGCCTATTCCCAATGGGATATCTGCGGGTTTCATTTGAATGCTTCCTCCCTATTAGACCCCAAAGGGTTAAAGCCAAGTTCATTGTAAAAAATTACAGCTAGGCCCACCATAAAGGGTTAAAATCAAATCTGCCACCCAGGCTTGGCCTTGCCATAATTAGAGCATGTCCAGAGCTGAATAACTCTTGGGACTGACATTTACTGACATTTACTGTGCATGTACTGGCTTGTGTAGCCATGAAAACAGAAACACCTGCTACTGGGAAGATGTAGCAAGATGCCACTTTCATTTGAATATATATATATATACACACACACATTCCCAGGTATGCAATAAAGGCTTGTTTATGACCTCCCTATGTCGATTTTGTGTGTGTTTTTTTCAACTGGGTGTACCACCACCAAAAGCTGCCCTGCTTAAAAAACTTGGCAATGACATTGGTGTAGTCAGCTGGATGAGGTGAGTACTACCCCCAGCACCTCTGAGGGTCTCCAAGTAGAAATGTGGCCTTCCACCTGTCTATGGTACCCAATGGTCATATATCTGGCCATATGGATATCCCCAGAGGACCATGGTGAGATAAGACACATATCTGGGGATATCAAGAAGGCCTTGAAACCTATGGAGCCAAATGTCCTGCCATCACACTGGGAGGTGGCCAGCCATGTAGCCTGGATGTTTCTGGCAGTGTTGCAGCATGCCAGCTGGGAGATGCAGGAGCAAGCTCAACAGGTACATCAGTTCCAGCACTGGGAAGAAATGTTGCAGGAGTGCCTGGCAGCTGCTGAACATATGCTGCAGGGCTAAAAGGGGTCAATACAGTCCTCGATGGTGGCCTCCAGGGCAGGTAGACTGATACTTATATTACAGGTTCGCCCCTTAATGCAATGGAAGATCAAATTGGAGTAGCTGATGGATCTAGGGGATCGACTAGAGGGCCCCCCCCAGGCCAAACAGCATACGACAATGACTGCATACTTGCCCATTAAATTACAGGAATAGACAGAACAGATACTTCAGCTACAGTGTCAGGAATAAATGCTGGAAGAGCGACTGGTGGCTGCTCAACATATGCTGGAGTACTCAGAAGAGTCTACATGGCCTCAGTAGGTATGTCAGCTGCAGCACGAGGAAGAAACAATGGAGCAATGCTTGGTGGCTGCTGAACGTAGGCTGCAGAGCTCAGAAGAGCCTGCATGGCCTCAACAGGTATGTCAGCTGCAGTGCCAGGAAGAAATACTGGAGGAGTGCCTGGCAGCTGCTAAACATATGCTGTGGGGCTCAGAAGAGTTTGCACAGTCCTCCTGGGTGGCTTCCAGGATGGAAATATAAAATAACAGCCACCCTGGCTTAATTGTGAGATATGGAAATGAGACAAAGAAAAGGCAGCCAGGTGAAGCTGTTACAGGTGCCAAAGGGGCCCCCACCCAAAGGATGCTCAAAAAACAGAGTAGCTCAAAAGGGGGCATTCAGCCTGCAGTAAAACTAAGGCAAAAGCAGATGTAATTTGATCTTTTGGGTGCGGGGTTAGCCACAGAGAAAATAGAGCATCAGCCTATGGGAGTGCTGCTGGTTCTGGGGAAGCAGCTGAAACTTGAGCAGCAGTGTACTCCCCTGCTGGCTGCTACACTCCCAATTCAGGAATTAAAACTGACTGATTTTTATTTGGACTAAGGGTTTAGTCAAGGTACCTGGCTAATGGGGGATCTAGGGAACTGGAGTCCATATGTTGAACTTACCATTTGTTGGTCCTCCCATAATATGCAATGGGTACTAGCCCTTATGGACAATGGAGCCAATATCACCTTGCTGTATGGAAAGCCTGATCACTTTAGTGGCCCTATGACCACAATGGAGGGATATGGAGGCTGGATGATACGGGTCAAACAGGTGGTTATGACCATGGACATATGACGATTGCCTCCACAAGACTATAACGTCTCCCCTATAACAGAATATATTCTAGGGTTGGATGTGTTACAAGGATTAGCAATTTCAGTGACAATGGGAGAATTTTGTCTGTATATATAAATGGTAAAGACTATTGTTCACAGGCACCCTCATCATGCCCCCCTTGGTATTGACCCAGGCTACCCATGTTATACAAAGCAATATTGGTTACCTGGAGGACATGAAGAGATTGGCTGTACCATTCTCAAGCTCAAAGAAGCCCAGACAATCCGCTCAATGCATGGCCCTTACAAGTCTCCCATATAGACAATGAAAAAGGCTGACGGTTCCTGGCAAATGACTGCGGACTATCAGGAGCTAAACAAGGTGATGCTTTCATTGCATGCAGCAATGCCCAATGTTATGGATCTTGTGGACAAACTCACACCCGAACTGGGACAGTATCACTATGTTATGGATTTGGCAAATGCCTTTTTCTCCATAAATATAGCACCAGAGAGTCAAGAACAATTTGCCTTCACGTGGGAAGGACAATGGACTTTCAGGGTGCTTCTCCAGGGATATCTGAACATTACCTCCCTATGCAATGGACTGGTGGCTCAAGACTGGGCCATCTGGTGAAAGCCAGAAGGGGTGATATAATGCTAACTTCTGATTCTCTTATAGAGCCTGAGACTATAAACACCAGTCTATGAGAAGCCCTTGAGACCTGGGGGTGGGCCGTCAATGAAGACAAGGTCCAAGGGCCTGGCTTATTGCAGACTTACTTGGGTTTGTTAGGCTATTGGAGAGTGTTTTTCCTCATTTAGCAACATTAGCTCACCCCTTAGAATGTCTGATACAGCAAGAGGCTACTTGGGATTGGACCTTAGATATAGAACAGTCACTTCAAGCCACCAAGCAAGCGATGTCTCAAGCCCAAACACTACAGGTGGTTGATGCCAACCTACCATTCCTTTTAACTATGTTAATGGATGACAATAGGTTTAGATGGGGATGATGGCAAAAACATGGGACTTGTAAGGTGCCCATTGGTTTTTTTTAATCTCAATTATGAAAAGGGGTGGATGCCCACTATTTCCTTATAGAAAAACAGGTAGTTCATTGATGGGGCATATCCCTGAACTGGGCACAACATTAGCAAGCTGTGGAAGATTGCCAGGCTTTCGCAGAACAGCACCCTCACCAGCACCACCCCTTGTGGCTGAGGGGTGGGCAACACTTTCAGGAATGGCAGGTGAACTATATTGGGCTCTTCCCAACAGATCATGGTTATCAATATACCTTTACAGCAATAGATACAGAAACTGGGCTAGAATTTGCCTGGCCTGTAGCTGTGGCCACCCAAGAACATACATTTGCCATACTTGATAAGCTGAGTGCTGCCTATGGAACTCCTATGGTAATTAGCAATGACTGGGGCACTCATTTTATTGTATACAAAGTACAGACTTGGGCACACCAGAATGATGTCGATTGGCATCTTCATGTACCTTACTGACCCCAAGCTACAGGAATGATTGAACAATATAATGGTTTATTAAAGTAAAAATTAAAGGTCTTGGGCCCTGATTTATGCAAAAGGAGAAGTAATCTTCCCGCTGCTGTCCGGCTAGTGAATGAATAACCCAGATGCACTGGTTTGTCCCTGTTAGACAAAGTTATTTAAGGGTCACCCCATTTTTTGAAAATACATCCTAACCCTGTTGACTCACACATGGTGCCAAAAATATATAATGAGCCTTTATTCCTCCCTGCTCCTGATTCATTGGTCCCAGGAAAACAAGCCTCAGGGTCATGGCTTTGGACCACCCAGGTATCCCATGAATCGTGGTGGGCTTTAATAGAATCCTTGGGGTATTTAACTCAAGGAAGGATTGACCTTGAAACCATGGTAAGTGTGATGGTCCCTGTCTGTACAGGTGACCCTACCAGAAAAGGCCAGAGGTCCTATACTAAAAGGAATATTTGTCCTTGCCCTCTGGCCTCTTCCTTTGTATTCCATCACCCCATTAGAGCCGCCTTGGCCCCAAACTCTTGGGGAACTAGTCTTGTATCATGGGCCAGGAGTGAAGCCCTTACCAGCCATATTGTTATTATGAGATGGACACATTGCCTATATTTTATCTGAGAGTTAAAATCTTCCTTTAATGGTGTCACTGTCTACTTTTTCCTACTGCTCAGACTAATGGGAGGGAATAGTATACTGACCTGGGCACATACTTTTGCTCAGGTACTTAATGGTTCCCGTTGTTGGATCTGCACAGAAATACCAATGGAGGCCGCTGACAGACTTCCATGGTGGATTCACCCGGCTTCCCTAAACAACAGGAGGCAGTTACTTACATGGAACAGCACCACTGCATGGGGGCAAGGTCACTGGACAATGGACCATTTGCTCTGCAAGGACCACAATAACCAACATCTTCTGTTTGGTTATACAATTACTAATGGGTGAGTTTGGATGTTTGGGAACATATGATACTACCTGATCAAATTCCGTTATATATAAAATAACATTAATCAGCCACTAACCATACTGCTGGTTGAGTACACCCACACTTATGTCAAAACATTACCCATTTGCTGACCCCTCACAATTGGTGGAATGGAGCCCAACATGCTGGTATTCATTTCACAGATATCCTTCCAGCTGGATACTGCTGGGTTTGTGGACACCATGAATGGCCTAATTTACTAGTAAGTTGGACTGGTCAATGTACATGGGGTGGCCTTTATATTGCTGGCCGAATACTGGTGATCTTTTCACAATTGCCTACCAATTGGGACTGTGTATCACCGCTGGCATTGCCAACATAAAGCCACTTGGTGGTTCTACCCTTTTGCTCCAGCCCTACTAGGGGCTGCTGTCATAGATGTAGAAGTACAAATACAAGTTTGAGCAATGCATACAGCTCAAGCCCTGAATGTTACCAAACAGCCCTTAAGCCTGCTATTAGGTGAAACAGCACAAATCCATAAAGTTGTGCTGCAAACTCGGATGGGTTTAGATTTATTGACAGCCTCCCAAGGTGGTACATGTGCTATTTTACATGTGGAATGTTGTGTGTATGTATATTACAGATTATGTGGAACACATCTTAGCCCTGGCCAAAATTGCCATGGAGCCACAAGCCATTGCCTCCTCCAAGGAAGATCCATTAACATCTTGGTGGGACTCCTTAGGATCCACCTGGTGGTGGATACTAATGGTCCTAGCAATTATTGCTAGCAGTCTGGTAATGCCTTGCTGTACCCTGTATTGCTGCTATGGGCTCTGGGCACCAAAAAATGCCTTATGTGTAAAGTACCATGCAGCGGCCCTGTAGGGGTGGAATGTTAATCCCCAAAGGGTTAAAGCCAGGCTCGTTATGAAGAATTACAGCCAGGCCCACTGCTCAGGCTTGACCTTGCCATAATTATTCCATGTCCATGGCTGAAGAATTCCTGCAACTACTTTTACTGAGCATGTGCTGGCTTATGTAACCATGAAACCACAAACACCAACTACTAGGCAGATGTGGCAATATGCCAGTTTTGTTTGAATATATATATACAGTCCCAGATATGCAATAAAGGGGCTTGCTTGCTGGCTTGTTTATGACCTCCCTATGCTGGCTCCATGAGTGTTTTTACAACGATGAGTGTGTACCAACGATGAAACCTGCCCTGTTTAAAAAACTTGGAAATGAGAGTTGACCACAGCCATCAATGACTACTGGTGCTCCAGACAACTTCTCTAGGTTCCTGCAAAAAATGGAACATCTAGCATTAATACACACTAGGGCCACTTGAATACTTTGCCTTCCACAGCTATCATGGACTGAAAGGGCTCCTTAACCCCCGCAGCCATGACAAACTGCTAGGGCTCTGGGCTCTGTGACCTTTTCAACCCCAGCAGATATCAGATCCACACACATTTGTGTTTCCATTAGCCTAAGGCAGCGGTTTTCAACCTATGGGTCACGACCCCTTTGGGGGGTCAAAAAACCCTTTCACAGGGGTCTCCTAAGACTATTGGAAAACACATATCAGTTATTTACATTACAATTCATAACAGTAGCAAAATTACAGTTATGAAGTAGCAATGAAAATAATTTTATAAGGGTCACCACAACATGAGGAATAGTATTAAAGGGTCATGGCATTAGGAAGATTGAGAATCACTGGCATAAGGGGTACATTTATCTAGGCCATTAATGCCTACTTGATTAGCATATGAACATATTATTGCTTGCACCTCATCTCAGCCTCCCACACATTCGTCACCATTATAGTAGATTCATTAATGGGGCAGCTTATATTAGGCACCAGGATCACCACAAGTGATCTGGACAGAGAAGAGGAAGTAAAATCATAGCTCTGGTTCTCTCTCCTCCCCTGAGGAGTCTATCACTACAACAAAGGTGGTTCCCCATTTCCCCCCAAGGACTCTGACATAACAATAGGGGGTCCCCTTTCTGACCCAGACTGCAAGCACTGGCATTCTTTTTCCAGCAGCTGCCTGGTTTCCTTCACCACCTTCACCTGTGCCTTCATCAGCACTAGCTCAGTTTGGAGCACCTGGAATTGTAATGCTTCTCAGAGTAACCTCCGACTGTTTCTGCAAAGCTTTAAAGAACAGCTATAGGAGTTCCCTGATGGTGTAGTGGCTTGGGGCTTCGGCGCTGGCACTGTCGGCGCTGCGGCCTGGGTTCAATTCCTAGTCGGGGAGCTACCCACATAACAAACAGCAAAAAAAAAAAAAAAAAAAAAAAAAAAAAAAAAAAAAAAAAAAAAAAAAAAAAAAAAAAAAAAAAAAAAAAAAAAAATTAATAAAGAACAGCTATCCCAGGACCCCAACCACTGCATAAGTGCCATTTCTGCTGACGGTCTCTTCCAGCAGCTGGAGAGCCCTCTTCCCACAAATGGGCCTTCCATCCACCCCAGGTCAGACCTGAGGAGGCACCCAGGCAGAAAAGAGATGCACCACAGAATACCACACACCTATGGTAGGTCACCCCTCAATCCCACCCCTCAAAGGATGCAGCAGGCTCCACACCCATCTGCTGCAGATCCTGCCCATGATGCCAAGTGTATTGCAAATGACAGAGACCATGGAGGTACGCACTGGATCTGGGCAGACTGAATAAAAATCGAGTAGCTGCATGCAACTTAAATATAGCCTTTATACCAAAATTGGAGCAGCAACAAAATGGTGTCTGGAAGTTCACTTGCAATAGCTCATAGCTCTCTCTCAGAGAGTCTCATTTCCCCATATAGGCAGGAGAACAAAAGAGGCAGGCAGCCAAGCAGAGAGTTTATAAGGCACATAAACAACAAATGGCTGCCACCTGGGAAAGTGCAAGTCATGGTTACATAACAAATGCATGTCATTCCAGCAGAAGCATGGTGAGAGAGTCTGAGACATTTCATTTTACCCACACTAAAGGACCAAGTGAAGTCCAGAATGCTCACCTGCCACCTTCTCCCTCTTATTGCCTGTCACTGCAAAATTCTAAACAGGGACCCTTGACCCTTGAATCTGCATGCCTTCCCTTTTCCTCAGTTTGTCCCTTGTGGGGCAAACGGAGTCAGGCTCTCTCACCATGCTCCACCAAAATGACACATACCTGACATGTAACCATGACTTGCACTTTTCCAGGTGGCAGCCATTTTGTTGTTTATGTGCCTAATGTGCTTGCTTCTTGGCATCTGCCTATATTAGGGGAGGGAACTCCCCAGAAGCACACCATGCCTTGTTGTGCACCGACTTCTGGATGCCATTTTGTTGCTGCTCCACTTCTGGAATAAAAGATATGTTTAAGTTACCTGTGGTTCCTTGATTCTTCTTCAGTCTGCCTGGATCCATTGTGAACTACTATGACCACAGTCATCAGCAAGAAACTTGGCACCATGAACAGGATCCACAGCAGACTGGTATGGAGCCTATTGCACCCTTGGAGGGAGGGATTGAGGTGTGGCCTACCACAAGTATGTGGTACCCTGTGGCACATCTCCTCTCTACCTGGGCATCTCCTCATGGGTGGCCTGAGATGAATGGGAAGCCCATATATAAAGAGAAGGCTGTCCAGGCACTGGGAGAAAACTTCTACAAGGCAAGCCTCACATGGTGGCTGGGGCCACGGGGTTGCTCGTTCTTATAGTATTGTGGTTAGAATCAGAGGTGACTCTGCATGAAGTGACGTGAGTCTGGAAGCTTCTGATTGAGCTGGACCTAATGAAGTCACAGGTGCGGGCTGTGGAGGAGACTAGGCAGCTGCTGATGGAAGAACACCGATGCTTGCAGTCAGGATCAGAGAGGAAGTTCCCCATTGTTATGTTACACTACTTGAGAGAGGAAGGGGAACCAGAATTGCAGTTCCATGTCTACCCCATAGTGACACAAAAGAATGAAATTCCAGCAGCCCATGAAACAGAGGGGTCGCCCTGCACATGCTTCCACATGACTGAATTCACTGCATACTGCCTGCACACTCAGGCTGAGTTGGTAGACTCAGGTAAGAAATTCTGGCAGAAGGCTGGTGAGCCCCTGGTCACTTGGCTTTTATGGCTCAGGAACCTCACAGTAGATAGTATAATGTGTACAAAAGAAGAAATGGAGAAGTTAGCCTCTGTGAACATGCACCCCTAGATGCATCAGCGATTGCAGGTTAGCTCAAGGTATGCTCATGGCACCCACTTTTTGTTGGATTGGCTCATGGTGGCTATATGAACAATGTGGACACATGTGTGAGACATTCCCAGGATAATCAGTAAATGGCAGTTCTATACAGAGTTTGTGCAGGTGTTGCAGGAGTTGGGTATGCAGAATGTGATGTTCAATCCAAATATTCAAGGTCCAGATGATGAGAGATTTATGGCAGTTATGAGGGAAAATTTGTTGCAAACTTTCCCTCTTCCATTTGGATCGCACATGGCAGCCCTGGTGCTTAACTCGGGCCACCCCATGAATGAAGTCACTGTGAAGGTGTCGAGCTCAGGGGAAGCCGAATTCAGGTCCATGCAGGAGGGTGTCTGTGTGAGCACCAACAAGGCCAAGAGGAACAGGTCCATTAATGTCACATGAAACCAGATGTGGGTAGATCTTGTGTTGGCTGTGGTCAGTAAAGAGAAAATTCTTGGGAAACCCAATGCCTATCCATTGGAGCTGTGGCAGCAGTTGAAAGCTGACCAATGGTTTACCCCACTGAAAAACTGAGAAAATGTGGGTTATGAGAGGGCTATGAGGCTGAGGCTTGTGTGGTCCGTCTTGAGCATGACTTCGTTATGAGGCCCAAGACTCATGTTGTCTGTCTCAAGTATCATTTAGTACAGCGGGAGAAGGGTCTTCCTGTGGTGCCCCTGTTCCATTTTGAATAGGGAAAATGCCGTGGAACCTGTCCAGAGAAGACAGGTGGGGACTGGAGGCCACATGCAGAACTGGCAAGCTTCTGGTTCCCAACCAATGTACAGAGAGTTCTGGCCCTAGTGGATATGGGCGCTGAATGGTCTCTCTTGCGTGGGAAGCCAGAGAAATTCTCTGAAGCCCCAATAGTGACTTTTTGATGGCTTCAAAAGGTCAAGTATTCAAGTGAAATCCAGACATTCCATTGGGGATAGGCTGTCTGTCAACACAGACATATAGGATTTTTGTGTCACCCATCCCTGAGTATATCTTAGGGGTGGACATTTGGCACCAGCTGTGGTTGAACACCATGGCAGGAGAGTTTCTCCTCCAAGTGTAGGTGGTGAAGGCATTGGTGAAGGGACATGCTACACATGCATCTTTTAAGATGCTCCCTCCCCAACAGGTTGTGCACACTAAGTGGTACAAGCTTCCAGGGGACCATGAGTAAATAACTGGGATGATATAGGAACTAGAAAGAGGGGGGTAATATGGACCACCCACAGTCCATATAACTTCTCACTGTGGCCAGTGAGGAAACTAGAGGGTACCTGGCAAATGATGATAGACTTAGGAGGTAAATAAGGTAGTGTTGCCTTTTCATGCAGCAGTCCAGTCAGTATGGGATGTGATGGATCATCTGAGTCAGGATTTGGGGACCTATCATTTAGTTGCTGATTTTGCTAATGCCTTTTTCTCCATTGATATAGCCTTGGAGAGCCAAGCTCTATTTGCATTCATGTGGGAAGGCCAGCAGTGGACTTTTACAGTTCTTCCCCAGGAGTACTTGCATAGCACCATGCTGTGCCATGGACTGGTGGTGGCAGACTTGGCATGATGGTCCCAGACTGAGAATGTATGTCTGTATTATTACATTGATGATATTATGTTAAATAGTGACTCTTTCAGATCTAGAAGGTGCTGTTCCTGCTCTCCTAACCCACCTGTTGGAGGTTGTTTGGTCAGATGATACAAGGTTATTCCTGATGCAATTGTAGATAAGATCCAAGCCTACCCTGTGCCTACCACTGTTAAGCAATTGCAAACTTTCCTTTGACTCCTGGGATATTGGAGAGCACCAACTGCTGAGACTCTTGTATTCCTTAATTAGAAAAGGGGCTTGTTGGGACTGGATGGAGGGGTCCCAAGAAACCTTTGACTCCTCCAAGTACACTATTAAGGTGGCCCTAGCTCTACATGTGTTTTACCCTGCCCAGCCTTGTGAGCTGGATGTACATGTCTCTGCAGAGGGCTTTGGCTGGGGCCTATGGCAGCATTCCCAATGCCTGCAGAAGCCCAGAGGCTTCTGGTTCCAATTATGGAAGAGGGCTGATGTCCATTACTCCCTGGTGAAAAAAACAACTGGCAGCTGTGTATGCTGATTTTTGGCAACTGATAGCATTATGGCTATTGCCCCTGTGACTGCATGAACCATGCATCCTTTTGGAGGATGGGTACATGATTGGGCCACAAAAGTGCACAGTGGCACTACCCAAATGCCTACATTGGCAAAATGGTGGGGGGGAAATATTTGCAACAATGCAGTTTTCTGAGCTGTAGTCTCTTGAAAGCTGAGCTCTAAAAAGTCCTTGGGCCTGTGACTTATATGGCTATGGGGTAGCCAACCTCCCAAAACTTGGAAAGTGAACAGGAGACCAGCCCATTCAAGGAAGGGCAAAAGCCCATTCCAAGAGGTGCTTGGTATACAGATGGCTCTAGCAGAGGCCAGTCCTTGCTATGGACTGCTGTCATCTTTCATCTTCCCACTGAGACCATTTGGTACAATGCTTGTACTAAGCAAAGCAGCCAGTGGGCAGGATTATGGGCTTTATAATTAGTGGTTACTAATGACACATTCCCCTTGGTAGTCCATACAGACAGCTGGGCAGTATTTAGAGGCTGGAAACTCTAGATCAACACTTGGCATCTTAACCACTGGATGGTGAGGCACCAACCTCTCTGGGGTCAAGCCATGTGGCAAGACTTATGGACCCTCAGGCATCAGAAACAAGTGATGGTCTGTCATGTCACAGGACATGTTGTTTTGGCTGATACAGATTATAGTGAAGCAGATCCCTTGGCAAAAGTGAGATAGCTAGAGACTGCTTCTATCAGATGTGGCACAATGGTTGCACCAGCACCTCCTCCATGCCAGACAAAAGACTATGTGGGCAATGGTAAATTCATGGAACTTGCCTATTACTTATGCTGATCTGCTTGCGGCTTGTGAGCAATGTGCTCTCTGCTCTAAGGAACATCCCAAAGGCTGATGGCCTAGGATGAGCAGGTTATGTGGAAGTTCCTCTGACTTGGTGGCAGATGGACATAATGGGGCCCCTACCCAAATCTGAAAAGTATTGATATGCTGTGACTGGTGTTGATACTGAGACAGGGCTTTTGACTTCATGTCCAGATCAACGTGCAGTACTACATGTGCTGGAGCACCTCTGTGATGAGTATGATCACCCGTTGGTCACTGAGAGTGACAACGGTACCCATTTTACAGGTGCACAAGTACAACAATGACCTAAGAACATTGGTATAGAATGAAAAATCCACATCCATTACCATCCACAGGCAGCAGGAATCATTGAGTGATACAACAGACTGTTCAAACTCTGCCTATGCCGATCCAAAGAGCTTAGTCTCTGGCAGGATGGGCAAAGCTACTGTGGAATGTGCTACAGACTATAAATCAATGGAGCAGGTGGAGTGACCTGGCTCCAATACAGACACTACTGCACTGAGCAGCAACCCTTATTAAATTACAGATACAAGCCAGAGATGAGTCTTTGGGTGGCAAAGCAACATCTTGCTGTCGGCCCCTTCTGGTCTACCCAGTGGACAACAGGTTACTTGGACTTGGACTATAAAGGCCCCTCATATGAGATGGGTGGTTTTTTGGCCCCTTGGAGGAAAGGTTTGGAGAGTAACTTACATATAACCCCTTGGATGACTGGGCAGTGGCCCCCTCACCTGGAAGTGTACTACCCTACTGGGCTAGATGGGGCTACATTGCTGAAAGGGACATTTGTTATTTCCTTATGGCCTATCATGTGTTCCCCCATTCTTTTGCATGGTAAACCCACTGATGGGACTGTGCAAGCCAAGTGAGTTTAGTACCTATGCTCTGGGGGCTGCCCTTGCCAGTCATTGTGCTGGCAACTGACAAAACACTCACTTGCATTCTTCTAGAGGTCAGAGACCTGCCTCTCCTACTGCATATAAATTCTTTCTTTTCACCTTTAGTGTTGTGTGGATCAACACCTTAGTGGAACAGGCACATACTCTGGCCACGGTGTCCAACCAGTCAGCATGTTGTGTTTGTGCTGAGTTGCTGTTCACCACAACTGGTGGCCTCCCATGGAAGATAAAGCCAGCTACTTTGTAGAATTAGACTTGGCTCCACTACTGGACTGCTAAAGATTCCATACGTGAATGGAATACAACCAGGTGGCAAATCTTGGTTATTGCTCAGGAACAAATAAACAATACATGCCCCTGGCAAGGTTATTTCATATGGGATGACCTGGGATGGCTCAGGGCTGAAGCCGTGATTCTTTCTGTTAAGGTGCCAGTCTGCATAAGCTGCACACTGAAAGAGGGTATGAATGTGGGCTGGAACTCCCTCTGAGCTCTGTGAAGTAATCACAGGGGATACTATTATGTCTTGGTGTCATCCCCCAAGCTGTTACAGTGTCTACCCTGTTCCATGGATGAGCTTATGGGTATATGGGCAGCATGGCTGGCCCTACCTGCCTGCAAATTGGAGCATACCTAGGGGTAGCCATAAGTTTTGGGCCAACTCCTCCTGTTCTGGGTAGTAGACCCAGTAACAGGGGCACTTTTAAAGCTCATCACAAGGTGAAGTACACTGCATGGTGGTTCTACCCACTGAATATATTTTCCCCTTGAGGAGCTAGTATAGTAAATCAACAAGAGATAACTGCTTTGGCTTTGCATATGGCTCATGCCTTTAATCAAAGTCACAAAACAGTATCTCTTTTGAGTGCGGAATTCCATCAAATGTCCAAGGTGGTGTAATATTGTATGGCCATAGATATTTTGACTGCCTGGGAAGGGGTTCATGCCTTGATTGGTACCGAAAGTTGTGTGTATATCCCTGATGAACAGCATAATGTTCATCAGGCATTAAAAGACTTAGCTGTAGAAACCAAAAAAATCGAGCACCTGATGGAGGATTCCCTCCAAGAATGGAGGATTTCTCTAACAAATGGTGCATTGCCTTGATTACCTTCTCCATTATTGCTTGTGAAATTATAGTTTGTTGTTGTAATATGTATTGTTGCTGTGGTGTTTGGATGCAATGTACCACACTTGTCATTGCCAAGGTTTCCAGGCAGGACAGGTTTCAGTGGTGGTATACCCAGTTGAAAAACACACACGGAGCTGACATAGGGGGACCATAAACAAGCCAGCAAGCAAGCAAGCTACTTTATGGCACACCTGGGACTATATATACACATTCAAACAAAAGTGGCATCTTACTGCATCTGCCAAGTAGCAGTTGGTTGGGTTTTCATGGTTACATAAGGCAGTACACATGCAGTAAATGTCAGCCCCAGGAATTCCTCAACCTCAGGCATGGATTGATTATATCAAGGTTAAGCCTGGGCAGCGGGCCTGGCTTTAACCCTTTACAATGGGTTAAAGGGCCTGGCTGTAATTCTTTACCACGTGTTTAGCTTTAACTCTCTGGGGACTGACAACACTCCTCACACAGGGAACATTATAGAAGACGATTGTCATGTATATTGTGAGGCAAGAAACCTGAAGGGGTGGGGTGTGGAGCAAATGGAGCCAGGCCCTCTCGCCGTGCTCCACCATCATGATGCACACCTCTGATGTAACCATGCCTTGCACTTTTGCAGGTGGCAGCCATTTTGTTGTTTATACATCTTTTGTGCTTGCTTCTTGGCAACAGCCTACAGAAGGGACGGGGACTTTCAAGGAGTTTGCGTTGCCCTGCTCTGTCCTGACTCCGGGTGTTATTTCATTGCTGCTTCACTTCTGGAATAAAAACTATGTTTAACTTACCTATACCTCCTTGATTCTCCTTTGTTTGACCTGGATCCTTTGTAAACTGTTGTGACCACAATCATCGACAAGACACTCCCCTTTATCCACGTGCAGGTACTTCAATACAATAAGTAGGTCTCCTTGTTGTGTTTGCATGTTGCATAGGGAATCATTTGTTGAGTTATAGTTGTACTATTTGTTGTAACTTCCAGGGCAGTTTTCCTAGGGTGCTTCTTACACTGCCATTTTCAAACCAAATCTCCTTTGTTTTTAAATATGTATTATACATAACAGCACAAGGGAAATGATAATAATATAATGACCTCCTTTTCATGTACCAATTTCACTTTTAAAAAATTATTAACATTCTGATGTTTAATTTTATTTATGTTTGGGTTTTTTAATGAGGGAAGTTACTTAGAGTCTTTCACTTTCAATAATAGCCTGTAAAAAATGTGAGTGCTCAGGTATTCATATTTCTGAGCAGGGACACAGAGGTTAAGTGGCTTGTATAGGTCACAGCATTATAGCAAAAATCAAACTAAAACTTTGGACTTTTTATTCTTTTTGTCTTTTTCTTAATTTGTTTTTAAAATCAGATTGCTTCTCTCTTTAAAAAAATAAAGACCAATTTCATCTTTTGAGAGTAATAAAATCTCTCATTGCTCTTTAAAAAATTAATCTGTCAGATAAAAGACAAAATACTGCCATTTACAACAAAATAGATAGATCTAGAGATCATCGTGCTAAGCAAAATAAGTCAGACAGAAAAAACCAAAAACTGTATGACTTCACTCATATGCAGAATGTAAAACTGAAAGCAAAAAGAAAACCAACCAACCAAAAAAAAAATCCATGGACACAATGAATAATTTAATGTTTATTTGGGAACAAGTGGGGAAGGGATGAGAGAAGGGAGAGGGGGTGGGAGAGAAGGGAGGGAGAGCTAAATATATGGTGACGGAAAGAACTCACACTAGGTGGTGAACTTATACAACAAGTCAACAATGTAGTGTAGAATCGTCCACCTGGAACCTATGTGATTCTTGCTAACAAATGTCACCCCAATAAGTCTGACAATAAAACTATTTTTCATGCACTCTTTTCATATAATGGGGTGTTTATTTTATATTATTAAAATATTGACTTCAATTTTAAAATATAAATTATTAAGCAAAAATATAAAGAAACATTAAAAAAGATAAAAGATATTTATTTTTATATAGCATTTGCTATGTTTAGATCTTTATTAAGTAAAATTGATTTTCTGAGTTCAGTACTGATTTGTTCAATAAAATTTATCAGTCTGTGAAGATATTTTCTGCTTACTTGGCTATCTTGAGCTCCATTGGACAAAATTTGACTTCAGCAATGTAATACCCAAAGATTGCCTCTCAGGTGTAGTTTCAGATCTTCCAACAGGTTTCCGTACCTGTTTGAACTACTCTCCTTAGACTTTTTTAACTTGGCTTACATTCTAGGCTCCTTTTGCCTCATTCATTCTGACTTTCCAACCCATACTAAACTTGGCTGGCTTTCTGGTGCACTCCTTGTACATTTCTCTCAGACTCTTCACACTAAACTTCCTAGTAATTGTCTTAGTGTTTACATTGTAATCTTGAGTAATAATTATATTGTTTTCAACTCAATTTCTACCATATGGCAGCATTACATTTTCAGTTTGAAATATGGTAGATCACATGAATTAGTTGACTGAAAAAGCAGAATGGTTAACAAATTTATAAGATATTGCATTTACACTTATTAGCTCTTGCATCTCTCTATTCTTTAGTATCAGAAGTCCAGTGGCCCATGGACTAATCACTGTCACTGATCCCTCCCTAATCATCATCATGGGCTGAGATAGGTTGGAATTATAACGCTTTATTAAGAATCATATCACCCTTGCTGTTTATCTGGTGTCAATCTTGGGGTCTAATTTAGCTAATTAAATTTTATTCTGAATTTTTGTCATTATTTTCTATATGTGAACCTTTTCTTTATTGCCCCTCTCCTTTCAGAATTGGAAATAAACTTCCCATTCTTTGTATGTCAAGAGTTATTTTTAATAAGCCATAGATTAATAGTTGGGAAGTTGTGGGCTACTTACAGAATTCCTGTGAGCTAATTATCTGGACTTTCAGAGTTTCACAGACAATTGGATTCCTTTCTCTGCTCTGTTAGCTATATTATTTGGATTTAAATAATAGTAATTATAATAACAATGAATAACAGTAATTTACTGCAAACTATGTGCTAAAAATCTAATCTATGCAGTTTCCAAGTATTAACAGTTCATTTTTGGTGCAAAGAGTAAATATTTAAACGTTAATACAATTTATATAAAAAGAACATTAAAATTATTAAAGTTTAGAATCAATTAATGAAGTATTCCAATTGCCTCAAGGTCATTGCCAAAATAAAGTAATTTTTAAATTAAAATTTGATGTGGTAATAATTGACATTAGTAACTACAAATAAGAACATTTTAAAGAAAGTTTTAATTAGACACCCAAAAGTCCATACCTTATGTGCTTTCAGTTTCCTGATCTGGTTCAATATCTTTAAAACATTCAATGTAGTAGTCTCTCTAGTAGTTTTTATATTTGTTGAATCCTGATTATTGCTATAAGTTAGTGAACACACTTATCCTAAAAGTTTTTATATATTATAGGCATTCTATCAGTACTGGAGAGATGGTGTAAAACATCAGAAGTTCACTAGTTACAAGGGGCTTACCTAAAGCCAAAAATGATGTAAACATGAAAGGCTGAAATGATACAAATAAACAGAAATCTTAAAAAAAAGTGAGTTCCTGTAAGACAATATGATTAATCACCTGCATCTCTATGACTAATTTAAAAATTAGGATCCAGAGAAGTTTAGAGGAGGATGTATGCATTTGGGCTAACATGACATGGGAAAGTCTTTTGGTGAGAGAAACAATTAGAGCTGGTTTCAAGAGGTAAGAAAAATTTTGGCTGGCTCAAACATTTTAAATCTGTTCTATGACCTATTCCTGTATTTATATTAATGTCCTCTAGAGCTTTTAAATATTTAAGGGATCACAGAAAGATCACAGGGCTAAAGAATGGAAGATACAGATCTAATAGCTCTAGTTTCTTGCTATTGTTACTGAACATCTATTAGAAATTCTGTAATTTCAATCTCTTTTTTTCCTTTCCCCACCTTGTAGTGTTTCTGGGAATTCCCATGTATGGATCACACCCTATTGCTTGGTTCCTATTAAAATGTTTGGGCAAATGATTGAAATTTTCCAATCATCTTGATTGGAAAATGGGCTGCTGCTTTAATCCACAAAAATATTATTTCATAAGGGAGGAAGGTAGTGTAAAATGTGTATAATAAATTGCACATGCTAATTTTTTGTTTTCTTCATTCCTGACAATACAAAACTTGTTATTGCTCTTGCCTTCTTATATTTATTTATTTTGAGTTGCTTGAGTCATCCACAAGTAACTCTCCATTTCCATTCCCTGGGCTCCAGATGCTGTTTAAGGTCTGAAAATGTGTGGTGAGCTTGATATAATATAAGAGTGCCTGAATTTGGATACTTACATCATGAACACTGAAGTTTTTATGCATTGCTAATGAATTGTTTACTGTGTTGAACTTCAAAGGTGAGAATGCTTATATTTGTATAAAGTTGTCATAGATCTATTCATTTTTACTTTAGACAGAGAATAAATTAAAACTCTAGCTATCTTTGGATTGAGCCCTTGACAAATGTATGCTTTCTGCTCCAGTCATTTTCCTCCTTGGCATTTGAAAATAAAATAAAATAAAGACATCAGTGCTTTTGTGCTAAATTAAACTTCTTGAGAGCTTTGAAAATTGAGAGGTTTAGGTTCATTTTAAATTCAGGGTGAATTTCATAGCCATGTCCAAATAACTCAAAGCTGTAACAGGTAAACCCACCTTGTGAGAGTTTACTTATAAGCAGGATTTAAAATTTTGCATAAGCTATAAGGATTTCATCGCACATAAATGACACATTTGCCTCAATAAAAAATAAATTTCATGTTCTTTAAGAAGTTCATTATTAGTGGTCTCATCCTCTACTCTACCAAAAATCAGTGTTGGATTAAAAACCTAATATTTATATGTCTTAGATTTCATGAGAATTTGGATAAAATTAACTGCCATGAGATACTAATGGATGACTGTCTTATAGGATACATTCAGTGTAATATTAGGATAACATTGTACAAGACCTTTTTATTAAAACAAAAATTGATGTTCATATTATTAAATTGATCAAAATATCTACAAATAATCTCTCTGTTTTCTTTGAGTGTAAAGATTTATGATGAATCAATTTGTTGTGTTTTATTTAATTAAAAAAGTTGTTACTCTGAATTCAATAGTGAAGAAAATATATTGCTACTTAATGAAAGATTGTTATAAGTTATGTTGAAAAATCATGAATTAGAACCATACTATCTTGATTGTAATAAAAACAGTTTTTCAAATAATATGTATTTTTCCTACAAGAAATCAACGTTGTTTCATGTCTATTTTTCTTTTTATATTTAATATTTTTCACTTTTGCTGAAAATGTATTTGTGTAAAAAAGATAAAAAGGTATGCATTAAAAACTTATAAATATGCAAAGATAATTTATAATTGATGTTCATTCCACCTGAAAAATTAGGCAACAATAAATGCAGCAAAGTTACAAAATGCAAAGTCAATGTATAGAAATCTATTCCATTTTATATACTAACAATGATACTTCAGAAAAAGAAATGATAGGCAACACCTTTTGTAATTGTGACAAAAAGAATAACTAAAATAAACAAGAAAGGATGTGAATGACTCCTGTGGTCTTTCAGGGAAGAGTTGAGAGTGGCTGGCCTGACCTGGCAGCTGGGAAGCAAAGAGAAGCAGACAGTTTTAAGAGACTTTGTAAGTTAGGAGGACAGGCTTCATTTCTACAATGGATATGAGGTGAAAATAAAAGAATTGAGGACAAACCACTGGATGGATGGTGCAGCCACTTGCTGGGCTGGGAACTCCCATTTCATTCAAGGAACCTTGCGCATCAGTCCCTGTAGGTACAAGTGTTTCAGTGCTAATCGGCCCGCCCACCACCCTCTTAAGGAGGTTCACAGAGAGATCAGGTTTCCCATCATCTCAGGCTCCTTGTCCCATTTAGAGTGCTTATTAATTTTTGAATCAGAGTGCCAAATCAGCTCCAGATCAAAGACAACAGTGGTTTCTCTTCCCTGACTTCAAAATAAGTTTGTAAAGCAATTCGACATTGCACTTCATCCCCCTCCAGCCAGCAAGAAGGAGGTTATCAGACTCAACCCTGAATGGAATGTGATGGAGTAAACAAAGGTGCTGCAATCAAGTGGTCTGCCTGGACAACTTATACACTAAAAACTATAACACATTATTAAAAGAAATTGAAGACACAAAGAAAAGATATTTTATGTTCATTGATTGAAAAAAAATTCAACATAGTATATATGGCCATATTACCCAAAGTAATATGCAGATTTAACGCAATCTTCATCAACATTTCAACAATTTGTTTACAAACAATAGACCTAAAATTATTAGATTTATATATTATAGAATTACAAAAGACCCTGAATAGCCAAAGCAATCCTATGGAAGAAAAAAACAAGGTAGAAGCATCAGCCTTTTAGACTTTGATTTATACTATAAAGCAGCAATAATAAAAAAAGCATGAAAATGGCAGAAAAACAGACACACAGAGCAGTGGAATTAAGTTGAAAACCCAAAAATAAACCTACATGTATAAGGGCAGATAATTTTTGACAAGGGAGCCAAAAGCATACAATAAAGAAAATCTTCAATAAATGTTTCTGAATAAATTGAAAAGCCACGTGCAAAAAATGAATATCACCATATACCAACACCAACTAAAAATAGGTAAAATACCTACACATAAGACCAGAAACAATAAATTTCATAGAAAATAAAAACATTGGTACTAAACTTATGGACCTTAAGTTCAGGGAGTAATTTATGAATTTGACCTCAAAGGTAAGGGAAGTAATAGCAAAAATAAATGAATGGGACTATATCAAACTAAGAAGATTCTGCACAGCAGAAGAAACCATCAACAAAACAAAGAGACAACCAAATGAATGAGAGAAGATATTTGTAAACAACACCTCCAATGAGGGGCTAATAACCATAATATATAAAGAACTTGAAAACAACAACAAAAACAAAAACAGACACTGAACAGACACTGGATAAAGAAGCTGTGGTACATATACACAATGGAATATTACTCAGCTGTAAGAAAAGATGAAATATTGCCATTTGCAACAAAATGGATGAACCTGGAGATCATCATGCTAAGTGAAATAAGCCAGACAGAAAAAACAAAGAACTGCATGATTTCACTCATATGCGGTATATAAAACTGAAAGCAAAGAAAAAAAGA
>PVJL010002373.1:42500-201901 GCA_004026885.1 Lyroderma lyra | reverse complement strand
CGTAATATTAATTTTTTCTATTGTCTTTCTGTTCTCTAATTGGTTTAGCTCTGCTTTAATTTTTATTATTTCTTTCCTTCTGCTGACTTTGGGTTTTGTCTGCTCTTCTTTTTCGAGTTCTTTAAGATGGGATGCTAAGATATTTGCTTGTGATTTTTCTTGTTTCTTGAGATAGGCCTGTAATGATATAAATTTCCCTTTTATTACCGCTTTCGCTGTGTCCCAATAATTCTGATACGTTGTATTTTCATTGTCATTAGTTTCTATATATTTTTTTAATTTCATCTTTTATTTGTTCTTTTATCCAGTCCTTTTTAAATAAGCTGTTGTTTAATCTCCATGTTATGTGGTTTTTTTCTGCTTTCCTTTTACAGTTGATCTCCAATGTCAAAGCTTTGTGGTCTGAGAATACATTTGGTATGATTTCGATCTTCTTGAATTTGCTGAGGCTACTTTTGTGTCCCAGCATATGGTCTATTCTTGAGAATGTTCCATGCGCACTAGAAAAGAAGGTGTAGTCTCTTTTTGCTGGATGAAGTGTCCTGTAAATGTCAATGATGTCCAATTGCTGTAATGGGTCGTTTAGAGCTGTTATTTCCTTATTTATTTTCTGTTTGGATGATCTGTCCATGGCTATTAGCGGGGTGTTTAAGTCCCCCACTATGATTGTGTATTCATCAGTTTCTCCTTTCAAGTCTGTTAGTAGTTTCTTTGTATATTTTGGTGCATCCTGGTTGGGAGCATATATGTTGATTAGTGTCAAGTCTTCTTCTTGTTGCATTGTGCCTTTTATCATTATGTAATGACCATCTTCGTCTTTTACTATCTTTTTTAACTTGAAGTTTATTTCATCAGATATCAGTATGGCCACTCCTGCTTTTCTCTGGTTACCATTTGCTTGGAGTATTGTATCCCATCCTTTCACTCTGAGTCTGTGTTTGTCCTTATGGCTGAGGTGTGTTTCTTGGAGACAGCATATGGATGCATTCTGTTTTTTAATCCAGTGTGCTACTCGTGTCTTTGTATTGGTGAGTTCAATCCATTGACATTTAGAGTGATGATCGATATGTGAGGAGTTCCTGTGGCCATTACTTATTTCTTTCTTTGTTTTTGTTTGTTTGTTTGTTTGTTTGTTTGTTTTTGTTTCTTTCTTGTTGCCCCAACTTTGTTCCATTTTTCCTGATGTTTTGTTTCAGGCTGAAGAGCCTCCTTCAGTATTTCTTGGAGTGATGGCCTCGTGCTGGCAAATTCCCTCAGCTTCTGTTTGTCTGAGAAGGTCTTTATTCCACCTTCATATCTGAAAGATAGTTTTGTTGGATAATTCATTCTTGGCTGGAAGTTTCTCTCTTTTAAATTTTTGAATATTGGGTTCCACTCTCTCCTGGCTTGTAGAGTTTCTGCTGAGAAATCTGATGCCAGCCTGATGGGTTTTCCTCTAAAGGTTATAGTTCTTTTTTCCCTGGCTGCCTTGAGAATTGTCTCTTTGTCTTTAGTTTTGGACATGTTTAGTACCATGTGTCTTGGAGAAGATCTGTTGGGGTCCAGGTATCTGGGGGACCTGTTTTCTTCTTGAATTTGGGGTTCCAGATCTTTCCATAGGTTTGGAAAGTTCTCATCTACGATTTGTTTGAGTATGCACTGTGTAGATTGTTCTGCCCCTTCTTCTATTCCTATTATCCTGATGTTGTTTTGTCTCATGGAGTCGGATATTTCTTGCAGAGTTCTTTCAGTCCTTTTGGTTCTATATTCCCTCTCTTCCTCTTTCTGAGCTGTTTCCATGTTCTGATCTTCAATATCACTAATTCTTTCCTCCATCTGGTTGGTCCGGTTTTCCCATGGCAGTTATTTCATTTCTCACTTCTTTTATGGTATTATTTATTTCTCGTATTTCCGTCTCAATCTTTCTTGTGTTTTGAATTTCTTTGTTAAATTGTTCTTTTTGTTCACAGAGTTCCTTTTTTATGTCATTTATATCCTTTTTTATGTTATTTATCTCAGCTATGGTGTTCTGCCAATAGGTTTTCATTTCTCTCACAGCTGTTAGAATCGCTGCTTTAAATTCTCTGTCACTTAAATTCGAGCCTTCCAGATGTAACAAGCTGTCTTCTGGGTTAATTTCATCTGCTTTCTGAGGAGTTTTAATTTTTAAGGAATTCATCCTGTCCACTGGGATCTTCCTCTTTGACATGAGGGCTTTATGTTCACTGCCCAGATTATTGCTTTTGTGGTGTCTTGCTGTAGGGCAGACACTAGGTGGCACTGGGGGTCAAGTTTTGGGGGAGAGGGGGCTGTTTGTTTCTTGTTTCTGATCTCCTACTGCGTTTGGAGGCTATGCGCATATATCCTGGGGAGAGGCCAACAAAAGGCTTTCGGCCCTTTGCTGGGGAAGCTGTTTTTCTAGCTGGGGTGAATGCTAGCAAATCAAATCAGTCTTTCTTCCCAGCCCTGATTCAGTACCTGGCTGTCTAAAGGCTCACATTGCTTTCGGAACTCTGGGGTGCACGAGGAAGTGCCCGCTCCATAAGTCCAAAGCTGTGGGCCTGGCCTGAGACATCAGGGTCGCCTTTGCAGCAGGCTGGGAACAGGAACTGCAGCCTTGTGTAGGTCTCCAGGGGGCTTAGAGCTGGGGTGTTATCTTTGCAGTTCAGAGTCCTCGCTCAGCCCTTCTACCACTCAGAAGTTCCAGAGACTGGCTCCCAAACTCCTTCAGTCCCCAGCTTCCCAGTCTCTCTCCCCTCCCCCAAACTGCGCAGCTCGGAATAGTCAGCAGGGGTCGCGTTCGGATCCCGCGTGGTCCCTCTGCTCCCTTCCCTCTCCCGGACTCGCCCCCTTCTCGACAGCCTTCAGGTGTTTACTTGTGATTTGTGGATTTCTCAACAGCCGGTTTGTCACTCGGGGTCCTCTTTCTTGACTCCTGGATGGCCGTTCAATTGTGTTTTCAGGGAGAGGCTTTAGGAACCTCCTCTCCAGTCGCCATCTTGTCTTCTCTCTAATTAAATTATTGATTGAGTTTCACTCTTACACATGGTCAGAATATTCTACATATTGCAATAGTCCTTTCCTCCATCCTCACCCTCCGTCAATTTACAAATAATTCTTTCTAATAAAGTCCCTTCTTATTAAGTCCAGATCTGTTGTTGTTGTTGTTGTTATTTGACATTACAATATTACAGTCTAGAAGGGACATTCTTCATATTACCGCATGCATGAATTTTCTTTTAAAACAATTGTCTGACTCTTATATTTTTATGGTTTTAGTTCTAAGTATTGGATTAATTGCTGTTGTCTCATTCTTCTCAAAAGATCAGCCCTGAAATTCCATAGCCTGTTGTAGGGTTAAAAAGAAACAACAGGCAGAAGTGGAGGTACTTTTGCTAATCCCCACAAAAACTGGATACCTAGTCTAATTGTAATTTCAAGGTCTTCCAGAAATGCAATTTCAAACTAAGAGTATGGAATTTCTTTTACATCACTTGTGAGGTTACCTGCCTCCTAAAACCTCCTGCCTTCCCCTAGAGTAATATAACTTTGCCTGAAATAATCCCCTTTTTAAACTTTCTTATCCCACCATTTTTCTGCCTTTTACTGGATGGGATGCTGCCTGATTTAAGAATCATTCAATAAAGCCAATTAGATCTTTAAATTTTCTTAATTTTATTTTTGTTCTTTAACAATAGCTCCTCACCATTAAGTACATACACTTTGTGCTCTAGATAAAACAAGAAATGTTTGATGTACTGTAAAACCATTATATTCTTAAATCTGTGCACAGGCATTTAATTCCTAAATTACTTTAGTGTCCTGTATAATGTTTTGCTAAAGCGCAGTATTCTTTTTTTTTTTTTAAGTACAAGCAAGCAAATGATTTATTACTCTTTAGGTGATTAGAATAAGAGGTAAATGAAGTAGAACATTGAGGAAACATCAATTGTACCAAATTAATATCTGCGTACTACCACCACAATATTGTAGCCAGATTTTAAAAACTCTTCAGGCAAGTCGAATTCTGTTCAAGCATGTTTATTTTGCTAATGATTTCATGCTAATTTTGAAACAAGATTGGCCTATTAAATGACCAATTAATAATATTAAACTTTTATCTGCTGTGGACCCTTCATAGCTGGAGCTTTGCATTTAGGTAGCATTTTTTTTTAATTCATTTTTTATTTTTAGACTTTTTGGGGTGACATCTGTTAGCAAGAATTACATAGGTTTCAGGCATACAATTCTACAGTGCGTTGTCAACTTATTGTGTAATAAGGTCACCACCTAATGTGTCTTCTCTTTCCATTACCATATATTTAGCTCCCTCTCCTTCTTCTCCCACCCCCTCCCCTTTCTCCCATCCCTAACCCACTCATCCCTAAATAAACATTAAACTATTGATTGTGTCCATGGGTTATTTGCTTGTTTGTTCATTTCTTTTTTCTTTATTGCAGTTTTATATTCCACATATGAGTGAAGTATTCTTTCTTTATGTTAGCCTATATTATATATATCATGATTTATGTTAATGTGATCATTATTTATTTAATTGGATAATTTTACTTGAAAAAATATAAATTGTTTCTAGTTTAGATGGCATTAATTGAAAAGAAAGACAACTATAAAACCTCAGTGATTTACAATGAAAATAATTAATTTTTTCCTCATGCTACTTGAGGACTGCAACTCAGTTATAGTATAGCTGGGCTCTGCTGAATTTCATGTACCTTTTACTCAGGGACTAAAGGTGATAGAGGAGGTACATTATCTGGGACATTATATTCCCAGTGTTAGGTAAGAAGTTAGTCATGAGTGACAGGAGAAGCAGAAGGTCCTTACCCATATCCACACCCTGGGGACCACCAGGGCCCAACCCCTTGAGAAGTTAGCCAGGTCCATTATCAGCTACCTCTAAATTAAAAAAGATAAAGTCATAAAAAAAAATGCAGGAGAAGGAATTAGCCCTGGCACATTATCAGCTATCCTCAAATTAAAAAAGGTTAAGGAAAAGTTAAATAGCCCCACTTATTCAACCATAAATCCTACTTCTCAAAAACAGGTTATTATGATCACAAAAGAGGGAGGAGAGGGAGAGACTTCCTCCACCCATGATGATAAAAATCCTCAAACAATGTAAGAAGAGGCTGCTTCCCTCTCTTGGGTCACCATGCTCCATATCTCAGAGTGTACTTTATTAATAAACCCTTAACTATCCTATACTTTGGAAATGGAAAATTACTGACAAAGATGTTTACTGTAAATTCTGTAGACTGTTTAATGTAAATTCTATGAACTCCCACTTCTGCATTCCTTTCACTCTTTGCTTAAAGTACGCATTTAGCTCCTGTAACTTTGCTTGCTTATTGTGTCAGATTCCACCCCAATTCTGTAAGAGTCTGAAAAGCCAGTTAGTCGGGGCTCAGAATTTGGAGGCTGTACCACCTCTGAGCCTGCCTGTATAATAAAACTGGTTCTCCAAATCTCTGAGTGTCATTTGACTTCCTCAGTTACCTGTCCTGCTGCAGCATTTCAGTTCCCTGACTGCAAAGCCAACAGTTCTGGCCTGTTGCGCCAGTGGCATGGCTACAGAAACCAACCGGCAGTGGAAGGCCTACTGAGCTGAACGAGATGGAACCACTCGGAATTTTCATGGGACCTCCTTCCCAGGGAGGGGGTCACCACACCCAGAGGTGACCCGTACTAGCTACACTCCATGGAGTAGACAAATTAAACCCTTCAGGGATCAGGGCTCCGGATAAAGTAAGGTCCAAGGACCAAAGCCCCAGTCAGGCCCATCTTCAGATGAAAGGGAAGCTTGATCACTTCCCAAAGTCTCCACTGCAAGACGCCAGGTAGGGAAAACCCAGGGGCTGGGAGGGATATGTGACAACCTCTGTGTGATTGGATGTGTGACTGTGTGACTGTGTCCGTGACTCCATGGCAGTAGCTACAGGGTCTGAGTGGGCCCCAATCTGCAGTTTTGTGGAGCTGTTATAAGGCAAAACAGTGACTTGTCCTCTCAGGGACAACCAGGCCTGGAGTTTATACAAGTGCACCTTAGCCAAGATGCACCTTAAAGTCATGTGAGGGACGCAGCCAAGCAGGCTTCTGAAAGGCCTCCTCAGAGGGCTCCCCTTCGCTGTTCATTTTGCAACACCAGACATGGGAGGGCACCTGGGAGGATCATATTAGGTACATAAAGGAATGAGGTCCAGACAGTCCAAGCCAATTGTAGTAGATTGTATGCTCAAGAACGTCAAGAAAAATTATTCTAATGACTAAGGTGGTAGATTGATGTGAGGAAAACTTTGAAGGCTTCGTGAAATTGACTGGCCTAGTTTGTAGGTCGGCTGGCCACCAGAAGGGACCTTAGACCTCCCCAAGGTCTTTGCAGTTTATAAAGTAATCACTGGGAGCGCTGGCTACCCTGACCAGTTTCCCTACATAGACTCATAGTTGCAAATAGCATGGATTCTCCCTCCTTTGCACTAACAGTAAGGGACAGTGCAGGAATTTAATAGCTCAACCCCAAAAGGGGGGAAGACCATCAAAGTCAATTAATCAGGGAGACCCACAGGAGAAACTGGCCCCTCTGCCGTACACCCTGCCAGTGCCAGCTGTTCCTCAGGCACCAGTTGACCTGTCTGAGAGCCCCCCACCATTGGTCTCCCCTCCTCATGAGCTGGAGCCCACCCAGCTGGACCCAGAACCCATCGTAAGGAGGCTGTGCTTGCCCCAACATGCAGCCACCTACCAGATGCCCTTGTGGGAAACCTGGGAACCCCATCAACTGAATGTGGATGGCACCATTCAGCCAGGGCAACTGCTATTACTACCGGGTGTGAACCAGGAATTCAACCTTTGCATCTGTGAAAAGAGACACATGGCCTCGAGGGTCCTCACCCAAACTTTCAGACCTTGCAAAGACCCATGGCCTACCTGTCAACTTGACCTGGTAGCTGCTGCATGGACCCCTTGCCTCCAAGCACTGGCAGTCACTGTCACTAATAGCCAAAGCTACCGATGGCTCACTAGTGCCAGGATGGCACACTACCAAGGCCTACTGTGTGAGAACCTATGGGTGACACTGGCAACAATGAGCACCCAAATTCGGTCACATTCCTTCCTGTGGAGGAGGCCCACCTCACCATAACTGTTAGGAAATCATGGGTGACATCTTCTCCAGCTGGCCCGACCTCAGTGAAGTTCCCCTCCCTGCGCCTGTCCTGGTACTCTTCACAGATGGAAGCAGCATCATCCAGAACAGGAAATGCAAGGCCAGATATGCAATAATTACCCAAGATCAAGTCATCAAGGCTGAGCCACTGCTACAAGGATGGTCAGCCCAAAGGGCCAAACTATGGGCCTTAAGTCAGGCACTCAGGTATGAGAAGGGAAAGAAAGTCAACATCTACACTGACACCAAGTACACCTTCACCACTTTACATATCCATGGGACCATTTACAAAGAAAGGGGGTTACTTATGGCCAGAAGGAGATCAAAAACAAAGAAGAAATTCTCCAGCTACCTGAAGCTGTTTGGCAACTGAAAAAAATAGCAGTCATGCACTGCAAAGGACACCAAAGGGGGACTGACTCAATCAGTCAGGGAAACAGCTTGGCAGATCAGGCAACACCAGAAGCTGCTGCCATGACCAAGATGGCTCCAAACCCAGACCCAGCCTCCAAGTTACTTTTAGCACCAAGCTGACCAGAAAATCTGAGGTACATGCCAGAGAAAGACCAATGGGCAAAGGCCAAAGGCAGTACCTGGACTAATGAGGGCTGGTGGCAACTGCTGGACCAGAGACTTTTGATGCCCAGGGGATTAGTTTATCACATGGTCAAAAATGACTATGACCTGATTCACTGGGGAAAGACGAGTCTCCAGAAGAGACTCACCAGATATTAATACATTGCCAGACCCCAGGCTGTATGTGCCCAAGTCAGCACTAGATGTATAACCTGTGCCAAGAACTATGCAGCACAGGGACTAGGCATGTTCCAGGAATCCAGTCCACTGAGATGGCTCCCTTTGAAGACATAGAAATAAACTTTACCTCTGTAAAGTCATGCCATGACTATGATTACCTACTTATCTTGGTTTGTACTTACTTGAAATGGGTTGAGGCAATTCCCAAGTATACTGAGAGGACACAAGAGGTATGAAGGCTCTGCTAAGAGAAATAGTACCTCATTATGGGCTCCCCTATCAATAGGGTTGGGCGATGGACCTGCCTGTGTATCCCATGTTGTCCAAACTATAGCAAAATTGTTGAAGATCAACTGGAGGGTACACACTGCCTACAGGCCTCAAAGCTCAGGAAAAGTTGAACACATGAACTGAATGCTCAAGACAACACTAGTTAAGTTCTGTCAGGAAACAGGACTCCCATGGGTAGATGTACTACCTCTCACTTTAAGACGAGTCTGATGTGCTCCCAGGCCCTCAAGATATTCCCCATTTGAAATTCTATATGGGAGAACCCCACCTACCATCAGTAGGCTTAAGGGTGACCCTCAGCAACCAGGGGAACTAGACCTGTCAGTCCAACTCCAGATGTTAAGAAAGACCTTCTGCACAATAAGCCAAGATGTTTTAGGTTGGGCCCCAATCCCTCTAGGAAACTAGGTCCACCCCCACCAGCTGGGACATATGGTCTGGGTTAGACCTGGAAAAAGGAACCCTTACAACCTGTGTGGACAGACCCACACATGGTTATACTGGCTACTCCAATTGCTGTTAAAATTGCAGGTACAGCACCCTGGATCCACCATACTCAAGCCAAAAAGGCTGATCCTGGCAACCCATTGAATACCTGGCTGACCCAAGCCATTTCTACACAACCATTGCAAATAATACTGTGGAAGGTGCCAGACATCCAGCCCTGGGCCAAGTGAAGGATGCAAAGGACCTCCACTGGCGGCACTGGGAATTCCAACCAGCGGCAGAACTGTAATGACCTGCCAGCCCCTACTTCTAGCTGATGCCGGGATCCTGACCCTGCTCTTAGCTACAAGTGGAGGCACCCCCATATACTAGGACTCTGTATCCTCTGAGCTATTATCTAGTTCATTGAAACCACAGTGAACAGGGCAACCACTGCTTGAGTACTAGCCTTTACAAGGATACCATCCACTGGCCTTCACCGAGTTGAAGATATATGGTGATGCTTCATTAACAGAGTTATAAGGAAAGCAAAGAGGGGAATGAAATGGAAAATTACTGACAACGCTGTTTAATGTAAATTCTGTGAACTCCCAATTCTGTTTTCATTTCACCAGTTAACTAATATACACATTTAGCTTCGGTAACCCTGCTTGCTTATTGCATCAGTCTGTCCCCACCCCAATACTATGAGTTCCAAAAGGCTGTTAGTCAGGGCTCAGAATTTGGAGACTGTAACTCCTCTGAGCCCACCAGCATAATAAAACTGGTTCTCCAACTCTCCGAGTGCCGTTTCACTTTCTTGGTTACCTGTCCCGCCACCACACTTTCACGAACTCTATTTCTTGACTAATTTATTCTCCAAGAAGACAAGAATCAAGACAAAAATTACCATTTTCCTGGTAACATCATCCTTGTACATGTGACTGAGATTATTTCCAGGTAAGCAATGGCCTCACCTCCTAGACTTGAGGTAATTTTTCTTCCCTTTCCCTCTTACTTTCTATATTCCTTCCTATGATCGTGTCATGTCAGCAGCAAAAATTAGTGGGCATGGTTCAGACATTTAAAAGTCATTGGGGAGTCTACCATCTTAAAGTCTCCCTGGCAGGATGACTTGACACAGTCTGGGACACTAGATCTAGGTCCCACCGAGCAGAAGGAAGACCCGCACAATTTGCAGACACACAGTTCACAAGCATTCATGCTCACTCCTTGCAGTGCCTCCGTAGTATGTTTCATAGTTGACTCGGCCTCTCTCTCTGTCTCTCTCTCTCCACTCAAATTTCTAGCCAAAGTGCAAAATCTCCTGCTTGCGAGCTATGCAGTGGTGGCAGAAACTGCCACATCTCTCTCTGGGAAGCAGGTCACCAGGGCTCAATCTTCAACATACTTGGGTCCTACCAGAATGGCCCATTGCTAGAGTGCATTCCAGCAAGGCTTAGCCTCACTCAAGCTGCCGAGGCAGGGAGAGGGTGGGGAGGCAAAAACAGGAGGGGCAAAGCCCCCTAAGGCCACCTATGGCACAAGGGAATTCCCTTTCACCCATTCTTTGCCCAACCCACGTGCTGTGTATGGGCTGCTGCTTCATTCACTTTTGTCTCAGCAATAGGAGGGGGAACAACTCACAGAGCTGCAGGTGGCACAGGGAACTCCCCCTCATGCTGTCTCTCCCTCACCTCTCTCTTAACCTTTCTTTTCCAATATCTTTCCTCTCCTTGCTCCCTTAATTTCCTTTCCCTTTTTACCATTAAAGTCCTTTTTTATTCCTTTCTGTTTTAATTTGTTTCAGGAAGCTTTATATTTTACTCTTCTCCATTACACAAAACAATCAGATTAGAATTGTCTCTACCCTTCACGTTGTCTCTGCTATTATCCAAGTTCCTGACACTTGTCCTTCTTCTGCCATATCCTCCCTACTAGAGTTTATGCCCCTAGAAGTCTTCCCTGCCCCCTTAAACTCTTTACTTACATAAGACCAGAGAAGCCTCTTAACCTAACATCTAGATGGCTCATATACCCACACTTATCTAACACCTTTGGGTCCTAAGTTTCCATCTGAGTTCATTGAGGAAACATGCAGGGCTGGTTTCCCCAACCTCCAAAATTTGGCAGGCACCGCCTTCTTAGGGCATTTAAGACTACTGGGCACCTTCCCCATTTGAACCTCAAATATGAGGTCCTTTTCTAGCTCCCAAATTTCTAAGTTGCCATCCTTCTTTTTTAATTAACACCCCATAGCAGATGCCCCTCTGGACTTGCTTAATATGAGCACCAGGTGGTATGTATACTCTTTGTGGTCTGCCATTCTTCTCTTTTAATTATCATCCCATAGCAGATGTCCACCTGAACTTTCATGACATAAGCACCACATGGTATCCATACCATTTGTGATTTGCCATCAATAACTGGCCAGAGACGTCCACCACTAACTAATCTTTGAGTACCTGGAATTCCAGAGCTCTGGAGTTATGACCCTGAGACATTGGGCTTTTAACTCTCAGGTTTTTTTTTTTTTATCTTTACAGATGAGAAATCAATCATCCATACTCTGTAGAATCCCTCTGGGGCTGTATTTTGGCCCACTGGGCTTGATTTGATCTGCAGACTAAAGAAACAGAAACTTATCTTATTTTGTCACACAGCATGGTCACAATGCAAACTCCCCAGGGGAAACTTGGCCACTAAATGGGAGCATTAATTATAAATACCATACTCCAATTAAACTTCTTTCGTTAGCAACAGGGCAAGTGGTCAGAAATTTCCTATGTCCAAATATTCTTCTTGCTTCAGGATAGCAAGGACCTTCTTTGACAATGTAAACTAACCACTCTAGCAGTTTTACAACCTTGCAAGGACTCTCCACCTATATCTGCTTTATAGCTCAGTCAAAAGCTCCTACTTCTTCAGCCCCTGTGCCATCTATATATCTGGCACTTCCCCCAACCCTGAAGGCCCTCCTCCATCACTTCAAAAGGTATGCTACTAGTGGAAATGATTGGAGGAGTTTGTCTCCCAGCTAGTCTGCAAGACTTTTCTTTATAGAGCTAAAATAAATGAAGACTGACCTTGAGAGATACTCCAATAATTCTGATGGGTACATAGAAGTTTTCCAGCATGTCACTCTGGACTATGACTTGACTTGGAAGGATGTCATGATCATATTAAGCAAAACCTTGTTAGATACTGAACAGAAAAGAATTCTAAAGGAGGCCAGGAAATATGCTAATAGTCTCCACCTGTCTGACTCTAAGTATCCTATTGGGGAAATGGCTGTACCCCATATAAACCATGGATAGAATTATAATGATGCTAGCCAAAAGTGGAAGAAAGACTATTTTATAATTTGCATTAAAGTTGGCCTCAAGACAGGACAACAGAAGGCCATTAGCTACTCCAAGGTAATGGCCGTTAATCTGGGGCCAGAAGAATATCCAGCAATATTTTTAGAGAGGCTCAAGTAGATCCTCACTAAACACACAAACTTAGACCCTAGTTCTTATGAGGGTCAAGTCATCCTAAAAGACAGATTCCTAACCTAGTCAGCCCCTAACATTAGACAGAAGCTCCAAAAGATTATTCAAGAACCTGGGGTAACCTTAGATGAAATGATAAATGTAGTCACCTCAGTATTTTACAATCAGGATCAAGAGATGAAGGCCACAGCTCAGGAGATGAAGGCCACGGCTCAGGAGAAGGAACAAAGGAAGGAGGCTAGGCATATCAGATAACAGTGGCCCTTAATGGACAGCCACAATCCAAAGGTACCTTGGTCCCCATGACAAAGGACTCAAATAAGTGCATCATCTGTTGCCAAACTAGATATTGGATAAAGAAATGTCCTAATAAGGAGAAACCCTCTAAGTTTGCCTATTATAAATGCAGATAGAGAGGCCATTAGTCTGCTCTCTGCCCCTTGGGTTGAGGGACACTTAAGATGAGGAAAAAACTCAATTTACAAATGGCTCTCTGGAACCAAAGAGGCTGCCTCCAGTTGGTCCCAACACAAGAAGTCACCATTACTGGACTAGAGCAGAGGTCACAAATGGATGTGGCAGGTAGGACAATAACATTCCTTTTAAATAATGGAGCTACCTACTCTGTCCTGACTTCTCCAGACCCTTCTCTTCCCAATCCTGTACTGTCCTAGGAATTGCAGGTAAGTCAATTTCTCAATTTTTCTACTCCTCCTTTATGTTGCTTATGGATGGATATTTTTTCACTCAAGACTTTCTTGTCATGCCTGAATGTCCAAGCCCCCTTTTGGGTAGAGACATATTGAATAAATTAGGAACCAAATCATCCTAGGGGAATCTCTTGAGCCCTAACCCCCTTACAGATGCTTCTATCATCTGTTAAGCAAAGTACCTCCTCTGAACCTGAAAACTGGGAGACTCTCATTGACTCCTCTGTCTGGGACCAGGGCATCCCTGGGCAAGCTAAATCTGATACTCCAGCTGTGGTTAGCATTAAGGATCCCACTCATTTTCCCAACCATAGGCAATATCCACTAAAGCCTGAGGCTAATCTTGGCCTGAGGCCTATAATCTCAAAATTTTTACAGCATGGATTTCATTAATACTCCAATGCCAGCTATCTCATGATATGGCAGAAATCTTAGTAAAGACAGAAAAACAAACAAACAAACAAAACAATAGATCTCCTGCAGAAACAACTAGATTCACTAGCTAATGTAGCTCTACAAAACAGGAATGGTTTAGATCTCTTCACAGCTGCTAAAGGGAGAAACTGCCTCTATCTGAAAGAGAGATACTGTTTCTATGTCAATAAATCAGGGATAGTCCAGGGAAATAGTCAAGAAATTTTAGAACAAACCTCAAACCTTAAAAACTTCACCGAAGACTTGGTTGGGTATTAAATCATGGCTATTTTTCCTACTTCTTCCTTTAACTCTCCATGCCCTTATGATTATTCTTCTATTATCTTTTGGGCCCATGCTACTATTTTTTTTTTTAGTGGTAGTTCCCTAGCTGGGAGTTGAACCCAGGCTGTGGCGTTGAGAGTGCCGAAGCCTAACCACTACACCACCAGGTAACCCCCCAGTGCTACTCTTAGTCAAACTACTAAATCTATTTTCTCTTGCATGTAGCTGATCTGGCTCCAGATAGTACTTGCCGAGTGATATCAACTTATACACTCTGACAGTCTCATAGCATACTCTTCCTCCTGTTGACAGAGAACAAGTGTGGAAACCCAAACCCTGACCTTGTCCCCAACCATCTTGAAGCAGCTAAAGAGGGCATCTTTCACAAACCTCAATGATTTGGGTTTCTATTACTTGAGGGGGGAATGTTAGGTAGGAAGTTAGTCATAAGCAACAGGAGGAGCAGAAGGTCATCACTCATGACTACATCCTGGCGACCACCCAGGCCCAGCCCCTGGAGAAGTTAGCTGGATACCTTATCAGCCGCCTCTAAATTGAAAAGGATAAAGTCATCAAAAAAAAGAAAAAGAAAAGAAAAAAGAAAAGCAAGAGAAGGAATTAGCCCTGGCTCATTCAGCTATCCTCAAATTAAAGGAATAAGGAAAGGGGAAATAGCCCCCCTTATTCAATCATAAATTCTACTTCCCAGAACCAGGTTATTATGCAGCTTTAGTTCTTTCAGAAGGATCACAAAGGGGGTGGGGGGTTACCCATAGATATGAAAACCTCTGAACAGTTTAAGAAGGACCTGCTTCCCTTTCTTGAGTCAGCCTGCTCCATGTCTTGGAGTGTACTTTCTTTACTAATAAACTCTTAACTATCCTATACTTTCACAAACTGTCTCTTGACTGAATTCTTTCTCCAAGAAGACAAGAGCCAAGGAAAACTCACTATTTTCCAGTAACCCATGGTGGAGGATAAGAACAAGAGTGACAGCTAAAACACACAAAGACATTTCAAGCTTTTGCTCAGATATGACATATGTCATGACTTCTCATGTTCTTTGGACAAAGCAAGTTACATGGTCAACTGTAAGATTATTGGAGTAGAGAACCAGATCCCACTGGCTGGTAGTGAGGTGTGACAAAGAGGTGCTATAATAAATCTGACTGAAAGTAACCTCACGGAGTGGTCTGATCATAAATTCATAACTGGGCAGGTCATGGTGGGTAGTCCAAACCCCAGGCACACAAGTTCTTTAGTAAAAGTTCTGCCTTAAGCAAACCCTGTCCATTATTCTTGTGCATGTAGGTAAACATGCCTTTGAAAGACCAGAATAATTCTTTTTCAGATCCCTGAGTTTTAACAACCCTCAAAATGAACAGTCTTATCAATGATTTTGTGATCCAATCCCTGCCTTGCTTTCTCTTATCTTCATTTAATTTTCCCTACATTGCCTTTCTAATTCCAAATGCATAAAAGAAACTGCAAACTGACATTATGAGAAGTATTTTCCTTAGTCTGCTCAGATCTTGCTTCCAGGCATATTGTCTGTTTGGCTCAAATAAACTCACAAAAGTTTTGCATGTTCTTACATAGAAAGAAGGAAGTTTTCTAAAGCTTCCATAACAAAGTACCACAAACCAGGAGACTTAAAATAACAAATTTAATTTTCTAACAGTTCTGGACTCTACAAGTCTATAATCAAGACGTCAACAGAACCATGCTTCCTTTGAGACCATGGGTAAAATTTTTTCTTGCTATTTCCTAGCTTCTGGTTCTGTCCATCAATATTTGGTGCTCTTTAGCTTTATAGACCAAAAAAGGTGGGAGAGGAGCCTCTATTTAAATGCAAACTGCAAAATTGTTATTCTCAAATCATTTGAGATCTTGCTCTCAAACATTTTGGTTCCCTGACCGGGAAGCCAACTGTGCTGGCTCATTGTGCTACTGGCTTGATGATGGAATGAACAGTGGAAAAGTCTACAGAGTTGAATGAGGAGGAGCAACATGAAACCTTTATGGGGCCTCCTTCCCGGGAGACCACTGCACCTGAGGTGACCTGATCTAGCCAGACTCCATGGAGAGATTAACTAACCCCTTCTGGAATCAAGACTCTGGATAAGGTAAGGTCCCTGGACCAAAGCCCCAATCAAACCCGTCTTCAGATGGAAGGGGAGCTTGATCACCTCCCAAAGTGTCCACTGTGAGACACCAGGTAGGCAAAACCCAGGAGCTGGGAGAAATATGTGATCACCTCTGTGTGATTGGATGTGTGACTGTGTGACTGTGTCTGTAGCTCCACAGCAATAGCTATGGAGTCTGAGTGGGCCTCAACCTGTGGTTCTGTGGTGACATCATAAGGCAAAATGGTCACTTGTCCTCTCGGGGACAATCGGTCCCAGGGATTATATGGGTGCAGCTCAGCCAAGACATGCCTTAAAGTCCTGTGAGGGATGTGGCCAGGCAGGCACCTGAAAGGCCTCCTCAAGGGGCTCCCCTCCTTTGTTTGTTTTGTGATACCGGACATGGCAGGGTACCTGGGAGGATCACATTAGGTACATAAAGGAATGGGCTCCAGCCAGTCCAAACCAACTGTATTAGATTGTATGCTCAAAAACTTCAAGAAAGTTTATTCTGATGATTATGGTTTTGAATTGATGTGAGGAAAACTTCAAACTTTCTGTGAAATTGACTGGCCTAGTATCCAGTTCAGCTGGCCACCAGAAGGGTTTTTAGACCTCCCCAAGGTCTTGGCAATTTATAAAGTCATTATTGGGAGTCCTGGCCACCCTGACCAGTTTCCCTACATAGACTCATGTTTGCAAATAGCATAGAGTCTCCCTCCTTGGGTTTGGTTCTGTGCAAACAATAAAGGACAGCACAGGGTTTTAATAGTTGAACCCCAAAAGGGGGGAAGACCACCAAAGCCAATTCATCAGGAAGATCCAGAGGAGGTGCCAGCCCTTCCACCATATACCCAGCCAGCCCCCCAGCACCGACTGCTCCCCTGGTACCAGTTGACCTGCCTGAGACCTCCCAACCATTGGTCTCCTCTCCTCATGAGCCAGAGCCTGTCCAGCCAGACCCAGAATCCACTGGAAGGAGACTACTCTCAGCCCAACATGAAGCCACATATGAGGTCTCCAACAACTGAGTGGCACCATTCTGCCAGAGCAACCTCTGTTATATTACCGGTCATTCAGCACCACAGGTCTTCTGAATTGGAAACAGTATATGCTGTCCTACTCTGAGAAGCCATAGACCTTTATCAACCTTCTAGAATTGATCTGCCAAACACACCAGCCAACCTGGGATGACTGTCGCCAATTACTTCTCACTCTATCCAATACTGAAGAGCAGTGGTTCTCCTGACTGAGGCACAGAAATGGCTATAAGAGCAGGTCCCAGCCAGAACCCTTGACTCTGAAGCATGGGCCCGAAATGCAGCACCCAACACCAAGCCTACCTGGTACTTCAATATGGAAGAGGAAAGAAATGCCTTGCAGCTATATCAAGAGGCACTCATTCATGGAGTCAAGGCAGAAGCCAAGAAGCCCACCTGACCATAACTGTGAGGAAACCATGGGTCACATCTTCTCCAGCCGGCCCGACCTCACTGATGTTCTCCTCCCCACACCTGACCTGATACCTTCACAGATGGGAGCAGCTTCATCCAGAACAGGAAATGAAAGTCTGGTTATGCAATAATTACCCAAGACCAAGTCATCAAGGCTGAGGCACTGCCACAAGGATGGTCAGCTCAAAGGGCCAAGCTACGGGCCCTAAGTCAGGCGCTCAGGTATGCGGAGAGGAAGAAAGTCAACATCTACACTGACTCCAAGTATGCCATCACCACTTTACATATCCATGGGGCCACTTACAAAGAAATGGGGCTACTTACAGCTGGAGGAAATGAGAGCAAAAACAAAGAAGAAATTCTCCAGCTACTTGAAGCTGTTCAGTAACTGAAAAAAAATAGCAGTTGTGCACTGCAAAGGACATCAAAGGGGGACTGACCCAATCAGTCAGGGAAATGATCTGGCAGATCAGGCAGCACAGAAAGCTGCTGTCCAGACCAGGGCAGCCCCAAACCAGAACCCAGCCTCCCAGGTATTTTTAGTGTCAAGCCTACTGGAAAATCTGAGGTACACTTCAGAGGAAGACCAATGGGAAAAGGATGAAGGCAGTACCCAGACTAATGAGGTCTGGTGGCACCTGCTGGACCAGAGACTTTTTATTCACAGGGGATCAGTTTATCCCATGGCTAAACAATATCATGACCAGACTTATTGGTGAAAGACGAGTCTTGAGAAGGGACTCACCAGATATTACTACATTGCCAGACTCTGGGCCCTATATACCCATGTCAGCACTAGATGTATGACCTGTGCCAAGAACAATGTGGCACAGGGGCCTAAGCTTGTCCCAGGAATCCATCCACTGAGACAGCTCCCTTTGAAGACATAGAAATTAACTTTACCAAGGTGAAGCCATGCCAGGGCTATAAATGCCTGCTTGTCTTGGTCTGTACTTACTCAAAATGGGTCAAGACAATTCCCACTCATACCGAGAGGGCACAAGAGGTTGTGAAGGCTCTGCTAAGAGAAATGGTACCTCATTATGGGCTCCCCTTTTCAATAGGGTCAGACAATGGACCTGCCTTTGTATTCCATGTTGCCCAAACCATAGCAAAATTGCTGAAGATCAACTGGAGGTTACACACTACCTACAGGCTTCAAAGCTCAGGAAAAGATGAATGCATGTACCAAACCCTCAAGACCACGCTAGCTAAGTTCTATCAGGAAACAGGACTCCCATGGGTAGATGTACTACCTTTCACTTCAACACGGGTCTGATGTGCTCCCAGACCCTCAGGATATTACCCATTTGAAATTCTATACGGGAGGTCCCCACCTATCATCAGTAGGCTTAAGGGTGATGATCCTCAGCAACTAGGGGAACTAGGCCTGTCAGTCCAACTCCAGCTGTTAGGGAAGATCTTTCGCACAATAAGCCAAGATGCCTTAGATTGGGCCCCAATCCCTCTAGGAAATCAGGTCCACCCCCACCAGCTGGGAAATATGGTCTGGCTTTAGGCCTGTAAAAAGGAACCCCTACCACCCATGTGGACAGGCCCACACATGGTTATACTACTTTGATTGCTGTTAAAAGTGCCAGTATAGTGCCCTAGATTCACCATACTTGGGTCTAAAAGGTCAACACCAGGGACCCATTGGAGCCATGCTGATCCTGCATGACCATTGCAAATAACATTGCAGAAGGTGCCAGACATCCAGCCCAGGACCAAGTGAAGGATGCGAAGGCCCTCCACTGGTGGCACCTGGAATTCCAACCAATAGTAGAACTGTAATGACCTGCCAGCCATTACTCTTAGCAGGTACTAGGATCCTGACCCTGCTCGTAGCTATAAGACTGGTTGGGGGGGCACCTCTGAACACTAGGACTCTGCATCCTTTGAGCTCTTACCCAGTTCATTGAAAACATTGTGAACAGGGCAACCACTACTTGAGTACTAGCCTTACAGGGATACCAGCCCCCGGCCTACACTGAGTCAGAGATATATGGCGATGACTCATAAACAGAGTTATAAGGGGATCAAAGGGGTGAATGAAATGGAAAATTACTGACAAAGCTGCTTAATGTAAATTCTTAGACTGTTTAATGTAAATTGTGTGTACTCCCACTTCCTCATTCCTTCCACCAGTTGCCTAATGTATGCATTTAGCTCCTCTAACCCTGCTTGCTATCACATCAACCAGCCCCTACACCAACTCTATAAGAGTTTGAAAAGCCTGTTAGTTGGGGCTCAGAATTTGGCCACTGTAATTCCTTTGAGCCCACCAGTGCCAGTGTTACCTGTCCTGCTGCAACAATTGGTTTAAGCATCCACCCTAACTGCAGTAAGATTTTCATCTTGATTGTTTAATTACATCTGTAATGACTCCAAAGGGGTGAAAAATCTTCCTTTCTTCCTTTCTAGATTCTTTGGCTGGTCAAATAATTAAATTGATATAAGACAGATGAACAGTAGAAAAACAAATGTTTAGTAACATGTATGCCACCTGTATACATAGGAGAGACCTAGAAAAACTTAGAAACTCCTTGAAATGGCTGACATCATGACATAAATGCCATCTTCAGCTAAAGACAAAAGAATTCAGGGTTGGGGTGTCAGTTATCAGAAATTACTAAGAAAAGCACAGTAAACAAGTATATAGCTGTTATACAGATGTAAGTCTTTGCCTTCTCATTGGTTAAGAGTTTCTAATGATTTAGTCATTCTTCTCTTCCTAGAACAAAGAGGAAGTCATACTTACAAAGGGAGATTTCCTTATATATGTAAATTTCTCTTATAAAAGGGTAAGTTCTCAGTTTTCAGAGCTTCTCACATGTCTGCTGCTTTTTAAAAATAACAAGTTTAAGCTAATCCATATGCCAAAAAGGCATACATTGGGATGGCAAAATTTCCTTTAACTCATTTCCATATAAGGTCATACATTCTGAAGTACTGTGAGTTAAAACATCAACATCTTTTGGGGGAAGGGACAAAATTTGACTCAGAACAGGCAGAGAGTGAATACATTCTGTTTGTGTAAGAATGTCCTAACCCGTAAAGAATTTTTTGACAGTTTATTTGAGCCAAAACTGACAACTTAAGCTGCCAAGATCTCAAATGCTTTTGAGAATGACAGTTTGCAGCTTCTTTTATGCATGGGGGTGGGAAAAAGCAAAATTGGGATTGGATTACAGGATTGTTAATAAGATTGTTCTCTCTTGAGGGTGGTCATGCTTTAGATGGAGAGGCCTGAAATGAAGAATTTCAAAGATCTGTTAACCTAGATGCACAGAAACAATGGATAAGGCTTGCTTAAGGCAGATCAGCATTTTACTGAAGAAGTTATATGCCTAAGGCATTACTACTCACCAGAACTACACAACTAGGAATTTATGATCACATCACCCTGTGAGGTTACTTTCCATAGAAACTTCTTTTTTCATCCATAATTCTTATAAACAAATCATAAATCTGCAACCATTTTTCTTTTTTATTCTTGTCCCTGAGCTTTTAAAAGTATAGACTATAACAGTTACCTCAAGCTAAGGAAGTAGAGAAATAAAGTAAGATTTAAAATCTTAATCTTTTTTAGGAGATGGCTGGCTGTGTAGAGTTAGGGTGTCAGAGCAGCTCTCCCAAAAATGTGCCACTTTGGCACGTGAATTGTTTTGAACAGAAGGCAATCAGGTCCCTGAAGACTCATGAGTAATTTTTACCTCATCATTAAAAAATTTAAATTAGGAGCTTTGCTCTTAATAAAAGTTACCATAGTTTGCTGTATATAATGAACACTTTTTGCTCAAATTTGTAAGGGAAAAATAAGGATGGGCATTATATATGGGTAGTACTAACTCTGTATTTATATAAATGTTGTTCTTTTATTTATGCTTATGAATTAAAAGTGTAACTTTAGAAATCAATAATGCTATCTGTATGCAAAATGATACCCTGGAATACAATGATTGGGGTTTTTATGTAAAATATTTTATACATAAATTTCTTGTACCTTGTACTCCTTATGTTTGTAATTATTTGTTACATAAAATTTTTTGTACCATAATATGTTAAAAAATAAATGCTAAAATTTTTTATAATACAAAAACAAGTACCTAAATATAAACAAAACAAAAATTTGAATTGAACAAGTTATTTTTCCTCCTTGAAAAGTTGGGCCAAAAAAGGGGGTATACATCATAAACAAGAATGTGTTATATAGGGCAAAACATGGTATCACCATAAATAACTTTTTATGACTTATACATAGGGCAGTGCATACTTCTAATTTCTGAACATCTGCTCTTATTCTGCAATGACCCTTTGAAGCCTCCAAGGAAACTTCTCCCTATCTCAGAATACCATATATGAGTATACCTCATTTTAACTTTTTGTCTCTGAACTCTCCTATGTATATGGTGTTCCCATGCATACATATGTATTAAATTTTGTTATTTATGCTTGTTAATCTGTCTCGTGGCAATTTGATTATTAGGCCAGCCAAAAGAAACTTGTGGGTAGAGGTAAAGTTTCTTTTTCTACCATAGCTGAAATAGTAGGAAGTGGGCTTGTTACTGAAAAATGGGGTCCTCCTTGGCACAGTGTCCAGGTCCTTGGTATCTCAAGCAAAGAATTGAACAAGACACACACCAGAGTATAGAGATGAAAAGAAGAGTTTTTTGAGAGAAAATGCACTCCAAAGAGGTAAGAGCAGGCCCAAGCTCACCAGTCTCCGGGTCTAGTTGGCTCTAGGAAAGTTTCCTTGAGGGAAATTTGAACATGGGAATTTCATCTGAGTCTCTATAAATGAAGGCAGAAGCCTTTAGGTAACTTGGAATGATTCTGATGATATGTCTTGCTCCTTTCAGAATTGACTCAAGTCTGACTAGGTGATCTCATCAGAGATGAAACTGTAGGGGAACTAATGGGAATAAAAAAAGAATATAATGCAGGAATTCAATATGTTTATTAAATGTCACCAGGTGCCACAGGTTTGAGAATACTGGATTCGACTAAACAGGTGAGAGAAGTCTAAAAAGCAGTCTCTTCCCACTAACCCCCACCAAAACTTCCTTATGTATCATTACAGAGATACAGCAACAGGAATCTGATAGAAGTCCTATAACAATACTTCTACATCCCAACACAATACTTTCTGGGGTTCACAGCTGTGACATTTCCCTGTGCTGTGAGCAATAAGGAGAAAGTAGGAAGAGTAGAGATGAAGCTAAGAGAGGTACAGAGAGATTACGGGTAGTTAGACGCTACAGTGCCTTGCTGCAGTGTTCTATGAATGGGTTTTTGGGTTACTCGGCTTGGTTCCAATCCCAAGTCACCCACTTAAATTTGTGCAATTTGCCTAGCGTCACTGAGCTCCTGTTCTTTTGTTTTAAAATGAGAATAATAGCATTGGTTCACAGAGTTACTGTAAGAAGAAAAGAGATAATCCATGTAAAATACTTAGCATATTCCTGCGCTATAATAAGTCCTCATGAAACATTACATAATATTATCCATATTTAGCTATGATTTAGCAGTTTTACAAATCAGCTGCAAGACTGTTTCTTATAACCAAAAATCTGCCTTATATCCCAGGTTTCTCACTTTCTCCCAATATCTAAATCCGCACCTATTTACCTTATTTTCTCTAATATAGGAATCATACTTACTTTTTCAGTTCATCTGGACATTAGTTCTCTTCCTGAGCTTCGGGTTTGTAGAAATGCCTCTACCACTTGCTTGGCTCTTTCTCAGCCTGACTGCCAGAAGTCAATGTACTGCCTAATTGTTAGAATACCACAAACTCCCCTCTCCTCAAATTCCAAACTCTTAACACCCATCATCCTAATCACTATTTTCCCTCAATTATATTGTCTTATCACTTTTTGCCTATTTGCTGTGTGATTGTTATTATTATTTTTTTTTTATCAAAAATCCAATTCAAGTCCATTCAAATTTAAAAATGACTTCTGAAAAAAGTGTATGATTAGCCCAAGTTCTCTCACTCTTTCTTTATCAGGAAGATTCTTCTTGTTGCTAGATTACAATAATCATAGGTATGTTCTTCTACCTGTTGGCCAAATCTCAGGGCATAGTTCTAGGACATATCTACACAGATAAATGTGAAGATCACAGATAACTAACTATACATAAACTGATTGGCATTTTACTATCTCTTCTTATTGTCATTGTTGCTGTTGCAGGTGAGTAAAAAAAAAAAAAGAAACAAGAACAACAACAACAAAATATCTGTAATAGATATAGTTAATGTGATACCAGAAAAAAAGCTGACTTACTATTTAAAAATTTACTATTATTTTTTAAAAATATTTTTCAATTTGCCAAGAATTTAGGGTAGAGTTCAGAAATGGGTAAATGAGAAAACTTAAATCTACATATTGGTATCATCTTTGAGAATTAGACTCACTGAGGAGGAAAGAAATCAAAACAGTAAGACAAAAATGATTTCACAATCTTTCTGCCAGCTTATATTTGCTTGAATTAAAAAAAAAACCCACAATATAAATAAATCTAAAAAGAATAGGGTGATAATGTGAGAATTTAAAAAAGTATTTACAAAGTTATCAGTGCCATTTTTTTAAAGTATAATATATATTGCGCTAAATTTTGATGACTGGTAAAAAATATGAATTAGAGTCTCTTTTACATGTGCTTTATTACTTTCAAATGTACAAGATTTTTGAAACAATTGCATAAATCACATCTATAATTAACACTACAATTAATAGGTTAACAATTGGGTAGCAAGAATATATCTGATAGAAATTGCAATGGAAAGATAAACGAAATTTGACACTGCCAAAATCTGAATTCAAGATTTTCTTTTTCTAAGATTAAGCAAAGGTGTTGAATTTTGTAAATCATTGAAATTTCTTGACATTTCAAGGTACCCAAATGCTTAAATAATTTCTACTAAAAAGTAGTGGTTATCTCTTTTTTTTTTTTCTATTAAGACTCCCAGGGACTTTCCATGAGTGAGAGAAGACTGTATCAGTTTTGCTTTATAAGTTCGTTAAAGAGAAAACCACAGGCTCAATATGGAGTCACTTATGTTAGAGCCCATGACCCTGAACCTAGACTTAATATCTGACTGACTCCCATTTCAACATTCTCCAGGACTGCAATCATAATCAGTCAGTCAGGAATTTTCTGGTTAATATTAGTGAGGTAATCTGTCATGTGAGTCCTTTCCTTTCCACAGGGAAACCAGAGGCAATCTGCCCCATAAGACCCATGTTTTCCCCTAAAATAAGGTAACCTTGCTTAAAACAATCCTTTCTCTTCTTTTGCTAATAACTTTCTTGTCCTACCCAATTCTGCCTATTATGGCTTCTTGAAGTTTCTCTGTGCTTGTTACATGGAATTTTGTCTTTTTCATGAATAGATTATAACACCAACTAGGTTTTCAAATTTACTTGATTGGATTATTATTCTTTAACAAGTCTTGCCATCTTATTCAGAAATTACCAAATTTTGCCATGTATAATGCACACATGTTTTGGCCAAATTTGTGAGGAAAGAATAAGCACGCATATTATAAATAGGAAGTACTAATTTCATATCCATATAAATGTTGGGCCAAAAATACGGGTGCCCATTATACATGGGAGTGCATTATACACGATGAAACACGGTACATTTCTAAGTATTTACCTAAATGAGGTGAAAACTTTTGTCTACAAAAAAAAATACCTGTGATTTAATGTTAATAGCACCTTTATGTATAAATGCAAAAATTGGAAACAGCCAAGACGTCCTTCAATAGATGGATGAATAAACAAGCTGGTACACTCATACAATAAGATATTAATCAACAATAGAAAGAAATGAGCTGTTAAGACACCAAAAGACACGGAAGAACCTTGAGTGTACATTGCTAAGTCAAGGAAGCCAGTCTGAAAAGGTTACATATTGTTTGGTCCCAAACAAATGACATTTTGGAGAAGGCAAAACTACAGAGACAATAACAAGGTCAGTGGTTGTCAGAAGTTCAGGGGAGCTGAGTGTGGACAGGGAAGAAAATGGTTCTACGGAAAGTAACGTCAAAGGATGGGTGTTCTGAGCATAACTTCCTAGCTGGAGTAATAATGCCACAGGCATAGTCATGTAATGTAACTTCTTCAGTAAAAGGCTAACCTTTGCCTTAAGCAAGCCCTATCCATTGTTTCTGTGTATCTAGGTCAGTGGTTCTCAACATTTTTCCACTTGTGTATGAAATGTTCCAACTAGTTAGTGCTGACTGGCAAGCCAATCAACACAAGGCTCCGTGAGGGTAAAACAAGAGTACTCTTTACTGCGCCTGGTGCAGGCAGACTGAGTTCGAGAAAAAAGTCAGTAAGTGGGAAGGGAGTTAGAGTTTTTATAGATAAGCGGGCTGAGTCTAGTAAATTTTCATCATCCTGTTGACTATTGATGGTCTGTTACCTGGGGTCTATGATTTTCCTTTGCTCCTCATTCTTCCCACTTATCAGCATGTTTTGCCTCTGCAAGACTCAACAGGATGCAGTTCAAGTGGGGAAGGGGCAAAGAATCTTGCAAGCCTTGTTTTTCTACCAGTACTTTTTCATTGTAGGTCTTCAGATCAGACTCATTTAGCCTTAGGATACCTGTGTTTTTAGTTATTTATAAGGAACGGAGCGCTATTCTCATTGGGTACTTCCTGTGTGACTGTTGGGGCAGCATGGGCTGCCTAGAAGAGATCTGTTAGACCTGGGGAAAAAGGCTACGTTATCCTTCGGTCTGGAGCAAAAGTTATTGCCCTATGGTCTGGTTTGTTAAAGCACAAATCCTGTCCTAACGTTAATTCCCCAGCCTGGTGAGTAGGGAAGGGAGGGGGCTTTTAAAATCCTTGAAGGGAAGTATAATAGCATACCTTGCATGTTCTGGTCAGCTCAGGAAGTCTCTCACTGAGTTGGATGTGGGTAAGGAGAAGCTTTAAGACCCTAAGTAGAGGTTTATGGCCAACATGAAAGCACTGGTGCAAGAACTGAAGAATAGAGAAAGCCTGGTCCTCAGGCAGAAGGTATCGACCATTTTGTAAAAACCAAAGTCTCTGCTTAGGACATTCCTTGGAGGTGTATTCCTCTAGTTTAGCAGGACAGTAGGAAGGGGACATCATTACAAGGGAGAGAAATTGTCCCTGAAGTGGTTTTAAAACTGAGTCAGCAAACTTGTTGCCTTGAGCAATGGGGGTGAATTGAGTCTGATGTCCCCTACAATGAATAATGGCAGCTGCCTGTGGCAATGGTGCCACTTGGAGAAGCTTTTGAATTAATTTTCCATGTACAATTCGCATTCCTTGGGTGGTCAGAAAACCTCGGTTGGCCTTAATAGCTACATGAGAGTGTAAAATGTGAAAGGCATATTTGGAGTCCATGTAAATGTTGATACATCAACCTGTCGCAAGGCTCAGGGCTTGGGTCATGGTTATGCTCTTTGGAAATTTGCCCCACAGGGCAGTGGGGCCACCTCTAAGATAGCAGTGGCTGTAACAGTAGCATAGCCTGCATACCATTGTGACCCTTTTGAGCAAGAGTTCCCATCAATAAACCAGGTGTGCCCTGCATTGCAGAGTAGAGAATCCTGAATGTGAGGGAAGGGGGTCTTGAGATCCACCATGTTGACCTGTTTGGTTGAGATGGCCTAGAAGCCTTCCTGGGGTATTTATTTGTATCCCAGTGGTCTTTAGATGAGGAGAAATTATTATAAACATTGATCTAAGAAACAGGCCTGAAAGCCCCTGTCACTGTGACAGAGAGTCTGTTGATCCTGCAGCTGTTGACTTCTGGCCTAACTGGTCATTCAGGTGTTATCACCTGTCCAGGTCCAGAAAGGCCTGGAAGGGGTGCTTGCCTGCAGTGATTATAATCAGCAAGCTGGAGACATGAGTTAAGAGTTTTGGAGTAATTATCTAAGGGGCACATTCTGTTGCTCAAGGTGAGGAACCAGAGAAATTGATCAAAGAGGTGATTAAGACTATGGACTAGGAAAAAGGTGACAGTGAGAGCTAAAGAACTAAGGCAAAGGAGTCTATAGTGAGGGTGGTGGAAAGGGCTCCTTCGTTTGGCCCATATTATTTCCCCCCTGACAGTAAGAGGGTCTCACATCTATGAGGCTAACTTGAAATGAAATCTTTCACTTTGTTGTTGGAGGTAGATTCTAGCCTTTGGTCATCATTTGGGCCTTGGTATCCAGCTGGCAAGAGATTTACAAGTGGGAGCACATTGGATGCAGCAACAGGATATGATGCCTACAGTGATGAACAAAAGGAAGAAGAGAGATGTTTCTTTTAAGCCAGGGAGTTTGGGAAGCCAGGAAGTAAGAGAGGAAAGATTAAAGTGGAAAATCCTTCTCTCTGTTCTTCGATACTAGTCACTATGTTACAAATTTGTTTGACCTTGCCTTCAATTAACTGTGAGTTGTCTGAGAGGTTAATACAACAGTCCCTCAAATTCTTCATATCCATGATTGTGCCTTAATAACAGTTAATCTATAGCAGTTCTGTTTTCACAGACAGCTTCTCTGTTGTGTCCTAGCTTTTCTCCAATAGCATGGGTGGCTTGAGAGGGTACATTTAGAGCTTTTGCCATGGAGCAATCCATTTTAGTAATTTCTACATTCTGGGCAATAATCATGGCTGGTACTACAAATAGAGATAAAGCTGTGAACTCAGCCAGACTGAATAATTGCAGGTCACTGTCAAGAAACAGACTGAATGTACACCCAAATCTACTTTTGTAACTGAGTAGAGGAGTTAGGTCCAGAGTGAGTGGCCAAGATAGAGTAAATGGCTCCTAATATCATTCAGAAAATTAAAAGGCTTGCCTGCCATGTCAAAGGTCACCCATAGTTTCTCCCCCGTGATAATGGTGCTCTCCACTTTATTGGGAGCTGCTGGTTATTTTAGGCCATCAGCTGATTGCAGACATTTGCAGGAAAGAGGTTGGTCCCTGATCCCTTCAGAATATGGGGCAGTACCTCCTCTTGTGCCCTTTAAGCTTGCACAGGAAGCACAGCTGCTTTGGAGGACTAGGGCAGCCCTTCTGTTTCAGAGGTCTGGGCTTCTACACCTACAGCAGGCTCCTTTCCCGTGTTCCTCTTCTGAGGTTCCTGGGGTGGCCCTGAGGTGGCTTTAGCCTTGGTCTCCCTATAACTGTGGCCAAAAGTCTGGCCTGTTTCTGGTCTTCTTTCCCATCTCCCTATTCCTTCCTTCCTTGTTTTCTTTGTCTTCATTGCTAAAGACGTTGAAATCAATTTCCTTGGCCTTCCTTAGGACCTGAGCCTTCTGATCAGGGATGTAACAATGGGTCAGAGGGAACTTAAGCTTGTTCAGTTTAACTACATGTTAAAATTTCAAGATTTTCTCTTCACAAATCTTATACAAATTTCTTTAGTTCCTCTCTGTCCATTTTATTTTGCTCATTCAGAAATAACCACCTTTATGAAAAACTATTTTCTTTCAGTTCCTTCAAAAATGTATTTTCATACCTTATACCTTCTTAAAACACACATCTTTTTTACTTATATTAATTAACATCTATAATCCTCAGAACCTTAATTTTTAGTGACAACTAAAAATTAAACAATTAGTATTTCTATTGGCAAATCTACAAACACAAAACAACTACTAGCAATTCTAAAGAGGACACAAGGTATTCCACTCATTCCCTAGGGGTCCAAGGAAGCTAAAATGCTGGTTTGAGAGAGGCTTGATTTTAAAAGTGCCTCTTTTTCTGTGATATCTGGAGGTAGAAAAAGAGAAGCCTGAAAGCTGGGATATCCTACAATGGTTTCCAAAAAAGAAGAGAGTGATCAGTAATGTCTGCATAAGAGAGCTGGCATACAAAAAGATGTCTTAAAAGATCCAGTCAAAAAGACTCCACAGTAGATGGAAGCTCATGGAAAAGGCTGTGATAGATTAAGCTGACTGGAGCCTCAGCAAGATAGAGTCAGAAGACCCTGCAGAAGTCGCATGTTGGGAGTGATCTTCTGAGGAGAGTAATACACCGAAATAGGTAGTCTGATGAGTCTCCCCAAATGCCTACTGTTAGATCCTGGGAGAAGAGGAGTGAAGTTGCACTAGGGTGTTGTGAGAACATGGAAGAAGACATAGGGTGGTAAGAAGGCTGAAGAACAAAGAAGGTGAAAATTAATTCTCTAGTGAGACATACTGCCATACAAACACAGCCCTGACAGTTGCTTGGATTTGTCTTGAGCCTGGCAGGTCCTAAGTGACCTGTTTCAAGACCAGATTACCCTCTCATGGGAGTCTTCAAGCAGCAGAAGCCCTAATGACTTTTAACTGTCTGACCTGTGCCTGCAGAGGGGATACAGAATGAGCGAAAGGGTTTTGGGATCCCCTGAAAAGGGGCTTACCTCTTGCCTGACATTCCACATATGTTACCGGAAAATGGGGTGTCCTTCTCAGCACAGTATTTAGGTCCTTGATATCTTGAGCTGTTATAGCAGAAACAGGCTACCATGGATGTCAAGTGGCACTTGAGTTGGAGAACCAGTTTATTATGCCAGTAGGCTCTGAGAGTTACAGTCTCCAAATTCTGAGCCCTGACTAACAGACTTTTCAGACTCTTACAGGGTTGGGGTGAGGGCTGGCTGGTGAGATAGGCAAGCAGGGTTATAGATGCCAAATGTGTACAGTAGGCACCTGGTGGAAGGAATGTGGTGGTGGGAGTTCACAGACTTTACATTAAACAGCTTTGTCCATAATTTCCATTTCATTTCCCCCTTTGGTGTCCTTATAACTGTGTTTATGGAGCATCACCATATATCTCTTACTTGGTGTAGGCCAGGGGCTGGTATCCATAAGGCTAGTACTTGAGCAGTGGTTGTCCTGTTCACTGTGGTTTCAATGAACTGGGTAATAGCTCAGAGGATACAGGGCCCTAATGTGATGGCTAGCACGACCATTAGCAAGGGGCCAGCAAGGAGTAATAGCCATGAAGCCCAGTTTCCTAACCCTTTTAAGGTCCAAGGGTTTTCTAGCTCCATTTTCCTCCTCTGAATACATTCCCTGAGTTCTTTAACCTTTTCAGCTATTACCCTAGATAGGTTTACAAAATAGGAACAATCTTCTCCTAGAAACATACAGATTCCTCCCTTTTCTGCAGTGAGTAGATCTAAGGCTCTCCTGTTCTGCAGCGTTATTCCTCTGCAGTGTATGGGGGCGCCCCCCACCAGTCCTGTAACTAAGAGCAGAGTCAGGATCCCAGCATTGGCTAGGAATAATGGCTGGCAAGTCATTACAGTGCTACCGCTGGTTGGAGTTCTGGGCGCCACCAGTGGAGGTCCTTCATGTCCTTCGCTTGGTCCTGGGCTGGATGTCTGACACCTTCCGCAGTGTTATTTGCAATGGTCATGCAGGATCAACTTGGGTCACCCAGGTCTCCAATGGGTCACCAGCGTCACCTTTTTTGACTTGAGTGTGGTGGATCCAGAGTTCTGTACCTACAATTTTAATAGCAGTCAGAGTAGCCAGTATAACCATGTGTAAGCCTGTCTATATGGCTTATAGGGGTTGCTTTTTCCAGTACTTAACCTAGACCATATCTCCTGGTTGGTGGAGGTGTTCCTAGTTTCCTAGAGGGATTGGGGCCCAGTCTAATACCTCTTAGCTTATTGTGTGAAAGGTCTTTCCTAACATCTGGAGTTGGACTGACAGGCCTAGTTCCCCTAGTTGCTGAGGGACACCCTTAAGCCTACTGATTATAAGTAGGGGTTTCTCATATAAGATTTCAAATGGGGAGTAGCCCAAGGGTCCAGGAGCACACTAGACCTGTGTTAGGGTGAGGGGTAGTACATCTACCCATGGCAGTCCTGTCTTTTGAAAGAATTTAGCTAGCGTGGTCTTGAGGGTTCAGTTCATGTGTTCAACTTTTCCTGAGCTTTGAGGCAGCATGCAGCCTCCAGTTGATTTTCAACAACTTTGCTTTTGTATGGATAACATAAGATATAAAAGCAGGTCCATTGTCCAACCTATTGAAAGGGGAAGCCCATAACAAGGTATTATTTCTCTTAGAAGCACTTTTACAACCTCTTGTGCCTTCTTGGTATGAGTGGGAATTGTCTCATCCTATTTTGAGTACGTGCAGACTAAGAGAAGTAGGTATTTATAGCCCCAACATGGCTTCACCTTGGTAAAGTCAATTCCTATGTCTTTGAAGGGAGCCATCCCAGTGAATTGGATTCCTGGGACAGGCCTAGGCCCCTGTCCCATATTATTTTTAGCACAAGTAGTGCACCTAGTGCTAATTTGGGCACAGAGGGTTGGGAGCCAGGCAATGTCGTAATATCTAGTGAGTCCCTTTCCAAGAGTCGTCTTTCCCCAATGAGTTAGGTCATGGTATTGTTTGATCATTTGATAAGCTAATCTCCTGGGGATGAGAAGTCTCTGGTCTAATAGTTGCCACCAGTTCTCATTAGTCCTGGTGCTCCCCTCAGGCTTTGCCCATTGGTCTTCCTCTGGAGTGTAACTAGGATTCTCTGGTAGACTTGGAGCTAAAAGTACCTTGGAAGCCAGGTCTGGGTTTGGGGCTGTCCTGGTCTGGGCAGCAGCTTCTTGGGCTGCCTGATCTGCCAGGCAGTTCCTTTGACTGATGGGTCAGTCCCCCTTTGTTGTCCTTCACAGTGCATAATTGCTATTTCCTTTGGTTGCCAAACAGCTTCAAGTAGCTAGAGAATTTCTTTGTTTTTGATCTCCTTTCCTTCAGCCAGCTGTTACGTGGCCCCCTTTCTTTGTAAATGGCCCCATGGATATGTAAAGTGGTGAAGGTGTACTTGGAGTCAGTGTAGATGTTGACTTTCTTTCCCTCCACATACCTGAGCGCCTGACTTAGGGCCCATAGCTCGGCCCTTTGGGCTGACCATCCTTGTGGCAGTGCCTCAGCCTTGATGACTTGGTCTTGGGTAATTATTGCATATCTGGCCTTTTGTTTCCCATTCTGGATGAAGCCGCTCCCTTCTGTGAAGAGTACCAGGTCAGGTGTGGGGAGGGGAACATCAGTGTGGTTGGGCCAGTTGGAGAAGATGTCACCCATGGTTTCCTCACAGTTATGGTCAGGTGGGCCGCCTCCGCAGGAAGGAATGTGGTTGGACTCAGGGTGCCCACCACTTCCAACATCATCCATGGGCTCCCACACAGCAGGCCCCGGCAGTGTGCCATCCTGGCACCGGTGAGCCATCGGCAGCCTTGACCATTCATCAAAACCACCACAACTTGGGGGTCCTTCACGCAGACATTCTGACCCAGAGCAAGCCCGCCAGCCTCTCGGATGACGGCAACCACGGCCGCCAGTGCTCAGAGGCAGGGCTCCATCCAGGAGCCATTGGGTCAATCTGCCCCCTCCAGGGCCTGACAGCCTCGGCAAGGACCACCAAGACCATGTGTCCCTTTTCACACACCAAAAGGTTGATTTCCTGGTTCACATCTGGGTGTAACAAAGGTTGCCCTGGCTGAATGGTGCTGTCTGCATTCAGTTGTTGGGGGCCCTGGTTCTCCTAAAAGGGCATCTGGTATGTGGCTCCATGTTGGGTCGAGTATAGCCTCCTTCCAATGGATTCTGGGTCCAGCTGGGTGGGCTCCAGCTCATAAAGAGGGGAAACCAATGGTGGGGTGGGTGGGTTCTCAGGCAGGTCAACTGGTGCCCAGGGAGCAGTTTGTGCTGGGGGGATAGGCAAGGTATATGACAGAGGGGTTGCTTCCTCTTCTGGGTCTCCCTGATGAATTGGCTTCTGGAGTTTTTTTGGGGGGTTGAGGTATTAAAACCCTGTACTACCCCTTACTGTTTGTGCAAGGAGGGAGAGTCTGCTATTTGCAACCATGAGTCTATGTAGGGAAACTGGTCAGGGTGGCCAGGACTCCCAGTGATCACTTTATAAACTGTGAAAATCTTGGGGAGGTCCACAGTCCCTTCTGGGTTCCAGCCAACCTGGAAACTAGGCCAGTCAATTTTGCAAAGAGTTCGGAGTTTTCCTCATGTCAATCTGACACCATAGTCATCAGAATAACCTTTCTTGAAGTTCTTGAGCATACAATCTAATCCAGTCGGCTTGGACTGGCTGGACCCCATTCCTTTACGTAGCTGATACGATCCTCCCAGGTGCCTTCCCATGTCTGCTGGCATAAAATGAACAGAAGAGGGGAGTGCCCTGAAGAGGCTTTTCAGATGCCCACCTGGCTGCATCACTTGTGGGACTTTAAGGCACATCTTAGCTAAGGTGCAATTGTATAAACCCTGGGCCTGGTTGTCCCTGAGAAGACAAGTCACCATTTTGCCTTATGACGTCACCACAGAACCGCAGGTTGTGGCCCACTTGGACCCCATAGCTATTGCCTTGGAGTCACAGACACAGTCACATAGTCACACAGTCCCATAGTCCCACATTCAATCACACAGAGGTTATCACATATCCCTCCGAGCCCCTGGGTTTTCTCTACCTGACGTCTTGCAGTGGAGACTTTGGGAGGTGATCAAACTCCCCTTCCATCCGAAGACGGGCCTGACTGGGCTTACCTTATCCGGAGTCCTGATCCTTGAACATTTAGTCTATCTCTCCATGGAGTCCAGTTAGTGTAGTTCACCTCTGGGCATGGTGCCCTGCCCCCCACAAGAAGGAGGTCCCATAAAAGTTCCAAGTGGTGCCACCTCATTTGACTCAGTAGAACCTCATCTCCCATTGGCTTCTGTCACTATGCCAGTGGTGCAATGGACTAGCATGGTTGGCTTCCCGATCAGGGAACCAAACTGATACAGCAGAAACAGGCCACCATGGAAGTCAAGCAGCACTCGGAGAGTTGGAGAACTAGTTTATTACATCAGTGGGCTCAGTTATGGTCTCCAAATTCTGAGCCCCAACTAACAGTCTGTTTGGATGCTTATAGTGTTGGGGTCAGGACTGTTGGATGTGATAAGCAAGCTGGGTTACAAAAGCTAAATGCATACATCAGCAACTGGTGGAAGGAATGCAGAAGTAATTCACAAAATTTACATTAAACAGCTTTGTTCATAATTTTTCACTTCAGAGCAAAGAATTGAATGAGACACACACCAGAGTACAAAGATGAAACAGAGATAGTTTATTAAAATCAAGTACACTCCAAAAACGTAGGACCGTGCTTAAACAGGAAAATGGCTCAAGAGCCCTGATTAATGAGGCTTTGGTACTTTTATTTTCTTCAGTTATAAGGGGTTACACTTATCTGAGTGTGAGGTTTAGTGTAGAGTAGAAAAATTTGGGAGAGAGAGTAGGTGTCACAAAGAGTGGGCTGGGATTGTAAGTCAAAGAAAGCCTGGACATAAAGAACTTCTGACCATTTGCCTTCTCACCTGCAAAAGTTAGCTAAGTCTGTAAGGATATTGAAATCAAAAGTTCCATTTTCTGGCTATTGGGAGCCATTATCTAGTTTGTATTGTGGCCATGCCGTGTTACAATAAAAAAATGAGACGTTTAGGCCGAAGATCTTGGAAAAATTCCAGGACTCGAAGGTTTTTAAAAAGAGGCATCCCAAAGGGGTAGTGGGAGGAATGGCAGAAGTTTTCCCCATGTCAGAGCTGTGGTCATCTCTAGTTTACCCCCAGCAAGGTCAGCATACCAAATGAAAGAGAAAGGCATCCCCTTCTTCCTCACTAGGTAGAAAGGGAATGGCTAGACAAGGGAAGGCCTTCCCATCCTGGGTTCTAGATGAGGAGCCTGGCTTGGAGGACTAATCTTGGCCAAGACTGGATTTTGATAGTCACCCCAGGTGACAAAAAAAACAAACCAAAAAAAAAAAAAAATTGAGACAGTCAGAGAGACCTTGCTGCAGATAGACAGAAAGAGTGCTTGAGAATTGGTGTCTGATATTGATGAGGGCAGGCAAGAAGGGAAGGTGAGTTCCCATGTCTGGTTGATAGGTGAGTGGCCAACCTACATGGTGGGTTTGGCAGCACAAAAGGCCTGTAAAGGCCTTAAGCCCATCCCCTAAGACTTCCTGGGTTTTGGCACCATGATGAAAGGTCCCTACTAGTTAGTTCCGATCAGCCACACCAAATCAACACAGGACTGCATGAGGATAGAACAAGAGCTCTCCTTACTGGGACTAGGTGAAAGCGGGCTGAGTTCTAGAAAGAAGTCAGTGAGCAGGAAGGAGGCTAGGGGAGTTTTTATAGATAAGCAAGCTGGGTCTGGTAAATTTCCTTCATCCTGTTGGTCGTCTGTTTTCTGGGGTCTGTCTGGTAAACTTCTATCGTCTTGTTGACCGTTGGTCATCTGTTATCTGGGGTCTGCGATTTTCCTTTGTTTATCATTCCTCCTGCTTATCAGAATGTTTTGCCTCTGCAAGACTCAACAGGATGGAGTTAAAGCGGGGAGGGGGCAAGGAATCTTGCAAGCCCTGTTTTTCTACCAGTACTTTTCCATTGTAGGCCTTCAGCTCAGACTCATTTAGCCCTAACAGTGTACCCTTTGTATTTAAAACAGTTGTTTTTAAATACTGAAACTTTTGTTCAGTGCTTATCTCAATGTAAAATAATGGAAATGAGGTAATACATTAGTAAAGAATTAATACACTAAAAATACAAAGCACAGATTTAATTTTACAATATTTGTAATAGTTAAATATTGATAATGATGTTCAAGTATTTAAACATTAAGTTTAAAAACTACTTGAAAATACCCATGATGAAAGACAACGCACTTTTAATCAAACGAAGACTAAACTGATCAGTCTGGCTACAGATGTACTTATATGTTTGGGGAAGTTCTAGAAATGTTGCAAATGCAAGGTTCTGAAACTGTGCCTAATGACTGGTAGAAGAGCAGTTTTGGGGAAGAGTTCATAGCCACACCCTCACCAATCATCATTCGCTGATGTGACCTATTATAATTTTGAAGTGTCCCCATTAACAGTGATTCAAACTTAACATTTATTATTCCATAACTAAAGTTTTGCATTTTTTTACTTTAGTTGTTTTCTTTTCTTTTTTTCTTTTTTCTTTCTTTTTCTTTTCTTTTTTTTTTTTTGCCATTACTGATAATTTTTCGCTTACCCCTGAATGGCTCAGCATGTATCCCTGGGGCGGGGCGGGGGGGGGGTGCGTACCACCACTTGGGAACCAATGATCTACGTTAACACACTTCTGAAATAGTACCTTTCAGACCCCTCCTTTTAAAGCATGAGCACTCCCTAGACAGCACATAATCTAATCCCAGCCTTGCTTTTTCCCACCTGCATATAATCTTCCTTACATCCTTCAATTTCAAATGCATAAAAGAAGCTGCAAACTATTATTTTTAGGAGCATTTAAGTCTTGCTCTGCAGTATATGTCATCAGTTTGGCTCAAATAAACTCATAAAAATTTTCTACAGGTTTGGATATTTCTTAAGTTGACAAGAGGCAAAATGAATAGGTGAAGCACAAGAGGTGTTTTGGAGGGGTGAAATTATTCCATATGATACCACAATGATAGATGCATGACATTATTTGTCAATACTTATAGAACTGTACAATACAAAATGTAAATCTTGATGTAAACTATAAACTTTATTTAATGCTAATGCACCAATATTGGTTCTTTAATTCCAGTGAATGTAATACACTAATGGTGGATCGTAATAAATAGGAGAAACTATACAGGGGAGAAAACCTCTTGCACTGCCTACTCATTTCTTTTTCTTTTTTTATAAACCCAAAACTGTTCTAAGAAATAAATTTTCTCAATAATAATTTTAAATATACTCAGTCACACTGCCACTTGTTTATTTACTAGTAGTATTGAAATCTTGTCATGTATAAAACAAATGTTAGGATCCTCAAACTTCACACCCCAAAAAGTGTGTGATAACAGAAGGAAAAGAAAAACTCAATGGTTGCAAATAAGGAATAGCTACTGTTTTGAAAACATATTTTCACACAGAACGCTAACTCCATATTTGTTTTCAGTGTTTCAGAATAGCGATTTAATATCTGGCCAAATTCTGAAAATCAAGATAAACTTTTTAAAAAATGTATTAACCTAGGATTCCTCCCCACCCACTAGAATCTATAAAGGAGGAAAGGTCAGACCAAGGGCTCAAACATTATGTAATTTCTTCTGTACTCTCAGCTCATGAAAAAGAATGAAGTTTAAGTTGACTATTTTGCCTATTGTTTTAATTAGATTAGCAAGTGAATCCTCATCAGTTAGAAGACTTTTTAAGGCTAATTATGTTTTTTACTTTTGGGGATGCATCACATAATTTAGAAGCATTTGTACCTTGCTTGGAGTCAATTGCTGCAATGAAAAATAAGAGAGATGGTCTGAAGTTTAAACCTGTTTATACTTGCTTGTACTCATATCCTGACATTTTGGATGCAAGAATATTTCTGGTAAATAAGGAAGAAATCTTCACAGATCTTCACCATTAAAAACTACTAATTTTTCACAATTAAATGTTTTTAACACATTTTATTTGAGACAAATAAATATAAAATATTATAATAACCAACTACATAAAACTAATTAAAATAAAATGTAAATTTGAGCTTCTGGATTCTCATACTCCACCTTGATTTTCTACCATGAAAAGCCCTATTTTCTCAGAAACCACTTAACTGTTCTTTTTTACTTTGAGTATAACTCTGGATATTAATGCCTTCTATAACTAATAACTATGGTTCTCTTAACTGCTATATTTTTTGAACACATCAGTCACTTTTATTCAGTTAGTATATATTAAGTGCCTAGACTTTAGATACCATGTGGTGTGCTAACTACAGAGTAAGACCCTGTTATTAAGTTATATCAGTCTAATAAGTTTCCTTCAAATTTCCTAATAAGAAAACTGGTCAAATACATTTTAACTTAAGATCAGTGAAATAAGGGTAATTAAGAAAAAGTACAGGGTTTGAAGGATGCTCAAAAGAACGTTTTCTCTTACAAGAGTCACCAGACTTTCAAAGGAAGTACAATCTCATTAAAATTGAGAAGCAAATGAAAACTAATCAGGTTTGGAAATGATTTGGAGTTTTTGATGGTGGTGGACGTGAAAGAACAAGGGAGAATTTCCTCAACTGAACTCAGAGTAGGTGCAGAGACATTGAAAGAAAGAGGAGAGATTCATGGGTTCCACAAAACCTTGACCTCTTATTTTTCTCATCCTTTTATCTAAATTCCAATATGTTAATGGATAACTTTAGCTAGAAATTCTGCACTAAGCCTTACATTAAGCACGTGTTTGGGAGCAGAGAGAAGTGAAGATTTTTACGATAATAATCTTAAAAGCGATGTTTACATTCTCAACTGTCATCTGGTTTTGATTTTCTGCACTGCATAATTGCTAGAGGCACACATTTTAAGTATAAAGTAGGTTCCTCTTGACTTGTTAGGATACAACTAAGCACCCCCAAGTCTTCTTTGACAGGTCTTAGTAAACTGAATTGTAACTCCTGATGCAGTCTTTACTGCTCTCCTGTTTCTTTTCAATCATTTACTTCTCTCTCATGCCTCAGCACATTTATTCTTTTGATAATCACTTTGGCTCATTTTATTATTCAGTGGTGAGTGAAGAGACTTTCCTTTTTCAAACTCTTATATTTTGCTTCCATTTTTTTTTCATCTTCCCCTTCACTTTATCTTCCTTTCTTTCCCCAACTCACTGATTGCTATTGGCAAATCTAAGAATTTGATTATGAGCCAAGAATAAAAACTGACAGTGAGGCTTTCTACATTTCTATTTACATAAACATAACTTTGTGTGGCTAAATGCATTTGTATATATGTATCTGTATTTGTATTACTGCATTGCATCACAGACTCCAGAAAGCCAAGCCCCACAAATTAATCTCCGCCTCCTTCTCTGGCATTTGGAATAAAAGTCTTCAGAAACATTCCAAAAGCACAAGTAGCTCTTATCTTCTTTGCAGTTTAAAACCTGAGTGGAGATTTGAGAAAAACTTCACTGAATCATCCCAGATTTACCGGGTCATCTGAACAGGTTGTATTATTATTATTATTATTAATTATTATTATTATGTTAATATTTAGATTTAGGTATAGGAAACAAACATGTAAAATCTATATCATGGAGCTGTTAAAAATATAGAAAGAATAAAGTATTAATACTTTAGTCATTTAATTATGTAAAGCATTTAAAGTTCTTCTAAATTACTTATGTGCCATTAAAAATAACATCTTATTTTTACGCAGTGCTTTTTCTGTTTAAAGAGTTTTAACAAAAAACTGCTGTATCATAGTTACCTTGTTAGTCCTGCTTGCTAGACATATTCTCAATTTTATTGATGGGGAAACAAAGCAAGCAAGGTAGAGAGACTGACTGAAGACTTAACTTCCACTTGTGTGAAATATGTCAGAAGCAGTCTATTAATATCATGAGTGTTACAAACATTACTGTTACTTTTATGTGAGAGATATCAGATTAAATGCAGCAGAAATACAAGTCCTTGGTAAATCACTGACAGGTAGACCATTGGTAGGATAGTACCTATTGAATCCAGGAGTCTTTAGCATAAACTAAAGAGCCCAGAGAGATTTCATCTAACAATTAAATTTAATGAGTATTTATGAGCATCTACTTTGTGATACAGTGCTGAGGCAAAAGATAGAATGATGCACAAAAAAATATTGTTTACCCAAATCCAAGTAAATCCAATTTGGTGAAGACTAAGTGAGCCCTATGCATCTGTATTCATCGTAGTATCCCAGCCCTTAACACTATGTCTGAGGATGAAGTAGGCACTCACACTGAGAGTATTTGCTGGATGAAAGGCAGACTGAAGAATGGGGTAGGGGAGAGCAAGAAAGAGTATGGAAAGGGGAAACATAAAGAAAAAGAAGAAAAACTCTCTGTATTCAATTTAATTTATGAATCACAGATTTAACAATATTTTTATTGGCATTACTGAACAAAAGTAACCTACATATTCAGTTAGATAATAAAATTGACAATTTCTAACTGAAATACATATTTTTAAAGAGAAGAGAGCAGCTAGCGAGTTTGTCCATATGTTGTGATATGAGATAACTTATCAGAAAGAGTTAAACAAACAGAAATTTTATTACATGCCACCTAGATTAAATCAAAGTCCAGAATTGATCATAAAGGAGAGGCCCAAATTCATCCAACTCTTTAATGATAAATCAGCTACTCCCAATTAACTAAAAGCCAATTCTTAAAAACTTGGCAGAACACCAAGAAAGTTGTTCACTTAAACAAATCAGTGGGGCAGGGCAAGCAATGCCTTTCATACACATTTCTTCTAGTGAAAAATCTATTTTCTGAGATCAAGAGAAGGCTGGGAAACAAGATGATTTATGAACAAGACGGATTCCCAATAAAAAAATTAATATTATAATTTTGATTAGATTATATCTGATACGCCTAAGAGGCAGATTTTGAAAGAGTTAAGTTTATGGACTGGGATTCCTTCCCATGTTGTAAGACCAACCATGATTAGTATTTTTCTATGATTTCCAAAAAACATGTTAAACCATTCTTTGGTTAAAAGCAACAAAACAAATGACGAATTCTTCATTGTGTCTCTCTTCTATTGTGCAATCTGAGGCCAAATAAAATGAATGTCATACTGGGTTGTCCCAGAGACAAGTAAACAGGAACAAAATTCACATTGGACATATATATATTTTACTCTATGTAGTAGGAAAACAGATCATTGACTATGAGTTTCTCCAAATACCTTTATACAGGATCTGGCAGAAGTAACAGCCTTTTAAAGTAGTTAAAATATTGTTATGTTACAGAATTATGTGGTTATGGTTTTGAAATAAAAGATTTGGTATAGATTACCAGCTCATAAAAAGTGGGTATTACTTCTGCCCAACCCTGTATTTACGTTCTTGGAAAATTTTTGACAAGAAATTGAATGGAGATATTACTATGCAATGGGTACTGTTACTGAGAGTCTAAGTGTTTGATTCTTCTACATTATCAAATACATGTGGCATAATAACAATAAAGCTCATATTTATTAAGCATTTATAGTTGGTCAGGCTTATCTCCTCATTTAATTCTCAATAACTGTTTCAGGTATTATAATTATTATCATCCACAATTTGGAGCTGAGAAAATGGAGCACAGTCAAGTTGATTTGCCAAGATCATACAATTCCAAATAGCAGAGCTAGGATTTAAACCAAGGTGGTCCAAACTGATGGTTACCAGATAAGAATGGGGTTGAGAGCCTGGGTGAAAAAAGTGAAGGGATTAAGTCATGGGGTATAAAGTACAGCATAGGAATGTAATCAATAATATTGTATGGTATCAAGTGAGTATTAGATTTATTGATAGGATCACTTCATAAACTATATAAATGTCTAACTACTACATTGTATAACTGAAACTAATATAAAGTAATACTGAATGTCAACTATAACTGATAAGTAAATAAACAAAACAAGGTGGTCTATTTTAGAACCCATACTCCTAATAACTATTCCTCTGCTATGTACACATTAGTCATCTAAATTAATATAAATGTATAAACTTTTAACACATGTGTTTCCCATTATATGAGCATATTTAAGTATTTAGGTAATCATACCAATTATAAAACAAAAATTTAACACATTTGATTATATGAACAATAGAACTCTATATAACACCATTAAAAAGTAGAAAAACAATAGATATCCTCAATATATAAATTAATAATATATTTCTAACTATAAATCAGTTAGGAAAAAGCAACACTCCTGATGAGAAAATGGGTTAAAATGATTAAAATAACCAACAAACTTACAAAATGTAAAAACACAAAAAATTATAAAATATCTATGATTTTAAAATATATATTCAATTATAAAAGATTGCAATAAATATTTTTTAATACTGGTGAGGATGTAAGAAAGTCAGCAAATTCATACAGTGTCCAAATTTGTACAATATACCAATAATTTGTTAAAAAGTATTTATCAATAACTTACCTGTGCATAAATTTATTTTGGCAATTCCACTGTCACTGCAAAGATAAGTGTGAAAATATATATGCTCAAAGACATTCATCAAAGTGCTATTTATTTTTAGGAAAATTAGAAAAACAGAAATTTTCATCAAGAAAGAATTGGATCATCTATTGTACAGTAATATTATGGACTCGTATGTGTTGTTTATAAGAATAAAAACAGAATTAACATATCAACACCAAATATAAATTACAAATGAATGTAAAATATCATATAAAATATATACATAAGTGTGTAGATTTTAATATATATTTAAGTATTTGGAAGCAACAACAATACTATTTGGAGTAATTATCTCTTGAGAGTAGAATGAAGAAGGCACTTTTATTCTCTCTATAGTGTTCAATTTTTTCAAATATCATGTCAAAAATAAGGATTGTTATGCATGCATATTTACATGTATACAAAAATGTCTGCATATTTATCCTTTCTTGTGTAAGATCAATATGGTTCCATCTTCAAGGAGTCTTGTGCAGGGCAAATTTAACCTAATTGATAATGATGTTTGCTTTTATTCTTAATGGAAACTTATGATTTATAAATAAGATTTTAAATTAAAACCTTGTATATCTGCCACAAAGTAAGTAAATAACATCCATTTTCCTTCCTTCGGTGGTTATAGAAATAGAAGATATGCACTTTTTAAAAGGAAGGTCAACTGAGACATAATTTTCTTATTCCATCAGCAGTTGGAGAGGTTTCTAACTATGTATATGATCATAATGACAGAACTTAGAGAAAAATGACAGAGATGTAATCAATGAAATTTAGTGTCAGGTGCTGGTGAGAGAAATTAGGAGTCAACATCTGAAAGTTCATCTGTAGTGTGCAACAGAAATGTAGTAGAGAAAACACTGCCAGAAGAAGCCATCAGTATAAATAAATGGTCTAATTATTTGGTTTGATTTATAGGACACTTATCTTTCTAATATTTTACCATCAGATATTTCTTCATTTGGGTTAATCCAATTGATATAGTACCTAGTAATTTCATTTTCTCTTTATAAGGCTGTCATGAATTGAATTCTTTTTTAAAGGAAACACATTAGGTGGCTAAAAGAACTACGGCCTCCAAGAGCCTCCCATTACACAAACACTCTGAAAACACAATAAAAGCTACAGCAGTCACAAATGCATGAGTGTTTAACAGCTTACCAGGCAGCTTTTTGGATAGGGGTAAATAAATACAAGGGAATTCTAGAAAGGATAATGTCAAAGGACAAAATTTGTTGAGATGCTATTTATCACAAACTCAAAATGAGGTAAATTGCAGGAAAATGGTAGTAAAGAATTTGGAAGTCAATGAAAGTAAGTCTGCTAAATTAAAAATTCTACAACTAACCTTGAACATGAGATGGATTGTCATAAAATTAGGAGATGAATTATCAAATGGTAACCATCTTGTTTAACCTTATAATTTTCAGACAAGTCAGTCATTGTGACTGCTTTATTGATAATTCAGTGAGAGAGAAAAGTAAAGGCAATGTCAGAGGTCATAGAGGTACCTTCCATGCCCTGAAGAATCCTTGTTTTTGATATCCATTATAGTGTCATTAATTTCATCTTTATTTGAATTGTTTCATTAAATGAAAGATAGTTAGGAACTAAAGAAGCTCTGACTATTAGATTGGGCTATAGCTATCAGAGGTGACCATCAATTTTTATTGTTATTTAATGTAGACATAATTAATCAAAGTGATTCTTTGCCAAAATACTGTTGTATTCTTGACCTCTTAGTCTTTTTATATTCCCTGCAATTTTGACAGAAAAATTGAAGACATTATTGTTTTTGTTCATTATAAAATTTGTTATGTATAAATATGGTAATGTGATGTATCACACATTTTACATAGTTTTAAACATTTTACTTTATAATGCCTTGTGCTTTTTTGTTGCTTTAAATATTAGACTGATCTTCTTAATGAAATTAGAAACTCTAAAGCACCAAGACTATGCTATATAGTTTTTTTGTTTGTTTGTTTGTTTTGTATGTAGATAGTTCCCTGGCTAGGAATCGAACCCAGGCCGCAGCGTTGACACAGCACCAGCGCTGAAGCCTTAAGCCACTACACCACCAGGGAACTCCCATATATAGTTCTTTAACATACATTTATCTCATATGATCAACAGCTACAAAATGATAGACAGAAGTACCTTAATATACAGATCTATTATCAAGTACATGCAAAGTGGAAAACATACCTATTTTTCCCTTTCAGTGTACCATTCTATGATGGATTCTTCCAAACATGACTACTATGAATACTTTGGCAGAGTCCATGGAATTCTGATGTATAAAGATTTTATCAAATATTGGGATGATGTGGAGGCATTTGAAGCAAGAGCAGATGACATTGTCATTGCTACCTATCCCAAATCTGGTAAGTTTAAGTTACTCCCTTTCGTTGTAGAAATGACAAACCCATCTTGAATGATAACTATTAAGTTGTCCATTTCCTCCAAAATCATTCTCCATATTAAATAAGGAAAGTATAGTAGTTTTGATACAGATATAGAAAGAGTGCCATAGGGTAGTTCCATTCTAAGACCACAATCTGTACTTGAGCAGCACATTGAAAAATGGGTATTGTGGCCACTTAGAAAATTATGTAATATACATGGATGAGTATAGAACCATAACAAAAACTTAAAACTAATTGTATTAACCTCATATCATAATTGTTTATCACAAACTCAAAATGAGGTAAATTGCAGGAAAATGGTAGTAAAGAATTTGGAAGTCAATGAAAGTAAGTCTGCTAAATTAAGTATAACCAATTTTCACAGATTTAAAAAAATTTCGTTTTCAGCTAACCAGCTCCTCTTCATAAGTGCACCCCCAAAACTTGACTTTTAAGCAACATCTTTTTTTTTTCTGAGATTAGTTTAACTGTTATCTATAGTTCTAGAGTTATATAATCAAAGATCTTTAGGAATTAGAATGCTTTAATTCAGACTTCTCTATTTCGTAGGTCCATTTATCACTTAAATGTGTCAAACATTAAATACGTCTTTAGATCAGGCTACACTGATCTAAATCTTTTCTTCCACTTCTCTTTCCTGTCAGGATCAACATCAGCTCAATATCAGTCATCTGAAGAGCAAATCTGAGATAGTTCACATTTATTTGCTCTTCCTTCTTTACTTTTCATATTTAGTCAGTGACAATGATTTGCCCATTTTGTCTTGTAACAACTAAGTCTCACAGTAAGTCTCTTATAGGTCTCTTGACTCTTCTTAGTGACCCCTCAGTCCATTGTCTTATTTACTCTGCCACTAGAGGACCCCTAAAACCCAACCTTGATAGTCTTGCTCTGTTAATGTATGTCAATGCCTTTCCAAACTTTTAGAAAGCAATCTAACTTTTTAATACGAACTACATAGCATTTTGTGCCTGCTGTCAGACTGTCCCTATAGCCTCATCCCCACACCTCTTCAGGTAAACTCTTTGATTTAGGCTTTACTATCTATTTCCAATTTTTTCCCTCATTACGATACTATTCTTAAGTATCTGACCTTTGATTAAAAAAAAAAAAAGACAGTTCTTCTGCTTGGTAAAACCCTTCCATGCCTTACAAAACTGGTGAATTTATGCCAACAATTTGTTAAGGCTAAGTTCAATTATTATGTTCTCTTGACGGCGTTCCTTGTCGAAATATTACAGTAGTGGCAGCACAATGAATTCAATTTCCTCCTTTGCAGTACTTTAAATCCCTGTGCTCACCTGTATTATACCTTAAGAAAAAAGAAATGTTGTAATTATTGAACACTTTTTCTGACTTTTCAAAGGCCTTTTGAACATCATAGGGCAGGGACCAGATTTATTATTTTTATATCTTTTCAATTGAGACACAACTTGAAGCAATCAGTAATATTGGTGGTTGAAGGCATGCTTGAGCATTATCTATTATTTAAGGCTCCTTACTTTTTAAATGTAAAAATTTAGATTCAAACTGTTGTCAGCTTGCACAATGTTACAACTCACCATGGACAAATTGAGACTTTTACTAGAGGTATGTTTTACTATAATATCCACCCTTATTTTTTGAGGCTATATTTGGGTCCTATAAGATTAAATATTACAGGAAATAATTTTCAAGTCCTGTGGCTTTTACCTTTCAAATAATACTGCATTGATACCAATCTACATTAACTAGCTATAAATTCATAATTTCCACCATCGGTCCAGCATGGTAAGTGGGAGACTTAATTTTCTTTAATTCTAACAGGCACAACCTGGGTTAGTGAAGTTGTATACATGATCTATAAGGAAGGTGATGTGGAAAAGTGCAAAGAAGATGTCATTTTTAATCGAATACCTTTCCTGGAATGCAGAAAAGAAGAGGTGATGAATGGTAATGTTTAATTTTATTTTAAAATTTATCATATACATATTATTTTTAAGTGTGAATGTAGATGGTGCAGGGAAAGAGACTAAGCAAGAGTGGCAATTACTATTATGCCTTCTTTATGGCAAAGCACGCAAATTTCCATTTAAATCTTGACAGAGTTTAGGGCATAGCATTTATATGCCTTGAACTGAACCCAGTAATAGAAGTATTTATCTCTCTATGGGCTAAATGTGATAATACTTCAAACACCAGGAAAATATCCACACCTTTTTTAAGGATATGTGCAAAATAATATTTATTAAAGATTGTTTAATATTGCTAAAAATTGGAAACATAAATATTACTCATCAAAAGAATGTTTAAAAGTGATTTAATAACACTCTAAAATCATTAAAATTTTTAGGATGTCATATGTTTCTTGACATTGCAGTTTCAGTGTAATATATTGAAGAAAAAGGCCATTAAAAATATTAAAAATTCCTATGTGTATGTGATATTTGGATGGCTATGAGTCTGGGCATATAGCTATATTTATATAAAAAACTGTTTACCAAAATGTCAATAATGATTTTTCTAAAGTGAAAATTTTTTTATTTGATTTTATTTTTTGTCTGTAATTTTCTCTATCTAAATTTTTGTCATATGAGAGCTATCCAGAAAGTATCCAGTTGTGTAACATGAAAAATAGAGGCATTTATGACTGAGTTTTTTCTAGACAGATCTTGCATATTTTGATTATTACAATATAGAATCTTAAATTTACTTCTATTTTTAAAATATCTATGTAATCAATATAAATATTTATGTTTTGAAGTTGTCTAACCTTTAATTGTTTTAAAAATCAGGAGTAAAACAATTAGAACAGATGACATCTCCTAGGATAGTGAAGACTCATCTGCCAGTGACGCTTCTTCCAGCCTCATTTTGGGAAAAAAACTGTAAGGTAACCAGAACCAAGTATTCTTAAAACTTTATCCAACTCAAAGAAATCTTAGAAATATCAAATCAAAACTGTGTCTCATATATACTTGTTTATTTATTCTTTCATTGAATCTATAAATATTTAACAAATATAGATTCAGCCAGTATAGTCAGAGTCTATATTTTAACTTCAACTCCAGAGTTAATTCTGAAAAAAAAACAAATAAACTCTCTAAACAAGTTTTCTTATCTGTAAAAGTAGGATAACAATTGCATCTTCCTCATAGAGTTGATATAAGAATTAAATTCAATAATGTTTATAAACTTTTTAATGTAGCATCTGGCATATCGTAAACAATAAATGGTAGCTACTTTTATATTTGTTGTTATTACTGATTGTAGTGAATGTACTGCTTTTGCAAAATCTTGTGCTTATTATTGTGAGGTATGCAAATGAACTAGACAAGGATAAAACAGACAAATATTATATAATAATTATTTACTGAGTGCCTGTCATATACCAGCAATATAACAACTAACAAAGCATATACACGCTTTGTTTCATGGACACATAGTTCACTGGAGGAAAGGGACAAACAGATAATGCATTGTCATACTCATAGGTCAAGTAAGAAAAGAATTTTAGGTCTACACTTTGAGAACAGAAAAGGCATCCATTAGCAAGTAATATCTCAGCTAATATTTGCAGAATACATAGTGGTTAGTCTATACGATCCCCAAAACTACTGCAGTGGGGATTTGAAACCAGTTTAGTTTAACTGGAAAGTTGAGTGTACATAATGGCTAGATGGATAAAGGAAGATAAGCTCGGGCTTGATTACAACAGACATTGAAGGCATGTTAAGAAATTTGGACTCTGTTTGCTCATAATGATGAGTTACAGATATATTAAGCTGGTGATTAACATGATCAGTTTTGCTTTTTAGAAAGCATTATGAGTAACCAAAACTACAGGCAAAACATTAAATCTTAGAACAGTACTGCTGCTTGTTCCTCAATGTCTCTCTAGCTGTTTTTCAGGAGACACTGTGAGCCATACTACACATATGAGATATTAGGGTACTGTATTCAGTCATCACTAACCAAATGGGGGATTCATCAAAGTCATGAAACATTTGCACTTTGCACTCTGGTATTACATTATGTATTTGACCTTTTCTGGAGACCCATGAGTTTATAAATCCCAGTGTTTCCTGTGTGTGTGTGTGTGTGTGTGTGTGTGTTTTTCCATAAGCAATCCAAGATGGACCACATACTATCTGCATCATTCCGCACAGAAACACTTTTTCAGTATATTTTCTAGGAGATGTATCATTACTAATTTTTCAAGAGATTTGACCAAGTCACATTTTTTTTTGACAGATCGGTTGTAGCCTTAATGTTACTCCTTTACTTTTCAAGTGAAAATAGATACTATACTTTTGCAATAGTTTCAATCTTCACAAAACTGCTTGTCATATCAGGGATTGTCAAAGAGTAGAAAACAGATGGATTTATGTGCTGAGTACTTCCAGAACGATTCACTGGGGGACGAAAAGACAGATGGATTAAGACTTGGTGAAAGTGTGCGTGAATGTGTAGACTGGAAACTATAAGTAATAAAAAAGTGGGGAAAAAACGGGTGGAATTTAGATCCAAAATAATTGATGCATTGCACAAAATGATAGAATTTCATAGTGTCAGAACTAAAACCAAAGCTTCCTGATGGTTAATTTGTTAGTAACTAAAATTTAACAATAAAAAAGATGCTATCAATTCAGGTTATTGAAAGACTTTTTTCTTTATAATTTTATATATTTTGTATAATTTCTAAAATAAATATATATAATGTTTCTAATTGACAACATAAATTCTTGCTAAGTCTTGATGACACTATATTTGAAAACAAATAGCTGATTTAATATTTGATTTTGCTTTCTTAGATAATCTATCTTTGCCGGAATGCAAAGGATGTGGCTGTTTCTTATTATTATTTCTTTCTCATGGTAGCCGGTCATCCAAATCCTGGATCTTTCCCAGAGTTTGTGGAAAAATTCATGGATGGGGAAGGTAAGACAGTTCTTTTCTTTAAATTCTTTCAAGGTAAATTATACAAGACAAATGACATCTTTGAGTAAAAATTTTTGTTTTTTTTCTGGGGTTGTCTTTTCCTGGTCCTTAATTAAAACACAGAAGTTCTAGACATCCTTGAATTTTAGGCAAGCTTAGGGTTTCTAAATGTGGATGGAAAATTGCAGAATATGGACAGTTCAGTTCACTACTTAAAAAATAAATATATAGGAGTATGTTTGGGGGTTGGAGATAACAATTATTTTTTCTGAGATTGAAACTCAGTGTTTAATTATTTCTCATCTTTTTTTATTAGAAAAGTATTTCACAGCATGTTATTACAACTCCATTAAACAAGAGAGAGAAGGAAATAGAAAAGAGGAATGTCCTTTTATTTTCAAGGGAAACTTCAAGTGTTACATGGGGCCAGAACTCCCAAAGAAGTTTGAATATCTACGAAGTTTTCATTTATTCTACTCATTGCACAGTTTCAATAATTCAACTAGATTTTTGAGAACAGTACAAAAGTTACATAAGCAGAAATTCTGGGAAATTTTGCCTTTTTATTTAACTCCAGACTAAAGCAACTGAGTATTTAAATTTGAGGAAGAAAGTGTTCAGAGATCCTAGTATTAACTGAAGAAGGCCACTCTGATCCTATAGTAATAACTGTAAGGAAAATGATAACAATGTCACTTTTATTAATATGGAAGCTAATATGGATTCAATAAAAGTAGGATATGTGTGCTTTATGCTTGTTGCTACATTTTGGAAAAGTTTATGCTATAGTATTATGAATAAAATAGATGCCTCAAGATTAACCCACATAGTAACAAAAAGAAAAAGTCGTTCATCCACAAAACAGATGAATAAGATCACTGTAACCATCATTACATAACTTTTTCTGTAGAAAAAATTGCCAATCGAGCCAAAGAACAGGAGAGATATGCAATGATTTAATGCAAAGGGAAATAGTTTGACTCACACATCTTATATCATTGCCATATTTTTATTGAATGAAACACTTGGATATACATGAGAAAAAATAAGGGAAGAGAAAGAAAAAGAGAGCATTTGGTCATGTCACATCATCTCCAAAATCTGAATTTTTTAGAGTGAGAATAATACTAAAAGTCCATAAGAGGACACCCCTTACCAGTAAACCGCAAGTAGTATAATAAACAATTATGTGATTACTAGTTTCAGTTGCCAAAGCTAGTTTGCAAATGGAAAATTTGAGACCTGGACTAAATTCTGATTATAAGAACATTGATAGTTCCACTAACTCAACTCCCTTCACTAACAACCTGATTTTGCACACACACACACACACACACACACACACACACACACAGAGTTTCAAAAATGCTCTCATAAGCTGTGACTCAAACTGATGGGAGGGGGACTTCCTTCACTTTATCTCTGTGCCATAAACCACGTCATAATGATGAAAGCTGAGAATATGTTTCTATATATGGAGTTTTCAACAAACTTAGCTTCTCCTGCTGTAGAGAAATTTGCTTAAGATATGTGACTAATCTCTAGCTTTCATTCCATAATCATTTTGTATTTATTTGCAGCTACTATTGTTTGAACACTCAATTTCAAGCTGTATACAGATGATACTATGCCCTCATGTTGTTTTTATTCTTAATTTTAGTTCCTTATGGTCCCTGGTATGAACATGCAAAATCTTGGTGGGAAATGAGAAAGAATCCACGTATACTATTTCTTTTTTATGAAGACATGAAGGAGGTAAGAAACTGTAAACATATGGGAAACTGAGTAATTTCTAAAATGTTAGCATTTGACTGCACTCTAGATACAAAAATCTGCCTTTGTATCATGCAGTCACCTCCAAAAGTCACAATCATCCAGATACTTTAGCACAAATTTAAGCTCATAAATAACACTCCTGATAATAAATGTGTTTAAACCCGTGTCAAAAAATTACCAAAGATTAGATTTGAAAGAACTTGAGTTTATGAAGCAAAAATAACACACACACACACACACACACACACACACAGAATCACAATGAGCAAGAAGAAGAGTCAACTGGTTTCCAAATCTATGTATGTTAGAAATTATCAGATAAGAACTTTAAAATAACTATGCTTAATATACTTAAATAAAAGAAGAAATTTTTTAAATTACAAAGAAACAGAGGCTATGAAAATCAAAAATAGCAAAATGGAATTTCTAAAATAACAAAAATTAAAATTAGAAATTAAGAGATGGTTTAAATAAAAAATAAGACATGGATAAATCATAGATTGGTAGTATGGAAGATGCAACTGAGATAATTCCATAGAATTTTGAATGAAATGGAATACTTTTAAAAAGAGTAGTGGATATGTAGGATAGAGTGATAAGGTCCTACATTTATCATCTCAAACTTTCAGAAGAAGAGAAAACAGAGAATGCTTAGAACAGTAATTTGAGAAATTCTGATGGCCTAAAATTTTCTCATAATCTAGTTTTTCTCCAGCTCATTAGTAATCAGAATAATTAAAAATAAAAATACCTATAATAATGCCATTTCGTGCCCATCATACTGACACCAATGAAAAAGTTTGACAGTAAATGTTAGTCAACATGTGGATCGGTGAGAAGTAACACACTGCTGATAGTAGTGTAAAAAGATACAAACACTATGGAAACAATTTGTCATTGTTTAGAAAGAATAAATATGCACATAAACTTCAGACCCAGGAATTCCACTAGTAGATACGTACTCTTGAGGTACTCTGGCTTACGTCCATTAGGTTATATGTACAAGCTTCATAGCAATAATTTCTATAACCATAAAAATGGAAACAACCCCAATACACATACATATAACTAAAGAATCATACATGATGTATATTATTATGCTACAATTAAATATCATATTGCAATGAAAAGGAATAAACTTCAAATGTGCACCTCAACTGGGTAAAACAAACCATATGCAGTATTATATAGGGAAAGATATCTAATTTCAAAACCATAAAGTAGAACACAGGATGAATTAGATCAACTTCAGGATATCAGGTCTTTTGTTGTACTTGTTTGTGGAAATGAGAATGCAAAGTGAAAGGAATGTAGTTGGAAACTTGCAAATGAAAGAATTAAACTAAATATGAACATTCTGTTCCATAAATTGGGTAGGAAGTAATGGGTGCTGTATTCATTTTTGCTCTTTAAAACACAAATGTGCACATCAAATCATTTAAAAAATATATACTAAATACTGGGTCTCTTTATTAAGAGGTGAGAAATGTCTTCACCTCTTTCATTCTTTATTAGCATCACAAAAGCAACTGATGCTCATGTCTTGTTCACATCTTTACACAAAGATTAAAATCCATGTTGCAGTAATTCTAGAGGTGTTTTCATGAGGATATATTAAAAATAAAATCATGAATGATATTTCAGAAAATTTACTTATAATTTATAGAATTTAACACTGGAAGAAATTTGAATGAGAAGCAGCAATAATTTGTAGTTTACTATTTATCTAATATTGTATTCTGTAACTACAATGTTGAATACAGTAAATTTAAAAGGCACACAAGCAAAATTTATTAATCCTACCATATCCATCCCTCCTCCAAAATTGTCACCTATTTATTTCCTGTTTTGATCCATAATGTCCAGGTTTAGGTTTGCTCTAAATTTGAATCAATAAGGAGCCTAAGAATGAATAAATAAATGTTCTTTTGTTTCTACAATTTATCAATTAGAAAGAGAATAGACATATTAACATTATTTGTAGAGACAGACAAGTAAATAAATTATAAGAATAATGAGACAATAGATTTATATAAAAATTGATGGGAATAAAAATAGAGTCATCTAACTCAAATTAAAATGGTCAAGGAAATTATACCAAAGATGGTGATATTTGAGCTGAAGTTTAATAGGAAAACTATAATTTGTAGGAAAGATAATTTGAGAAGAGCATTCTATATAGGAAGAACTACATGCCAGAATAAGCATTATAGTTGGTATTGCAAATGGTTGCATTGAATGATTTAGCTGAATATTAGGGTATAATTTGGAAGTGGCATACATAGAGATAGGGATGTTTGTAGCTATAGTTTGTACAGGGTCTGGAAGAAGTAACACCCTTTCATATGAGCTAGTAATCTATACCAAATCTTTTATTACAAAATTATAAGCATGCACTTCTGTAACATAACAATATTTTAACTATTAAAAAGGGCGTTACTTCTGCCATATCCTCTATATTACATCTGATTTTTCCTGTTGAGTATTTGATTTTTTACACATTTTCTTAATGTTTCTGGTTTCTTTGCTTATCATTAGTTACATCAATAAATTAGAAAATAAAAGCTGTCTGCATATTTTTCAAACTAAAACTTGATCTAAAACAGGGGACTGTAGTCTTTGAGAGTGTATATTAATATTCATATGTACTTATTAACCATGTACATTACCTCATTTAGTGTTCTAACAGTCTTTGAAGTATCTGTATTTAAAGTATTTTTTAATTAAAATATAGTTGGCATACTATATGACATTAGTTTCAGGTGCAAAATATAGTGATTTGACATTCATATAACTTACAGTGTGATCACCACAATGCCTAATAACCATCTGTCACCATGCAAAGTTATAATGGTATTATTGACTACACTCACTGGGCTGTACACTACACCCCTGTGGATTATTTATTTTATAACTGGTGGTTTGTACTTCTTATTTCTCTTCACCTTTTATTACCGATTTTCCCACTCTCCTTACCTGTGGCAACCATCAATTTGTTCTCTGTATCTGTGAATCTGTTTCTGTTTTGTTTGGTTTATTCATTTTTTAAAATTCTACATATAAGTAAAGTCATAAAGTATTTGTCTTCTCTGACTTATTTTACTTAGCATAATACCCTCTAGGTTCATTCATTCATGTTGCAAATAGCAAAGTTTTATTTTTTATTGCTAACTAATATTTCATTTTATATTTATATCACATCTTTATCCATTTGTCTATCACTGGACATTAATACCTTGGCTATTTTAAATAATGCTGCCATGAACATAGGGGTGTATATAGCTTTTCAAATTAGTGTTTTCATTTTCTTCAGATACATATCCAGAAGTAGAATCACTGACTCATAAGGCAGTTCCTTACCCCCTACCTAATTTATGGAATAGAACCTTCACACTTAGTTTAATTTTTGCATTTGCAATTTTTTAAGGAAAGCTTCATACTCTTTTCCATAGTGGTTGCACCGATTTATAGTCCTACCAACAGTGCACAGGGTTCTTTTTTCTCCACATCCTTGCCGACACTTACTTGTTGACTTTTTGATAATAGCCATCCTGACAGGTGTGAGGTTACATTTTATTGCAGTTTGGATATGCATTTTCCTGATGATTAATTATATTTAGTATATTTTGATGTCTGTTGATCATCTTTGTATTTTCTTTGGAGGAATGCCTATTTATATCCCTTGCCCATTTTCTAAAGTGGATTAATGTTGTATAAGTTCCTTATATATTTTCAATATTAATCCCTTTTGAATATATCATTTACAAATATCTTCTATTCAGTGGGGTTTTTTGTTGTTTTGTTTGTTTCGATAATGGTTTCCTTCATTTTGCAAAAGCTTTTTATTTTATGTATGTATTTATTTATTTATTTATTTTTATTTTTGTGTAGTTCCCTGGCTGGGAATCAAACCCAGGCTGCAGTGTTAAGAGCACTGAAGCCTAGCCACTATACCACCAGGGAACCCCCTGTAGAACCTTTTTACTTTGATGTAATCCCATTTACTCATATTTCCTTTGCTGCCTTTGCCTGAAGTGACATATTCAAAAAGATATTGCTAAGACCAATGTCAAAGAGTTTATTGCCTATGTTTTCTTCTAGGAGTTTTGTAATTTAGATCTTACATTTAAGTCTTCAATTCATTTGAGTTCATTTTTGTATATGGTATAAGAAAGTGGTATTTTGTATATAATGTAGGAAATTATATGATGTGAAGTATCTTTTATGTCCACTTTATGGATGAGGGAAATTATGTTTAAAGAACTTAAAAATATACCACTTCCCAAGAAGTATTTTTCCTCAATAGAAGCCCGATTCCAATAGCAGTGGAGGAAAAAAATGAAAGAAAGGTTTTTCTTTTTCTCTCTTTTTTTAATACAAATAGTAAAACATTCAATTTTAGTAATTTAGTCTTCAAAGTATTTTTTCTCTCTAGGATATCAGAAGAGAGGTGATAAAATTAATGCAATTTCTGGAAAAGAAGCCATCAGAGGAGCTTGTGGATAAGATTGTACAACATACTTCATTCCAAGAGATGAAAAACAATCCATCTACCAATTATACAACACTACCAGATGAAATAATGAATCAAAAAATATCGCCTTTTATGAGAAAAGGTAAGAGAATCTTGTGATTTTTCTCTATTGCTATAGGACGTCACAAGTTGAAATACTTCTATAGGCCTACAAAGTATTCATGCTTATGGACCCAGCTTATTTTTTTCAGAGTTGTTTCACATTTGCAGACCCTCTGTATTGAGTTATCAGTTCTTCAGATGCATAAAACACTAGTACTACTACTAATATTACTAAGAAATTGCTATTACTTGTTGATTATTTAGTATATGCAGCATATTATATTAAGAATGACCAGCAGCCACTGCAGCCTGAGCCCCAGCACTTACACACAGTCTACTAGCTGTTGTTTACTATGCCTGTGTGTTTGGTGCTGCACCATGTACATCATATAAACATATGTAATTTTAAAATTCTGATTATTTTCAAATTTTAATCAGAGATTCAAGAAAGAACTTCTGTTATAATCTCATTTTGTGTTGAGGAAACAAACTTAGAATAATTAGCTTTTCCTTGACCAACTGGCTGACATTTTTCAAGCCTAAGTGGCAAATATCAAAATTCAAAAAATTGTATTTAAATTAAATATGTGTAATACTTTACATATTGATTGTACCTCAATAAAACTGTTTAAAAAGACTAAATTTCAAAACCCTTAGTAGCCAATATGGTTCTGTTTAGCAAAAATACCAATATACAATAAAGTGACATTCTATTGAGAGGAGGTATGGTCTGATGAGATATAGTCAGTTTGTAAATCCAAAGGCATGTAGGATATGCAGAGTATTAGGACATATGGTCTTACTGATACATGAGAAAAATGTTTTGTTTTTTAAAAAGCAGAATAGATAAAATCTTGCTGTTTGAACTAAATTGTCAGTGAGAAAGGTAGGGAATTTTTTAAATAACAGGAATAACAAACCTGCCACTGGGCAAAAACAGGGAGCTCCTGAAAAGACAGTTAATACATAGGTTATATTTCTATTATTTATTGCTCAAATCATCTGTCTCCTTTCTCATAATATCCATATACATATATTTAATATAAATCATTAGATTTACATTGTTATGATTATAAAGGGTTGCTTGCTGCTGTACCCTCAGACCATACCCAGGACACATATTTTCTGTTTTGTTTTTTGGGTTATTTCCCTGGAAAAGTTAGACCTGCTTGAGCTAAGGGGACAAGTGAACAATTCACTAATTTAAAATACAGGATGACTTCCTTTTGCTCGGGGAGATTTGGATGTGATGGAAAGCAAAAGAGAAGGGCTCGCTAGACTGTTGTAATAACCTAGGTGGGAAATGCTGAGGAGCTTCTCAGTCAGTACCAGCAGAAACAGAGCGAAAGCAGTGAGTATGAAAAAAGGTTGAATATGAATGCAGAATTAGATGTAAGAGTTGAGGGTACAATCTTCCAGTTTATGCTTTGGATTCCTGGTGTTGCCATTAACCTGGCTATGGGAAAAAGAAAAACAAACAATAAAGAACAAAACAAAACAAAATACAATCTGGTGGTAAAGAAAATGAATGAATTTTTGAACTAGTTGAACTTGGGATACTTGTATGAAATCCTGGTGGCAATATCATGCAGATAGTTGGCTATAGGAACATAAATCTGAATTTGAATGTTATCGGCATAAAGATGATATTTGATATCTTGGAAATGGGTAAAAAAGCATCTCATTTTAGGAGCCCTAACATTTGAGAGGAAATTGGAGAAGAAAAATTTAATAAAGTAACATTAGAGGGAAGAGTCAGAAAAAAAATGTGCTACTTATTCTTGTTGTTAATTAAACAATCACAACAAAATCCTCTTTGCAAGCTCAAATATGTATATTATTTATGGTATATATTTTATTCCTATAACTGAGGGTTACAAGAATAAAATCTGATTAGGTGTTAATAAAAGTGATGAATATTAGAAAACGTCATGATTTTGACTTGAAGCTGTAGTATTTATTATTTTTCTCTTATTACAGGGATTACAGGAGACTGGAAGAATCACTTTACAATAGCCCTGAATGAGAAATTTGATAGGCATTATGAGCAGCAAATGAAGGGGTCTACACTGAAATTACGAACTGAGATATAAGAAGGGTTTTCTTAATATGTCTGAGATTAGAGCTTTCATATCATTGCTCAACTTTTCATATTTTAGTTTGATGAAGGAGTCATGTTAAAGTTTATGGTCCAGTTCACATGATTACTGAGATCCTCATATAAAAAGCTAAGAAGGATGTTTTCCTGATATCATCCTTTTATTTTATTTCTTTGTCTTTTTTTTCTCCATCTTCTCCACTCTCCTCCTCCTGCTTTTCCTCCTCTTCTTAATTTGTATAAATATTACACAAAGCTATATTCAATGTGAATGAAGTAGGAACACACAGATAGTTTGAGTTACTCATTAAAAATAAACATTCCAAATTCATTATTTTTGTGTTGTCTTTTTTCTCTCATTATGTAGTAGTATATTTAATATATACGTAAACTTTGAAAATCATGAGAGAAAGAATAAAAAATAAATTTTTGGAAAAATTTATACCTATTATTTTCTTTTTTATTTTTTTCACTTTCTACAAAATGACTTAACTTGGAATGGATCTTAATGTAATATAAAATTTTGGCCATGACTAAACTGATCTCCAGATATGTATAAATGTTCCCAGTGAGTATTATTTATGCTTGAATATCTTCAGTTAATTTAAAATATTTATACTTTAGAGTTCCATCTGTCTTATATACAATGCAATGAATACAAACTCTGAAAACTGAAGTTTTAAAGAATATGGTATTTTCCAATAATACAAAACAACAACAGAAGGAAAAGAAGAATTATGTCTTATATAAACTATTGTTTTAGCTATGTCTCCCACTCTTCTGTGTTTTATTGAATAATTTTTCCTATATTACATTAATTTTTAACAATCAATGCTTCCTTTTTCTAACATGGAAGACATGTAAGATCATGAAAAATTCATTGTGGGTCTTTGGTTGAATATCACACTTTTAATTTCTAAACTAAAAGGTTAAATATAAGGAGAAATAAATGTGGCTTGTTTTCTTACTCTTTGGAGAAAAGTCTAAGAATTTCTGAACACCCTGTTCAATAATATAATTTTATAGAATCAAAGCTATTTTTTAAAAAGTTATGCATTATAAAAAAATTGAAGACTCTTGAAAAATAGTGAGATTTTGTTTTGGTGGGTTGAGAAGCAGAAACTCAATCACTGAAGCAAACAATTGTTATTTATTTCTTAAATACCCATTTTGCAATGATTTTTAAATTTAACATTGAAGTGTGCAATAACATCTTTTTAGTTGTATCATTTATAAAACTCACAGTTGCTATTATCCACATATAACTAAACAAGAATAAACTCACATATCTTTTGCACTATAGTTCTTAGTAAACCAATATATTCCAAATTGGCCTGATTGAAATTTGGAAAAATCACATTTTCCCACAGCTTATTCAAACATTTTTGTACCTTCCTTGGAAAAAGAAGAGGGTTGAGGTATAGCTTAAAATCTAAATAGAAACTTTAACTTCCCTCAGTTTTTTTTGGGCATCTTTCTTAAGGTGGTCTTAAAGTGTTGTGGGCTGGAGACAATGAAGCACCATGTGGTGAGGTACACAGTGGGAGCCTCTCTATCTTTGGTTGTGTGCTTCCAAGAAAACCAGATATTTCTGGTTACCTTGGTGTTAAAAGTTTTCTAATAATTAGATCTCCTGAATAACGCTTTCAGGCCAAGTTCTAGACTCTTAGAAGCACTTAATATATGTTTGTTGACTAACTAATTAATTGATACCATGTTAAGACTAGGAAGTGCTCAGTAAGCAGAGTTTCTTTATATCAGCAGTCCACAACCTTTTTGACACCAGGGACTAATTTCATGAAAGACAAATTTTCCACAGACCTGGTGAGGGAGAGTGATGGTTTCAGGATGATTTAAGGGCATTACATTTATTGTGCACTTTATTTCTATTATTATTATTATTACATTGTAATATATAATGAAATAATTATATAACTCACCATAACGCAGAATCATTATGCAAATTTGTTTTTCCCTCATCACCTCAGCTCTACCTGAGCTCCACCTCAGATCATCAGCATTGGATTCTCATACGGAGCACACAACTAGATTCCTCGCATGCACAGCTCAAAGTAGGGTTCACATTCCTATGACAATCTATTGCTACCACTGATCTGACAAAAGGAGGAGCTCAGGCTTGCTCTCCTGCCACTCACCTCCTGCTGTGAAGCCAGTACTAATCTGTGACCTGGGGTTTGGGGACCCCTGCTTTATGTGATGAAAATACTGAAGAATTCAATTTGAGCAATGAAAGAAATAAAATAGTACTGATTTATAACCCATGGTATAAAATCAATATCCATAAATTAATGCTGATATAAATAAATGATCGAATAGTAATTAAGTGGAGGTGAATAGATACACATCCTATGCAGAAGAATTCAAACTAATTATGTGTAACTTTCTTTCTCATCCTTTAAGGGTGGGATTCACATAGTGACTTCCTTCTAAAGAGATGAAAGGGGTTCAGGCAAGTTGGGGAGGGAGAGTAATTATAAAATAGAGAAATCTATCTCAGCCAGTTACCATCATTAGTGATCAGACATGTTGATAGTACAGATGCTTTATATATGGTAAAAATGGCTCTTTACTTTGCTGGTCTTTCTCCCAAAAACCTATTTTCCTAATTATAAAGGTTAATTTCAGAAAAACAGTGAAGGAACAGATTATACATAAGACATCACTGGTGTCATGGTAAAAAAAATGAGATGGCTGGAACATGAGGTGGTTTTTAAACAGTACAAAAGTGACATTAACCATTTTTACTCACATTTTATTGCTGTGAGTTAGTCAATGTTCAAGTCTTATGTCAATGGAATAGGGCAGTGTAAATTCCCACAAGAAGAGGCAGAAAAAATGTAGAAACAATATTATAGTCAATTCATGTTGTTTTGTCTTATGTTTGATTATTTTTTGTGTGTTAGAGATTGCATTAGAACATTTGAGAATATTATCCATACCCCTATAGTTAGTATTCGTTATTATTTAGCCTGAATTTTTCACCATAAAATGGTTGCAAATTATATTAATGGTTTCTATTTTTATCATTCTTAAATTATTAAATGGCATTATATTATAAGAATTTTTTCTCATTCATTCATATCAATATTAATTCAAAAGCTATAATATGTTATATCATAATTTATTTTAGTACTCAGATTATCCCAGATATGACCAGTGGAGTCCCTTCAAATGAGCTCCTTATCTTTTTGACATTCCCATATCATCTTTTGAGAACTTCTTTATTTTAAGTCTTCTCATGTATTTTCCTTGTCTCAGCTCTGGAACTATCTGTTTGTTTTTTTGTTTGTTTGTTTGTTTGTTTTCCAAAAAACTTCAGTTCCTTTTAGTGGAGAACAACATTTAGAAATAAAGACTTGGGTACTGTGTGTGCTCATTGTTACTAAGTTGTCATTGCTTCTAGGCCACCCTAGTGAAGAGCTATCTGATTATGCTCTCTCTATCTCTCTCTATCTCCTTCTCGATATATAACTAATCCAATGTAGAACTGGATATTGAAGTTACTACATATAGCTCTTCAGACAATACTAATTAATTACAAAGAAAGAAATGGTGACATTAATATATACAACTGTCAAACTCCAGCTCAACCTAACTACCAAAGATAACATTTATTTTGTCTTCCTTTAACACAAATAAAATTCAACTACATGAAGGCAAAAAATTTGTTATATTCACTGATCAAAACAAAGTACATAAAACAGAGACTCGTAAATATTTAATAAATGAATAAATGAATGAATGAATAAATAAATGTATACTCAGGTACATATATACATCTCTTTTATTACCAAGAGTTTAAAAAATTCTTTACTCATTTGTAAATGAAAATATTATTTTTTCAATTATGTCAATTATTAAAGCCATTTGAAATGAACTTAAATCAAATTAGCTAGTACATTTGTCCATATTCCTGAATATCAAGAGCAGAAAGACCAAAGTTGTGTATAAAGAGATGGATTTATTGTACACACTCTAAAATAACTACTCATAGGAAAATTATTAAACTAGTCTCCAAAATAGTGACTATTTTCAGGGAGGTCTGTGAAAAGTGATTGTATTAGTCAGCTTTAGTAAACAAATGAAATAATATCAAATATCTCATTACCTACAAGAGCAAAAGGTTATTCCTTATTCATGTTACTTTTAGACAACTTCTAGGCTTTAGAGAGGTTGAAACTCTGACGTGATTTTCATTTCGAGACACAGGCTTTAGGAGCAACACTTTGTGGAACATGGTAAATCTCCAAGTAAAGCAAACATAAAATAGAAATAAAATAATAAATGAAACATTACCTTGATATAAACACCTGGTAAAGATAACACAAACAAACAAACAAAAAATGAGGCAGGATTGAAGGATCCAAGATGGCAGAATAGGTAAACACTGTGCTTGCTTTGTTTCATGAACACATTAAAATTACAACTAAATTGCACAACCAACCTGGAAAATCATCTGAAGTCTAGCTGAACAGAAGTTTTATAACTAAGGATACAAAGAAGAGGAGGCTATGTCAAATGACAGGAGGGGCGTAGACATGGAATGAGCCAAACCTCCTGTGGTGGTAGAGAACCAGGAGCAATATCTCAGCCCTGGTAGTTACCCTGGAGAAACGAGAAATCCCAGCCCCATACCAGGTTCCCCAGCCCAGAGCACTGGTGCTGGGAAGAGGTGCCCCACAACATCTGACTATGAAAAACAATAGGGATTCTGACCATCCAGTTGAGATAAAAGGCTGCAGGATGTCCTCTTAAAGTCCTGTGCAGACTCAGTCACTCAGGCACTCACCTGGGCTCTGGCAGAGGGATGATGACTCAAGGGGTGTTGGAGGCATATTGGGGGCAGACTGAGGCATGTGGCTTTGGGGCAAGGGATAGAGGACAGTTGCCATTTGTCCTGGACAGCTCCCTCTCCTATGCATCTGGCTGATGGGTGCCATCTTTTCTATGTTGCACCCACAACCACATGGCCAAATCTGAACTTGATTAGTCTGGCAAGCTTTGTTTGGTCCTCCCTGCTGACTGACTGGGACCCCACCCCACCAACTCTGCCAATGCCAGAGACACTGTCTCTGGTGAACAGCCAACACTTCCCTCATTGCAATCTTAGAAAACTATCGAAATCCACAGGCTCCAGGCTGGTGGCAATCAGCATTGGTGTGCTCTGAGAGTTTTGCTGAGTAGCTCCAGGCACAGCACTGGCATCAAACAAAAATCTATAGGAGCACGTTGTACAGGTGACCAGAAAGACAGTGCCAGAGCCCCACAGGGCACCTATTACATAAGGCTGGCTGGCAATACTGGGAGACATAGCAAATCTACATAAAACATAGAAACAAAGACAGAAAGGCATCTAAAATGAGGAAACAAAGAAATACATCTCAAATAAAGAACAGCAGAAAGCTCCAGAAGGAGACAAAATGGAGGCAAGCAAGCTACCAGACACAGAGCTCAAAATGATGATTTTAAGGATGCTCAAGGAACTTGGTGAAAACTTTCAAAGAAAAATACAAATCATAAAGAAGGACATAAAAACCCTTGAAAAATACAGTAACTACAATTCAGAATGCAATAGAAGGAATAACTAGCAGATGGAGCAGAGGATTAAATCAGTGATTTAGAAGACAAGGTAGCAGAAAACATCCAATCAGAACAGAAGAAAAAACAAACAAGAGAATACCCCCAAAATGAGTATAGTTTAAGGGGCCTCTGGGTTAACATAAAGCATAACAACATTCAAATCATATTACCAGAAGAGGAAGGGAGAAAGCAAACAATTGAGAACCTAGTTGAAGAAATAATCACTGAAAACTTCCCTAACTTGATAAAGGAAATAGACATACAAGCCCAGGAAGCACAGAGAATCCCAAACAAGGTGAACCCACATAGGCCCACAACAAGACACATTATAGTTCAAATGACAAAGGTTAAAGACAAAGAGAGAATCCTAAAAGCAGCAGGAGTAAAGCAAATAGTAACTTACAAGGAAACCCTGATTTCTAAACAGAAACTTTGCAGGCCAGATGGGAGTGACAAAAAATACTCAACATGATGAAAAGCAAGGACCTACAACCAAGATTACTCTACCCAGGAAGGCTATCATTCAAAATTGAAAGACAGATAAAAAGCTTATCAGAGAAGAAAAAGTTAAAAGTGTTCATCACCGTCAAACCAGAATTACAAGGAATGTTAGAAGGATTTTTTTTGGTGAAAAATAAGGAAAAGCAAATTTATGAATAATAAAATAACAATAGTTATACACCTATCAAAAATTAGCTTCAATTTAAATGAATTAAAAGCTCCAATGAAAAGACAGGGTATTTTGCTGAGTAGAGCGTCATACAGAAAACATTTGGATGGGTGCCAGATGGTTGCCATTTGGGAGTGTGGGTAAAAATGGGGTTAAGAAGTACAAATTGGTTGTTACAAAGTAGTTTAGGGGATGTAGGGTATAGCATAAGAAATATAGTCCATAATATTGTAATAACTATGTGGTGTCAAGTGGGTACTAGAATTGTTCATCTGATAGTAGAGAAAGGGTTCGGGGCAGGATGAAAAGATGAAGAAATTAAGAAGTACAAATTAGTAGTTACAAAATAATCATAGGGATGTAAATAGAGTAAAGCATAGGGAATATAGTCAATAATATGGTAATAACTATGTCTAGTGCCAGGTGAGTATTAGACTAGTCAGGGGATCACACTTTAAATTATATAAATGTCTAACCACTATGCTATACATAGAAGATTAATATAAAATAATACTGAGTATAAAAAAGAGGTGATATATCTATATCTATAGCTATAGCTATAGCTATGTCTATAGCTATATATATGGTGGAATATTACTCAGCCATAAACAAGAATAAAAGAATGAAATCTTGCAATCTGCAACAACCTGGTTGGACCTAGAGGGTACCATGCTGAGTGTAGTAAGCTAGACAGAGAAAGACAAATGTCATATAATTTCACTTATTTGTGGAATCTAAAAAACAAACTAAGGGGCTGAAAATAGTTTGCTATGCAATGTGTCTTGTACCACAAATTCAATTCTATAAAAGTTGCAGTAAATTTTATTCAGATATTTTCACCTATTAAGTGTATTGTGTGTTGTTTTCCTATTCAACCAAACTTGATATAAAACATTAAGGCCTAGGGAAAAAATAATAATCAAACAAAACGATAATAGACTAATAGACACAGAGAACATTTTGGTGGTTGTTAGATGTAAGGGGATTGGTGGGGTTCATAAAGAGGGGGAAGAGATTAAGAAGCACAAATTCATAGTCACAGGATGTAAATACTGCATGGGGCATACAGGCAATAATACTCATAATAACTGTATCGTGTCAGATGAGTACCAGATTTATTAAGGTGAAGACTTTGTGAGTTATATACATGAGTCATCACTATATTGTACACCTGAATCTAATATTGTATGTTAAATTTAATTGAAAATTAAAAAAAAAAAACTTGTTTAAAAAAGCTATAGACCAATATCTCTGATGAATACAAATGCATTATACATTAAAAAGATTATACTTTTTATGTAGGATTGCTTTGGTGATTCAGGGTCTTTTGTGGTTCCATATGAATCTGATGACTATTTTGTCTAGTTCTTGAAAGACTGTATCTCAGATTTTGATGAAAATTGCATTAAAAGTGTATATTGCTTTGGGTAATATGGCCGTTTTAACTATGTTGATTCTTTCAATTCATGAACACAGAACATCTTTCCATTTCTTTGTGTTCTCTTCAATTTCTTTTAATAATATCTTATAATTTTTAGTCCCTTGTTCATATCCTTTGTTAAGTTTATTCCTAGGTATTTTATGTTTTTTGTTGCTATCACAAAAGTATTGTTTTTCTCATTTCTTTTTCTGAAGTTTCATTGTTGGGATATAGAAAGCAATTGATTTTTGTAGTGGAACTTTACTGTTTTTGTTTATTATTTCTGATAGCTTTTTGGTAGAATCTTTAGCATTTTCTATATAAAAGATCATGTTTTCTGCACAAAGTGAAAATTTAACTTCTTCTCTCCCAATTTGGATGCCTTTTATTTCTTTCTCTTGCCTGATTGCTCTGGCTAGTATGTGAATAGCAGTGGTGACAGGGGATATTGCTGTCTTGTTCCTGATTTTAGGAGAATAAGCTTCAGTTCATCATGCAAAGAGAAATAATTCAGACAGAAAAAAACCAAGAACCATATAATTTCACTTATATATGGAACACAAAGCTGAAAGCAACAAAGAAACAAATCACTCATGGACACAATCAATAGTTTAGTGGTTAGTGGTTATCTGAGGGTATGTGGGGAGAGAGGTGGAAGAGAAGGGACAGGGTCTCAAACATATGGTGATGGGAAGAGAACTGACTCTGGGTGTTGAACACAAAACACAACACATAGATGATGCATTGTAGAATTGTATACCTGAAACCTATGTCATTTTTACTAACCAATGTCACCCCAATAAATTTAATAAAAACAAACAAACAATATATATATCTAAAGAAATATTATACATCACCATCAAGTGAAGTTTATTCCAGAGGCACACAAATGGTCCAACATTTGCAAATTGATCAATGTAATACATCACATAAAAAAAGAAAAGAACGTGATTATATCTATTGATGCAGTAAAAACATTTGATAAGATACATTTATGATTAAAAGACTTAATAAAATGGGTACAGAAGAAAAGTACTTCAACATAATAAAGTCCATAGGTGACAAATCTTCAGTTAATACCATACTTAATGGTGAAAAAGTGAAAGGTTTTTTTCTATGCTTAGGAACAAGACAGGGATATTCCTTATCCCCATTGTTATTCATCGTAGTTTTGCAAGTTCTAGCCAGACCAATAAGGCATAAGAAAAAAGTAAAAGGCATCCAAACTGGGAATGAAGAAGTCAATGTGTCACTTTTTACAGATGATATGAGTCTTTATATAGAAAACCCTAAAGACTATAAAAAACTTATCAAAAACAATAAACAAACATAGTAAAGTTGCAAGATACAAAATCAATATACACAAATCAACTGCATTTCTACATACTAACAATAAAATTTCAGGAAAAGAAATGAAAAACTTAATTCTTTTTGCAATTGTAACAAAAAGAATAAAGTACCTAGGAATAAACTTAACACAGCATAAAGAACTTATGTACTAAAGTCTACAAGGCATTATTAACAGAATTGAATAAGACACAAAGAAATGGAAAGCTATTTCATGTTTGTGAATTGGAAGAATCAAGATAGTTTACATGGCTATATTACCCCAAGCAATATACAGATTTAATGCAGTCACCATCAAAATCCCAATTGTATTTTTTTAGAAGTAAAACAAATAATCGTCAGATTTGTATGAAATTACAAAAGACCTTGAATAGCCATAGTAATCCTGAGAAAAAAGAACAAGGCTGGAGGATTCACACTCCCTGTGTTCAATTCATACTACAAAGCAACAATAATTAAAGCAACATGGTATTGGCAGAAAAATCAGACACACGGACAATGGAATAGAATTGAGAGCCTAGAAATATACCCACATATAAGGGCTTTCCAGAAAATATCCAGGTATGTAAAATGAAAAATAGAGGCATTTATGGCTGGACTTTTTCAGGCAGATAATTTTCAAGAAAGGAGGCAACAGCATACAATGGAGAAAAGAAAGCATTTTCAGTAAATGGTGCTAGGAAAATTGAAAAACTGCCTATGAAAGGACAAAACCAGACTGCTGTTACCATATACCAGAATTAACTCAAAATGAACCAAAGACCTAAATATAAGACCCGAAACAATAAATTGCATGGAAGAAAGCATAGGGACTAAACTTATGTATTTTGGGTTCAGAAAGAATTTTATGAATTTCTACCTCAAGAGCAAAGGAAATAAAAACAAAAATAAATGAATAAGACTATATCAACTCAAAAGCTTCTGCACAGGAAAAGAAACCATCAACAAAACAAAGAGACGACCAACTGAATGGGAGAAGATATTTGTAAGCAATGCCTTTGATAATGGGTTAATATCTAATATATAAAGAACTCATGCCATTCAACAACAAAAAAGTAACAATCTAATTTAAACATGGCCAGAGGGCCCAAACAAACACTTCCAAGAAGACACACAAATGACCAACAGATATATAAAAAGATGCTCAACTTCAATATCAGGGATATGCAAATCCAAATAATGAGATATTATCTCAACACCTGTTAGAATGGTTATTATCAATAAGACAAGTCATAAGTATTGACGAGGCTTTGGAGGAAAAGGAATTCTCATACATTGCTGGTGGAAATGTAGATCGGTAGAGCCACTATGAAAAACTGTATAAAGTTTTCTCAGAAAACTAGGAATAGAATTGCATATGACCCAGCAATCTCTCTTCTGAGTATCTACCCCAAAAGTCTGAAAGCATTTATTTATAAAGATATATGTAACCCATGTTCATTGCATCATTATTCACAGTGGCCAAAATATGGAAATAATCAGTGTCTTTCAATATATGATTGAATACAGAAGATGTGATACATAGCTATAATGAAATATTACTCAACTGTAAGAAAAGATAAAATACTGCTCTTTATGACAACATGAATGGATCTTGGGATTATCATGTAAGTGAAATAAGTCAGACAGAAAAAGTTGAAAATCATGTGATTCCATTCATATGTGGGGTATGAGTATAAAACTAAAAGTAACAAACAAATAAAACAAACAGAAACTCATAGACACAGACAACAGTTTAGTGCTTACTAGAGGGGAGGGGGACAAAGGGGTCATACAAGAGGTTAAAAGAGGTGAAATATAAGGTGATGAAAGGAGAGTTGACTCTTGGTGATGAACACACAATGCGATATATAAATGATGTATTATAGAATTGTACACATGAAACCTATGTAATTTTACTAACCAGTGTTTAATAAGTTTAATACAAATTAATAAATTAAATAAAGAAGGGATCCACTGTAAAATGTAATTTTTTAAAAGCATAATTGGTATATTTTCACTTCTGTTACATTTAATGGGTTACATATCATAGCCAAGTTCAGAGTCACTGGGTAAGAAAGTATACTCTTTTTACAAATAGAAGACAATGAATATTTCCAGCATTAATATAATCAACTCCCATGGTCTTCTCTTACCTTTATATAGCTTTCTATAACCAGAATTCCTAAAAATTTGTAGGAAAAAATTGCATTTCCCAGTTTCCATTTTAACTCCTTGTCACACCTAAAACTCAATCAGTCGTTTGTTGTCTTCTTAATGAAAACGCTGAATTCATCACATAGTACTTATTTACATTATGCCCTCTGAGATTCCCAATGTTTGGCTTAAAGTATCAGAACATTTGAGAATCCTGGGCCATGGTGGAAGCACCAAATTGATCTACACCTTAAATATCATTTAAAGTACATATTACCAAAGCTAGTGTAGTTATGAGGAACTAGAAATCTATGCTTGGAGATAGCTTGCCCGTAGGTTCAATCTTGGCAGAGCCAGGATAGTGTTGATAAAATACATTGATGCAATACTCTCTCTTAAAAAAATTGTAGTCCTTATGTATAATCCATCTTTAAGCTAGAGCATTTTAAAAATTTATTTCAATCTTGATTTATGTCTCTATATTCTTTGTGTATTGTCAGACTTATGTAATTTATATGTGTATGCCTAAATACACACAGTCTGTAAATATGTAAAATTTATTTCTAAGATAATATTTATTTATAAAATGTATAAGCACAAAAAGATTTAAAATATTGTTTCACCAAATTGACAATGCTTTTTAGAAAAATTAGGGTTTGTTTAGTGTATTCCCTCTGAAACATGAGACAAGTTTTGGATGTAATTAATTTACCCCTTCAGATTCATTCCCCACCATTTTCCATCCTGATCTCTGCACTGGGAGGCTGATTTGTATGGATTACGTCAACATGCTAAAGGTCATATAGTTTCTATTTGGCAAAAGATCTGAGGAAAGAGGAAGTGAAGTCATGTTGGTTATTTCCATTGACTCCTTGCTATGAGGTCAAATTAAGTGGACTGCATGTTTCAATCAAATTAACTGAAAAGGTTTTATCACTAAATTTCCTTGTTTTCATAGTGACCTTAAAAATCTGTAACCCTCTATTGCAATTTTTCTAGAACATTAATCTTCAGTCTCATGCAAAGGACAGAAATGGGGGCATGCTGAGAGCCTGAGGATGATTTTCTGGTTGCAAGGCATGTGGGGAGGCAAAGTAGAAATGCTTTTCCCTTGGTTTTCAGACTAATCTGTAAAAGTATCTAATTGCTTCCAGTTGTTTTGCCTTCCTGTAATTCAGCAGCAATGTGACATTTGGGTTGTTTCTTAGTTTCTTCCCTGGAGTAGTGTACAAGAAAAAAATCTTAATCTAGATTTTTCCCCTGAAATCAAATAAAATATCTGGTTGGGATGTTTGCAGAGGATGATTCATATAAAATATTTACATATTGTTCTTTTGTTGATTGAGAGGTTTCAACTTCAGATTCCATTATTGTACAGATTGATAAACTCACAGATCTTAAAAATGTAACCTTCTTTCAGATTCACAATTTCAGATCTAGAGACAAAAAGGAACCATGTCATAGAAAGTATTTTTTTTTCATTATGTAGGTAATGACAAGAGATTTAAACCAGTTTTTCCTATTTTGAAACACATATTGTTTTACCGCAGTCACCGCTATTGCCAGGTGGCTAGGAAAGGTGATACACAGACATGCCTCAGGACAGTACAGGTGTAATTTAAGATGCAGAATGTGCTCCAACTTTTCTTAGCTGCATTTGCTTTCCTCCTACCCTGGGAGCATGCTCTTGCCTGTCTAACTTCCCCAGTTCTAGAGGTATACAGGTACATCACCGTTAAGTGAGTGTTTCTAATACGAGCACTGGAGCCATGAAAGAGCCACCTGTGTTTTGCTTTCCTTTTATAGTTCAAATCAGAAGCAAAAATAAAATAAACAGTCTTCATATTTATGCATAATTATTTGATAGCAGTTAATTCCAAGTATTTTCTATGGGCTCTTTGTTTATTCTATTTCCTCCCACACGTGATAAGAAAAAGCCTTCCCTTAAGCCTTCAGGATTTAAAAGAACATAAGACTTTGTACAGCTTAGTCATACGGTTCTACAGACGTCATCACTTGCCTTCCAAACACAAAGAACAGTTTATCTTGTTTGATTGAAACAACATACAGAGCAAACTCCCATTAACCAACTACTGTAGAAACAAAATCTGGACATTTAGTTTCTCAAGACAGGCACCTGGTAAGTAATTTATAAACTCTGTCTTTAAAGTACCTATATTTTGTATAAAACTAAATTCAACAATGGAAACATTAGGGAATGAGGAATAGAAAGTTCTAGTAGGGATGTTTTGTCTTAAAAGCAAAAATATTTGGGAATTATTAGGTCCATATTTTTATCTTAAATACAGAAGATCATTATTTATATTTAAAATAATTTTGAAGTAGAATGCTCTATGAATTTTTTGTTTATGACACAAAAATAATTTTAAAGGCTATTAGTCTTCCACCTTCTCAGTATTTCTATTTAATTCAATATTCCCTATATTCCCTAGGCTGTACTTACATACTCATGACTATTTCATAACTACCAATTTGTACTTCTTAATCTCATCAACTTTTCCACCTAGCCCTCATCCCCCTTCCCATCTAGCAACCATTAGTTTGTTCTCTGTGTCTGAGTCTGCTTTTGTTTTTTGTTTGTTAATTTTGTTCCATATAAAGGAAATCATATGGTGTTTGACTTACTTTACTTATCAGAATATACTCTATATTCATCTAAGTTTTCACAAATGGTAAAATTTTATTCTTTTTAATGTCTGAGTAATATTCTATAATATATATGTACCACATCTTCTTTATCCAACTGTCTATTGATGGACATTTAGATTGCTTCCATATATTGGCATTTTAAATAATACTGAAATAAACATAGGGGAGCATATAGCTTTTTAAATTAGAGTTGTCATAGATTAATTGATCATGCAATTTTATTTTTGGGCTCTCTATTCTGTTCCATTAATCTATGCCAGTACCATGCTATTTTGAGTCTTGCAGTATAGTTTGATATCAGGTAACATGATGCCTCCAACTTTGTTTTTCTTTCTCAAGATTGTTTGACTATTTGGGATATTTTGTGGTTCCATATAAATTTCAAGATTATTTTTTTCTAGTTATCTGAAAAATGCCATTGGTATTTTGATAAGGATTGCATTGAATCTATAGATTGCTTTGGGTGGCATGGAAATTTCCATGATGTTAACTCTTCCAATTCATGAATACAGTATATGTTTCCTTTTACTTTTATTTTCTTTAATTTCCTTTTTCAATGTCTTATAATTTACTGAGTACAGGTATTTTACCTCTTTGATTGAATTTATTCCTAAGTATTTATTCTATTTGATGCAATTGTAAATGAAATTCTGTTCTTAATTTATCTTTTGGGTTAAATTTATTTTGTTAAATTTATTCCTAGGTATTTTATTTTGCTTGATGCAATTGTAAATGGAACTCTTTTCTTAATTTATTTTTCTTATAGTTTGTTATTGGTGTATAAATATGCAACTGATTTCTAAATATGAATTTTGTATCCTGATATTTTATTGAATTTATTTATCAGTTCTAAGAGTTTTTTGGTGGAATCATATTTTTTAATGTTACGTAGATTTGTTTAGCTATCACCATGTATAAAGGTATATAAAACTTAAATAGCACTATAACCTCAATTTAAAATGGAGATAATATAATTGAAGCTTTATACAATCATAAAATATCTAAATTCTCATATATATTACAAGTTTTTAGGAGTTCCCTGGTGGTGTAGTGGCTAGGCTTCGGCGCTCTCAACATCGTGGCCTGGGTTGGATTCCCAGCTAGGGAAGTACACCCCATCCCCCACCAAAAAAGTTAATTTTGGGTCACATGATTTATTTAGTATGATGGGGCATACTATTTTTAGGATGTTTTTCAACATCATTTGGGTTCTTTGTTCTTCCTAAAATGCTATCAATTTTATATTTTTATTAATTTCTTCTAAGAGCAATTTCCTCTTACGTTCTAAAACTTGATACAAAAAACTATGAAAGGGTCTTTGAAACTCATTTCAAACATTGATAAAAAATAGCTTTCAAAAGCCTTTGCAAGTTTTCAAAATACCTTCATGGACCTATGGCCAGGTAGAATCTAAAATGTTTCAATCTAAGATAAACAGGTGGTTTCAAGCAGGCAGTTATATACTTTTGAGAAGAATTAAAGATGAAGTTTCACAGTGTACATGTGTCATCTCATGTCATCTCAGCACATCCTGGGAATAAATTTTAAAGAGAAAGAAGAAAGGATAGCATTAATCTTTCATAGTGAAGAGAAATTCATTGTTAGGGAAAAGGTTTGGTGACAAGGGATCTGACAATGTCCAGCTAATTTTCTTTAGTTCTAATTCAACCAACCATGGGTTTATCCCTTAGAAGTATGAATTTAAGACTAATCTGAATTCTAATCTTCTCAAGTTAGCAAAAATCGTCAATGCTTTTAGCCCATATAGATACTATTTCTCAAAGAGACTGTGTTTTGTATCTTATCCTCAAAAGAAATTCACAATATAAAAGCTACTATATTTATAGAAGCTGTAGATGGGCAAAAAAGAAAAAAATGTTTTAAAAAAAGAATAATGAAATACCTCATAAAATTACTCATATTGGTTTAGAAAATCAAAACTAGATAAATATATATGTATATACATATATATAGATATAGATACAGATATTGTAAAGTTTGAGTTGAGAAACAGATAATAGATATAGGCAAAAAAGTAATAATACCATTGCATCATTAAAATAGAGTTAAAGTAGAAAGATGGATCTGTGACAACACTATATTGCATAATATGCAAAACAATAAAAATTTTATTCTTCAAATAGCATATTTTCAAAGTAAAACATATCTTATAACATGTATGAGGTTGGACAATTACCTTCGTGAACTCATCCTAGAAAAATTGCTGCATACCTCATATCCGAATAACACAATGGTCTCTCACAGAAGTATTCCCCTTGGGAAGCTATGCACCAATGCCAGTGCCTAGTCCATCCTTCAAAGCAATTTTGGAACTCTTTTTCTGTAATGGCCATTAGAGCTATCATCGTACCCAAAATCTGACAATGAAGTTTGTGATCTTGCCACTGTGCACGTATGTTGGCAGCACTTTACAAACAACTAGGTAAGGTGTCATAACCTTATAATAATCAAAAGCCATGTAATCGGATCATTTATTGCAGAGATAAATTGCCTCAGGTCATGTGAAAAATATAGAATAGTATTTGTACTATATTTTAGTTATAAATTAGAAGCTTTTATAAATGTGTACTTTGATTTTTTGTAATAGTAAAGAAGCATTTTAATTAATAGTATTCTAATTAGGATTTTTAGTAATAAAAAAGTGTTCTCTAAAATTGCTCATTCCTCTCTTGTTTCTATGGTTTTGACTTAAAGAACATAGTTTGGTTATCAAAAAACATTAATTTCACTTGAAATTGTATAATATTAACTGTGAAACAAACTGGAATGACCATCCAGTTCATTTACCTTGTACTTCAGATAGGCAAAATATGGCCCAGAAATAAGTAGCTAAGGGTCATACTAGTGATTTGTAGAAAAGCTGGAACCAAATTCCTGTCTTTCAGTTCTTAATGCTATGTTTAGAAAAACCCCACAAATACAGCATTCTTATTAAAATATGTTAGCTTTACAGATTTAAAAAATAGCTAATAAAATCTGTCCTCCTCAGGTTAAGAATCTGTTGAATATCAAAATATGACTTTATAGGAAAATAATGTATTATCATCAGTTCAATATTCAAGTTTCCTTAATGATTAAAACACATCATATACTTAGGTAAAATATTTCATTATTTTAACTCACTAATGAGCCTGACAGTCAATAGTTTTGTTCAGATTAACCTTGATGTAGTCAGACTGAAGGACATTAAATTGTTTTCCAAGGTCTTACAGTTATCCTCAAGAGTAAGTGATATTTCAATGGACATTTTTCAGAGAAGTAAACAAAAAAGGCCTAAGGGAAACACTCATCTGCCTTTCCTGAGCTTTCACCAACTCAATTTCTCTCATATAGTGTTGTATGCCACTCCAGGGTATCATCTTCTCAGATTTCTTGGCTGATTCTTAACTTGAGGATATTCATTTAAAGCTCTCAGGAGTTCAAAGGTAAGTTAAATTTGACTGCATTTCTTTCATGAATATTTTTGGATTTTTTAGGAGTCATAATGTTAATTTAGAATATTGAACTCATGTAAAATTTGAATAGGATTCAGGAAATATTAAAATACACATATATAATTAGTTCACCTTCAATGGATGACCTATAAATACCAGACATTGGCAAAAACACTGATATTACAAAAGTTTCAGAAAACTACATAAATTAAAATACTTTCTTATACAGTTTTTCATATGGAGAATGTTGAAATGTTCAACACTTTGGAAATGGTTCCAAATGAAATTTTGTATATCAGGTAAAATATAAATATTGAATAAAGAGAAATATTATTAAAGCAAACCATTTGCATGATCCAGGTTTTGTTTTTTTTTTTATTTTTCGGATACTTCCCTGACTGGGAATCAAACCCAGGTTGCAACGTTGAGAGTGCTGAAGCCTAGCCACTACACCGCCAGGGAACTCCCTTCAGGTTTTATAAAAGTCATTCCATAGGTACTGTAGTAGATTAAATATGCATATTTTTGAAGCACTTTAGTGTATGCATTGCTGAGCAAAAAGAAATATTTTTCCTTTACCTTTTCTATCTGAAATATTCTTTTGCATCTTTAATTAGCCAAATATCAGGCCAAAATCAAATAGATCTGATGAGCACTTTACCATGATTTGGCACATCTTCTATTATTTTGCTTTATATTAAGATTTATCTCTTTAATGTTTATATTTAGAAGGGAGTATAGGGGTGGTCAAGAAATTCATGGAATGAAGGGGAAGAAGAATAAATAAAGTATTTATTATTTTTTCCTTTTCAATATTTTCACCCTTAATACATTTTTTCAGGTCTTTAAATAAGTTTATTTATATTCTTAAGTAAAAATGTTCATTTTTAACCCCAAATTGTAGCTTTAACTTCTTTGTCATATGTAAATTTTTTCCCTCAAAGCTATATTTTTCAATTTGGAAACAATAATAGTCTGACAGGCGTAGGCCTGCAATGTAGGGAGGGTGGTTTAACAGTTGGAAACCACAGCTGTGAAAAGTAGCTAACCCAATGCTGCTCTTGTACAAGGGCGTGCTGTCATGCAAAAGCAGCATCCCTTTAGCCATTTTCCTCTTCTTTTCTCTGTTACAGATTCTTTTAGTGATTTTAGCGGACTTGAATAGTACTCTCCACTTTTTGTGACAACTTTATCTTTGTAATTGATCAGTAGGATACCTTCCTTATTTCAAAAAACAGTAGCTGTGATTTTTCCAGCCAATTGCAGCATCTTTAGTAGTAACTCAAAATAATTTAGTACTTACTTTATCCACTTAGAATATTAAGGAAGCCTCATTTTATTTCAATATACATTTATTAACTTCAATAAAGTAAAGGTCTTGGACTACAAAGTCATATACATGCTCCAATTCTGGGAAAAGAAACCTAAACTCTATCAAGAATATAAACATTGTAAACAAATAACACATATTTTATAATGTATAAACTTTAATATCAGTATGTTTAAGATACGGAAATTGAGAAGGAAGCGTAACTATTAATAATTTTGTTACAAGAAAAGATCACAAGAAAGAATTTTCAGAAGATTTGAAATTTGCATAAGATTTTGAAAAATGAATAGGAATTTTCCAGATAGACAAAAGAAATAAGAGTATCGGCTCAAAGACTGAAATATACAATTGTGACAGGGTGTGAAGGAGTAAATTTTTTTTAATTTCCTGATTGCTGGAGTCTAAAGTCTAAGTGCTATAGAAGTAAATGGAGGAGGGTCAGAGAAGTTTAAATATAAAATCCATAGTAAAGTTCTTTAAACATTAACCTGTGAATTACGAGGTTGTGATTAGGTTTTAAATATACTGAAAGTTGGCAGGTAGAAAGGAGGAACTGAGCTTGGAGAAAGAGACTAATTTTAAGACCTTTGCTGTAATACAGCTTGTATGATGATAACAACATAAATTAAGGATTGTTTGGGGTAATAATAATAATAATAATAATAATACACTTATGACTACCATTTCCTAAATATGCACTACATTTTATCAGCATACAAGTTGCATTCACCTTTTTTCTCCATCACAATAGCTGCATGAAATAAGTAATTATTAATTCTGTTTTAAGATTAGGAAATTGAACTTGAGTTTTTGATATCTCCAGAGTCACTTTTGATAGTAAATAAGAGATCTGAAATATGAATTATTAATCTATAAAATTTACAGTCTTAACTACTAAGCTAACTCCTGAAGAGAAGTTGCTTTACCCAGGGATACTTAAAAGATAAAAATAATTAGAGTTATGAGCCAATTGGATTTGAAATAGTCAAAAATAGAATCTAAGATGACTTCCAGATTTTCTACTTGAGGTGAATGTTGGTATCACCAAAATATAAGATACATAGGAATTCTGGGACAAGAACTGTTCACTAGAGAGCAAGGCTCATGGATTAAATTTATAGTTATTAAATTTGAGATGGCTAAGAAACATCTGGTGGAAGAAGAGCAATAGCAGTTGAATATGTAAGTCAGAAGCTCAGAACAAGCTAAATATAAATCTACCTTCTGGAGGATCAATTTGCAGATAATTGTTAAAATCAAGAAATAGTGTGTAAAATAAGATAAGAGAGAACAATCAACTATGAAAATCCAAAAAAACAACAACACTTCTGGCCTATATATTTCTTTGGGAAATTGAGGATTAATAAAGAGGTAGGAGATTAATCAGAATGTGATAGTTTAAAAATCAAGAGAGGTGAGTTTCAGAAGTATATATGGTCAAAAATATCAAATACCATGCTAGCCAATCCATGATTGAATATCCAAAACTACTCACCAATTCATAGAAGGTAGCTTTGGAAGGGCTCTAAGACATAATGTATTTCAACCCCCTCATTTTATAGATGAAAAATGGAAGATCAGCGAGGTGAGCCACTTAGCATTTTAAAAGAAAATTATGTCCATATAGAAGGGCAAATACGATTAATCATGGGGATGAAGTGAAGCCAGTTTCAACTCTACAGGCAAGAAAAGTTTTTCACACGTTTGAGATGCTATCACCTAGAGGAGGTATCTAGTGTGTCACTTAGAACATATTTATTTGAGATATTTGAAACAATCAGAAGCTGTGTCTACTATTTAGAAAAGCAGATCTCATTTCAGAAAATTGCTTTTTATTTCTCATAATTTACTTTACATTAGTAGAAGATACCATTTTTTGACACCTATAATGCACATGTTTTTGCCCAAATTTGTGAGGGGAAAATAAGAATGTGCATTATACATGGATAGTACTAATTCCATATCTATTATATATAAATGTTATTAACTTTTTAATTTATGCTTATGAGTCAAAAGTGTAACTCTAAAAATCAATAATGATATTCATATGCAAAATAATACCTTGAAATATGATATTTGTTTTTTATATAAAAAAGTTTTATACATAAATTTTATTGTACCTTGTATCTATTCTTGTGTTTTGTAATTATTTGTTACATAAAATTTTTTGTACCATAATATATTTTTAAAATGCTAAAATCCTTTATAATACAAAAACAGTACTTAAAATTCAGTGGTTCCCAGCCTGTGGGTCACGACCCCTTTGGGGGTTGAACGACCCTTTCACAGGGGTCGCCTAAGATCATCAGAAAACACATATCAGATATTTACATTACGATTATAACAGTAGCAAAATTACAGTTCTAAAGTAGCAACAAAAATAATTTTATGGTGCTCACCACAACATGAGGAACTGTATTAAAGGGTTGTGGCATTAGGATGGTTGAGAACCACTGACTTAAGTATAAACAAATAAAAATTTGAATTAAAAAATTAAAATGAAAGACTCTTTCCCTGAAAGTTTGGACCAAAAACTCGGTTGCACATTATAAAAGGAAGTGTACTATACATGGCAAAATATAGTATGTCAAAACTCAGAAATAATGTTTTATGTTGTTGTTAGAGTGTTTTCTAAAGAGATTTATAGTTAGGTCAGACAGAGACTAGATAACAGAAAAAGCAGATGCAGTTGAAAAGGGCTGACCTCAGATGTAAACATTTTGAAATTTCTTAAGAGTTGAGACATTCATGGAAATGTTCAGAAGGTAGCTGAATATGTAAGTCTTTTTTAGGCTGGTGACATTAATATTTATTTTGTTTTGTTTTTTGTGAGCTGGTGACATTAATATTTATATGTATAGATCAGCACATATAAATGGTGTTTAAAATGTAGAATTGAAAAAAATTACTGAAGGAAAACATATAGAGTCAGTAAGAATCCTGAAGCTACCAGTAAGGCTTAACACATTTATGGTGTGGACACTCATTAATCTGTATGTCATGTATAAATTCTAATTATTATTTTCTTACCATTTAAATCTTCATTCTTTATAATTTACCATTTTATTTTTCTTCATGGTACTTATATCTGTATAACATTTATTTTTTGTTTATATAACTCCACATTGACTGTAAGCTTTGCAAGAATAGATATTTTGTCTGAAAATTTTTCTGTACCATCCACAATCTGTTCAGGTTGCAAAAAAAATAAAAATACAAACTGCAATATATCAATGGCTTAACAAACTGGTTCCCATTTTTTTCCACTAGTGTACCCTCTTTAGTCCCATTTCTATAAATTGTTTTTAAAACAGCTGTTTTTAAATACTGACACTTTTGTTCAGTGACTATCTTAATGTAAAATAAAAAAAAATGAGTTAAGTTAGAAAGAAAAGTTACTACCACAAAAGTACAAACCACAGATTTAATTTTACAATATTTGTCACAGTTAAATATTAATAATGGTGATCAAGTATTTAACAAATTTTTAATTTATTATTATTAATAATATTTATTTGTGTTATCTGAAAAGTTTATAGTAATTGTTATGGAGATCACTAACCAACTGAAACTTTGTTAGTGAGATAATTCAGCTTGCTTTGATGTACTTAGTTTCTAGAAATCAGGCTCAAAAAATACAGTCTTAAACCTGGACTTGCATTAAGCTTGTTGAGGTACTTATTTTTAACGAAAGTGTAAAAAGAAAAAGCTCTCTCGACTAGTTTAGTATTAGTAAATGGCAAAAGGTATTTGAGTGCCTTCTCACTGAGCTGTTCGTATTCCTCACTGACATCTTTCCACAAGGTAATAAGATGTTTTCTTTTAAAATCAGAATTTAAAGAAGAATTGGTTGACAGTTCAATTAACTGCTCTTTTCATTGATTGATAATGTAGCTTCTTTGAAGGATTCTTCATTGAAGGGATCTGCAATCCAATTGTTTTCTATATTAAGAGAAGTACTTATAAAATTACACTTTAAGACAGTAAAGTGACTTACAATATTCTCTTTCACGTTTTTGGATAATTGCAAGTCATTCTCAAATAGGAAGTGGTGCAGAGTTTCAAAAACTTCATGCTGAGCTCTTTCAATACATACTTTCCAAAAGTTCAGTTTTTATTCATTGACTTGATATTGTTGGTTACTTTGAATATTGTTATTGAGCTTTCTTAAAGTCCCAAGTTGTATTTGTTTATTTCTAGAAAAATACCTGATAAATATGAAAGACTTTGAAGCCAATCAGCAAAACTTTGGAGCAAGAAGGAAACAAAGGTCTTCAAAAATTACCTGGACTTCATGTCTAAGTTCAATCATCTGTGTAAGCACTTTGCCACAAGATAGCCATCTTACCTCCTTATGCAAAAGGACCGCGCTCAGAATGCTGTTCATTTCTTCACACAGTGCTTTAAACAATCTGCAGTTTTCTAGTTGTGATTTAACAAGACTTACAACTTTTACAGCCTCATCAAGAACATCTTTCAGTTCACAAAGGAAAGGCTTGGATGCAAGACTTCATCTATGAGTGCAGCAGTGACTTCCTGGTACATGGGGAGCAACTTCTTTAATTTAGCCATGTAGGCCTATAAAAGAACTTAATATAGGCTTGCCTCAGTCAGTGCATACATCACAATAATTAGAGCAGCTAATGTCCTTTTCAATAAAATAACCATTGATTGCATTAAAGATATCATCACCTGTAGTGTGCTCTGTCAGTGAATAACAAAGAAACAGGTTTTCCTCAATTTCATTTTCTACCAACCACCTCCTAATGATGAGAAAAATAGATAAATTAGCAACATCTACACTTTCATTGACCTGGATGGAAAAAGAATTACTTTTCCTAATTTTATCTACTACTACAGCTTCAACATCGTTAGACATTTCCTGACTTTGTTAAGACAATGTGTTGTTTGAAAAAAAGATAATACTGATCTTGCAGACATGTTCTTCCACAAACATACAAAAAGTAGTATTCTTAATAGAAGCAGAAATTAAATCTTTAGCTATGGTATTGTTTTTACCACATGTAGTTATGCAATAAACAATACAGTATGAAGTCTCAACTTTGCCTTTCACTCCTGTCATCATGTATGAAGTAACAGACAATTTTCTAAGTGCTGAAAATAATGTACTTCTTTGTTTTTATACATAGAACATTTAGTTTCTAGACGTTGCATCAGTAGAGAGGGTTGCATGCAGCCATAGGTTAATATTTCCCCCAAAACAACACACAAAGTCTTAGTTCAGTCATCTCCTACAAATGAAAACCTATATTTAATATACTCTTCAGAGGATTTCCTTTTCTCATGTGTAATATCTGAGACATGGACCGTTTTACTATCCTCTGGTGTGGGGGTACTTGTAGCTGTGAACACAACTGAGAAGAACTTAGCAAGGGGTATAATTCACATCAAGCTTTGGTTTTTTAACCATTTCTGTTTTCAACTGCTGATCCATAACAAACACACTTCAAACTCACTGATAATGATAATTGAACCTATGTTAAACATTAAAAAAAAACTACTTGAAAAGAATTACATTGAAAGACAACTCGCTTATACTCAGTCAATAACTAAACTGATCACACAGTCTGGTTATGGATGTATTTATATGTTTGGGGAAGTTCTAGAAATGTTGCAAACTGATTGTTCTGAAACTGTGAGTAATTAGTGGTCTAAGAGTGGTTTGTGGGAAGCGTTCTTAGCCTTGCCTTCACCAATCATCATTGGCTAATGTGATCTAATTTTGAAGTGTTTCCATTAATGGTGATTCAAACTAACATTTATTGTTCCATAACTAGCACTTTGCATTTTTTTTTACTTATTTTTTTCACCATTACTGATTATTTTTCATGTACCTTGAACAGCCAAGGATATATGAATTATTTCTCATTATCACAGTCTGAAGAAAGGTGAAAAGATCATCTCAATCTTGTATCTAGGCAGTTGAACACACAAATTTTAAGGGCTCCATGGCAGAGAGGACCAGAGGTTGAAAGAAAGGTTTTACATCTCCCAGTGCCGATGAACCAGTACTCAGGCGCATGCTCCCAATTTAATTTATAGGAAGAGTAAAAGGTATAGTCTTTGTGTTGGGGGAGAGGTAAAGGTGTTGTGAATGCAAAGCATTTTCTCTGCCTCAGTCCCTGCTCTATCACAAGTACCCAGAATACTCTTTGGTACCCAGTTCTTCCTATTAAATAATATTAAATAAATATGAGAAAATGTGTTACTTAGAAAGAGGAAGGAAAATAAACAACTTCTTACTATAAACTTTTTGAATTCTTATACTTATTTTTCACTGGCAGGTATCCATGAAATTTAGCAAATATTAATGAAAAATAATGCAGTACCTGCACAATTAAATCATAGCACACTACATGAATTCACCTTTGAGATATAGCAAACACTAGAATCAACTTATTGTTACCTATTGGTATTGAAACTTTATGGTATTTATAAATCACAAGACTTTTGGTAAAAGAAAAAAAAACAGAAAGCAAGAAAAAACAATTTATATTGTATACTCCTCTCCTAGTGACACTCAGGAACATCCCAGAAGCAGGTGCATATTACCATCCTTTCATATTAAGGCAGAAGTATGGTTGAAACTGTGCATAATGGCGTGGCAGTGGATACCCCTGCTCTGGAAGAGATTAGTCAGAAACCCAGTATATTCAAAACACACTTAATAAGTATTTCTAAGCAGCATCATTGCAAATTTTCTTTATTTATGGATATATCTCTGCTTCATAAAAAAGTGAGAATCTGATAAACATTAATGGGCTGAATACATATTGAAAGAATTTCTATAAACTTTCTTCCAGGAAAATTATAAAATCTCTTCTGGAAATCCTCTACCAGCATAGATGAATTTAATATAAATAGTCATATAACAGAACATCAAGAGCCTATAAATGATGGGATAAATTTCAAAATAGGTCTGTTTTAATGGGGCTGAGGCAAGGGCAGGATTGAAAAGAAATAGTCAACATCTCACTGAGGTTTTACATATTGGTTTCAGAAGTGCTGATTACATGCAATATAGCAATAATAGTCTACACTAAAACATTTCTCATTTTGATGGTCTTAACATAATAGAGAAAAAAAATTAAAGAATTTTATTGAGTAAACAGTTTTAGCACCATCCTGTCACCTATTTCTTGTGAAAGAAAAAGGCTGTGAGTAACAGGAAAGAAACAAGGTAAGGCAGCTGGAAAGCTGAGGCCCAGTCTGATAGAAATATAACAAACGAGAAGGCATGGACAAGATTTGAGAAATATAAAGTAATGACATAAACAGCTACTTTGACAACTTAATCTATAAGAAAAGCAATTATAAACATGGATTAATTTTAACAAGCATTAAAATTAATTTTTATGGTATTATATTTTTCTCCCAAGATCTTATTTTGGGGGAATGGACAGTTTAGGAAAACATGAAAGTATCTGAGGGCTATCATGTATATTTATAGACTTTCTGTGTTACGAGACTAAGTTACTTAAGATAAAGCTCTTTTATGAAATTCTTGTGCAGTAAAATGAAGTGAATTTTAATCAGAAAATAATTCCTAAATAGTCTAAAACACAATCTCTTAAAATCAGAATAAATTTATTTTAGGATGTAGACAATATTATTTTCTTTTTTATTGAGATATAATTGACATACATACATCTCTTTCAGGGATAGAATGTAAAAATTTAATATTTTCATATATTGTGAAACAATCACTGCAATAGTCTAGTTGACATCTGCCACCATATATAGTTATAAAATTTATCTTTCTTGTGATAACTAAAATTTACTTTCTTAGAAACTTTCATGTATGCAATACAGTATTCTTTACTATAGTTACCATGCTGTACATTAGATCTTATGACTTACTTGTTTTATAAATGAAAGTTTGTGCCCTTAGACCCCTTCATCCATTTGATGTCCTTCCAATCTCCCACATCTGGCAATCATTGATTCATTCTCTGTATCTAGGAGCTCATCATTTATTTGTTTAGTTTTATTTTAGATTCTATATAAAAATGAGATCATATAACATTTATCTTTCTCTGTATGACTTACTTCACATAGCATAATGCCCTCAGGGTCCATTCATGTTGTTGCAAATGGCAAGATTTCATTTTTTTTTAATAGCTGAAAAATATTGTCTTCTGGAGGAGGGTGCCTTGTATAATAGTACAGGCTTTCCCTACAGGGTGAGTAATCTAAGAACCCATCTGCATCAGTGTTACTGCAACAGCTGATGTTGTGAAAGACTGCATTCAGCTCCAGTGAATTTTTTTTTTTGGAGACTTTTTCAACATGTTTGTCCATTTCATGATGGGTGATTTACGTGAACGTGTAGCATGATAATATACCTATCCACACTGCACTGAGTGTTCAGCAGTTTTTGACCAAAAGTGGCATGACTCCCATACCCTGCCCTCCCCATTCACTTGATCTCACCCTAAGAGACTATTGTTTTGTTTTCCTGGGATAAAAATGTTTTGCTGATGTAGAAGAGGTGAAACAAAAAACTGCAGAAGCACTAAATCGTATCAAAGTGGATGAGTTCGAAAACTGTTTTGAGCAGTGGAAAAAGCAACTCGATAGGTGTATTACATCAAACAAAGAGTACTTTGAAGATGACTAAAGTTTAAACATGTAAAAATAAATACACAATATTTTATAAATAAATTCTAGTTTTGGGGCGGTCTTCCCTTGTATATCTTTTTAAATTGATGTTTTCATTTTCTTTGGATAAATACCCACAGGTAGAATTGCCAAATCATTTGTTAGTTCTACTTTTGACTTTAAGAGATGCTTCCATAATATTTTCCGTAGTGGTTGCACTAATTTACATTTCCACCAACAGTTCACAAGTGTTCCCTTTTCTCCACATCCTCATCAACCCTTGTTATTTCTTGTCTTGTTGATAATAGCTGTTCTAAAGATGTGATGTGATATCTTATTGTGGTTTTAATTTGCATTTCCTGATGATTAGGGATGTTGATTGAGAATTTTTAAAAGTTAAATTGGTGTTTTACTTGTTTTGCTATTGAGTTGTATGAGGTTTTCATATATTGTGGATATTAGTCCCTAATCAAATATATGATTTATAAGTATTTTGTTTTATTCAATACATTGTGTTTTCATTTTGAGAATGGTTTCTTTTGCTTTGCAGAAGCTTTCTAGTTCAATATAGTTCTCCTTATTTAATTTTAGTTTTGTGACCATTGCTTTTGGTGTCAGATCCAAAAAGCATTGCCAAGACTGATGTCAGACAAATTAGAAAAACAATCCTATGTTTTCTTCTAGGAGTTTTATGGTTTCAGGTCTTACATTCAAGGTTTTAATCCATTTTGAGTTAACTTTTGTGTATGGTACAAGATAGTATCCAGATTGATTCTTTTGCATATGACTTCCCAGTTTTCCCAACACCATTTATTGAAGAAATTGTCCTTTACCCAATGTATATTCTTGGCTTCTTTATTATTAATAAATTAAACATATATGTATAGATTTATTTTGGGGCTTTCTACTTTGTTCCACTGATCTATGTGCCTATTTCTATGATATTACCATACTGTTTTTATTACTATAGCTTTGTAATATAGCTTGCCTTCAGCTTTTCTCTTTTTTTTTTTTTTTTTTTTTTTTTTTTTTTTTTTTTTTTTTTTTTTTTTTTTTTTTTTTTTTTTTTTTTTTTTTTTTTTTTTTTTTTTTTTTTTTTACTTGTATGTGGGTAATTCCCTGGCTGGGAATTGAACCCAGACTGCAGCGTTGACACAGCGCCAGCGCCGAAGCCTTAAGCCACTACACCACTAGGGAACTCCCCAGCTTTTCTCTTCTTTGTCAAGATTGCTTTGGCTATTTGGATTCTTTCATGGTTCCATACATATTTTAGGATTGTTTGTTTCATTTCTGGGAAAAATGCCATTGTAATTTGATAGGGATTGCATTAAATCTGTAGATTATTTGGGACATTTTTAACAATATTAATTATTCTAATCCATTAACACAAAATATATTTCCATTTATATATGTCTTCAATTTCTTTCATTAATGTCTTATTTTTTTCACTGTACAGGTCTTTTACCTCTTGCTTAATTTATCCCTAGGTATTTTATTCTTTTTTGATGCAATTATAAATGGGAAATTTTATTTAAATGTTCTTTCTGATAGTTTGTTATTACTGTGTAGATATACAACAGATTTTTATGTATTAATTTTATTTCCTGCAACATTATAACTTTTAAAATTAAAAGTATTGGGATGAGGTAGAGTAAGGATGGAGTTGGAAAAAAATTAAAAAATAGAAGTAAAAAAGGTATACAAGATGGCACTTCAGAAAAAGTGCAGGTAAAATTATATCTATGACTCCAGAGATTTCTGATTTTAATTCTTAAAAAAAAATCAGTAGAGGCTAGAGGGCCTCAGGAAGAATTTAAACCTGAGAATGTTAGATTGTGTCCATTTTTTTAGAACTTTGGAGAAAAAACACCATCACTTAGGTCATTCTAAATGATAAACAGCGTGTTTTGGAATAAGACCAAGATATATTTCAAGCTCTTCTACTTTTATATATGACAGCTAAAGACAAATAACAGTACACTCATTAGAGCCCTTCCCAGACTAAAAAATGACTGATGTCACTAGTGCTAAAAACTTAATCAGAGCATGGTATTTCCAATGCTACATTTACCTCAAGATCTTTTCTTTTACCCTGTTTTTTGCTTTTGTTTGTTTTGTTTTTGTTTTGTCATTTAATTTCTCTTCTCCACCCTCACTCTACACACTTTCATTCTTCTGGTATTTTGTATGTAACTTAGATATAATAATTTTCCAGCACACTCAGTAATTTAAGAGAGAGAGGTACTAAGTTAGGCCACTCCTGATTTTACAGTTAGGAAGGTCCAGTGCAGTTATGGGGCTTGTTGAGGTTTCCAAGGCAATGAATTGTCAGCACTATAATTAAGACACTTACTTCTGACTCCAAAGTTCAGTAACTTTATTACATATCCTAGGAATTTTTACCTGAGAAAATGCTATGCACAATTCAGTACACAGATGAAAAGTTAGATATTTAACATACAAACAGAACATGTAAAATAAATTGTGCAAGTCCTCATTAGTTTTTATAATACTTTTTCTTATTTCACTGATTCATAATGGACTGTACTGTAATCTGGTGCTGCTGGCTCTAGAGTAATATTAATTTATTTAATTAAATATTACTTTAAAAAATTTGATTGATGCTATTAAAACAAAGACATTTTAACATATTTCTCTTTCCATGAAACCTAGTCTCTCAAAAATGGACAACAATCTGGACGTCTTCAGAAGGGAGTTAGTAGATGTTCAGGGTGTTCCTCTATTTTGGAGCATTGCTGAGGAGTGGTCCCAGGTGGAGTCATTTGAAACCCAACCAGATGACCTTCTGATTGCCACCTACCCCAAATCTGGTAAGATCTTTTCATTCATTTGTACAGGTGACCCTTGAACTACATGGATTTGAAAAGCAAGGATTTGCTTACTGACAGATTTTTTTCAATATACAATCAACCATCTGCATCCCCAGGTTTTGCATTCACAGATCCAACCAGCTGCAGATAAAAAATAGTATTTTTAATCCCCAGATTGGAATTCATGGTTGTAGAGAGCTGACTACATGCATTGTTTTCATCATTTTATATAAGGGATGTGGGCATACATAGATTTTGATATCTGCCAGGTCCTGGAACCGATTTCCTATAAATAATAAAGGGTTATCTATAGTTAAGTTTTAAGGGAGAAAAATGTTAGGGTTGGCACCCCTAACTCTCATGTAGTTCAAGGGCCAATTGTACTTGCTGGTTAGTTATTGATCTATATGTGTAAGTCCACTGATCTGCAGATCACTAGTCAAGGAAACATTGTAGTTATTACTAGAATAGTTTTGTTTCAAATAAGACAAACTCACTGCCTATTCTAAAAGGTCTGCAATTGAATAGAAGCTCTATCTGAAAGAAAATTAATGCTGTTCATATTTTTTTCCTTTTTAATTTTGAATACAAATTATTAAAATAGATACACAAATAATTTGGTTACATTAGAATGTAAAGATATGTATATATGTGTGTGTACACACACAGGCACACACAAAGTCTGATAATTAGGTTTGTGAATTCATCCTAGAAAAGGTCTACATATCTCATTGCTGAATATCACTATGGTCACCTTCAAAGCACTCCCTTCAGGAATGTATGCACTGATGCCAGTGCCTATTCCACCCTTCAAAGCAATTTTAGAACTCTTTTCCTGGAATGGCCGTAAGAGATGTCATCATATTCCCCTTGATGTCCTGAATGTCATCAAAATGTCTTCCTTTCAATATTTCCTTTATCTTCAGGTAAAAAAAAAGTCATTGGGGACCAGATAAGGTTAAAAGGGAGAGTGTTCAAATACAGTTATTTATTTACTGGATAAAAACTCCCTCATAGACAGTGCCTTGTGAGTTGGAGCATTGCCATGATGCAAGAGCCATGAGTTGTTGATGAAAAGTTCAGGTTGTTTTTGTCTAATTTCTTCACACAGCCTTTGCAGCACTTTTAAATAGTAAATTTGGTTGGCTGGCTCTTTGTTCAGTTGGTACAAATTCATAATGAAAAATCTCTGATATCATAAAAGGTTAGCAACATTGTTTGATTCTTGATTTGGACTCACAGAATGTTTTTGGTGGTGGAGAATTTGGTGACTTCTATTGTACATTTGGACACCTTGTTTCAGGGTCATATTGGTACACCTATGTTTCATCACCAGTGATAACACAACCCAAAATATCATCTTGCCTCTCCAAAAGGTCTTGGCAAACTTTGACTCTCCTTTGCTTTTGCTCATTGGTGAGCTCTTTCAGGACCACTTTTGCACACACCTTTCTCATGCCAAAATTTTCAGTTAAGATTTTCTTAACTGTTTCTTTATCAATGTTTACTTGTTCTGCTATACTTCTCACAGTCAGCTGACAATTTTGATGCACAATTTAATAAATTTTTGCATTGTTTTTATCAGTTCTGCTTATTATTGGCTGACTTGAACTCTTCATCAATGATGTTTTCTCTCCCCTTAGAATAACATTTAATCCATTTGTACACTGTTGTTTTCTTCATAGCATTATCCCCATAAACTTGGACTAACATGTACCTGATTTCACGTCCACTATTGCCAAGTTTAACAAGAAATTTAATGTTCATTGCTCTAATTCAAACTCTGACATTCTCATGACGGCACACAAAAGCACACAACAACAACAAACACCACTCAATAAGACACAGCCACACACCCAGACAAACGGTGTTGCCAATGTAAGTGCACAGTGAGAATTTCATGAACTTAATTGTCATACCTTCATGTATGTATGTATGTATGTATGTATATATACACATATATATAATCTTCCATACATTTTAGTGTTTAAATAATGTGTTCATTTTAATATTTCAGAAATTTTATGTAAAGTATTAATTGTATTATTTTAAACATAATTTATAAATATGTTTATAAATACTTTGTTATAAATTTAAACAACTGCTGACTTAAATATATGGTATCAGAGAAGGGAATTTAAGATGGTGCAATAAGAATCAATACCTTTTATTTCCTTAAATCATTTTATGATAATCTTCCAGTTTACTCAGTGATAGATGAATAGAGAAATAACAGAAGTGAGGCGCTCTCTCACCTTTTGTCCAATTAATTTACTTGAGCCCATAATCAATCAACTGCTTTAATCTGTAAAATCTCTAATTATACAAATAGCTCATCTACAAAGGTGCCTTTGTTTCCTTTAGTTGTTGAGAATATATTTTAAAGTTATTAGTATACCAGTACCTTGTTAATTTTGTTTTAAAAGATTCAAATTAACTAACTCTTTATCTGTGCTAACTTATGTCTTTTTTTATCAAAAATCATGAAAAATAAACATTTCAATTCAAAGCATAGCTAAATTGGCACTTTTAAAAATCATATTTCAATGGCAACAATTGGAATCACAATTTCACTGATAGGAAATGAAATACATTATATTGTATTTTAGAATTTAGGTCTCTTTTTTAACTTTTTCTGTGCAGTATTGCTTAAGCCTAAATCAGATCACGCAACAAACTATTCAATTATAGTATCTATTTGACCCACCTTTTTTCTTAGCACTGTAATTCTCTGTGTTAGAAGGATGGGAGAGAGAGTGTCTTGTCCTCATGATTTAGGGACAAGAAGGAGTAAGGGTTGTCCACAGGAAAGAACTTGATAAAAATGAGGCCTAAAATACTACTAATATCTGGAGCCAATTCAAAGGTGCATTCATGTCCAGATCATCCTTCAAAAATTTTACATGGATTAATTATTTAATTTTTTAGTTTTCATCCATGTACTTTTCATTACATGTTTGGTAGAAGAAGGAGATAGGAATGGTTAATATATTTTTCTCCTGTGCCTTATAATTCCTTTTTCTTAAGCAGTCCTTTGATAACCTGGTCATGGAGATCCCATAGAAAGTTAAGACTATATGCTCACATACTTTAGATCAATTTCACAAAGACTGGTCATACACAATCTCATAAAGGTCAGAGTAATTTGATCTACTCTATTGAATAAGGATGTACTGCTTTTTGTTTGTTAATGACTCAATAATAGTCACCACAGATGCAATCATAAAGTTCTCTTTGTTTCTCTTTACCCCTCCACTAAATGTTGAACATTTTTATCTGAAGTACTCTTCAGTCCCAAAGCCTAATAGTCTTTTTGATATTAATAGGAAATGTATATATTGGTAGTCAGACTCATTAAAATTGGCTGCTTCCTCCATATGTTCAACACAGGAAGATGAGCTATCATTACTTAAACATTGTCTCTTTTATACCCCGTTTTTTACTTCCAAGTTTTACTTTAATGATTGTTTTAATCATATTTTACACACACACATATACAATACATATGAATTTGTTCAAGACAGATATGGATGTCTCTTAGGAAAAGGGAGAAGAGAGAAAGATAAGGGAAATGGAGAGCACATTTTTGTTTTTGATATTATACAACTTTTTCTGACCCTCTCTTTTTGACAGAAAACTTTCGAATTCCTTTTATTTATTTATTTTCAGGAACAACCTGGGTCAGTGAAATATTGGATTTGATCTACAACAATGGAGATGCAGAAAAATGTAAAAGGGGTGCAATATACAACCGAGTGCCATTCATGGAATTTATAATTCCTGGAGTCACAAATGGTATTTTCTCTTAATGTTCCTTTTTACAATAGGAGTAAATTCCCCTGTCTTTTTGTGGTGTCTGAAATACTATGATGGGAAATAATACAGACAGAGCTTGGACAGTTTCATCATACATGTCTACAATAGAAGAGTAAGAATTCGGTTATTTTAATAACCATATTATATTTCTCTTCCACCCAAAAGTCATATCTGCTTAAGATAAAATTTTGATGAGTATATTTTTAATAGGACTGGTAGAAGTCTTTAATGTTTAAATATTATGTGATCATTATATATTAAAAAATCAGTGTTTGATCCAATATAGAATCATATACGCTACTTAGCTGATGTTCACTGACACAAGGAAAAGAACTACAAAAATATATGGTCTTATATTATTAAAATTTATTAAATTAGCCACAAACCTCACAACTTAATTTGATCTCAGATATAAGCAAGCAGGAAAGGGATTAAGAAGTACAAATAGTCAGTTATAAAAATATTCATGGGGATGGAAAGTGTACTAGACTTATCAAGGTGATCATTTAGTAAGGGATATAAATGTCTAATCACTATGTTGCACAATGGAAACAAATATAATATTCTATGTAAGCTGTAATTGCAAATACATTTTTAAAATATATTAAAATGCCAAGAAAAGAAAACTGGAGAGGAATTTTGAAGTCTTCTATTTTGATTTTTCCACATTGTAAAATATGATAGAGGAAGATAAATGAAGAAAAAATTTGGACATCTTGATACTACCTACTTCTGTTTCTGCTTCTTCAAGGTGTTATATCTGAGGATTTAATAGACTCTTATAAAAATAATAAACTCTACTATTCATAGGCAATAGAAGAGCTTAACTAACCAGACTTTATCATTTTTTTACTTCATTGTAAATTTTAGAAGTCTATGAGACCATGTAGCCACATGGCCATTTCAAGCCATGTAGTGGGGTTAAAGATGTAAAAGTTATAGATTACACTGCAATTGGCCTTTATGATTCTATGTTTATAATGCAGTTTAACTTTTTTGCTTATAGGTATTGAGGATTTGAAAAACATGCAGTCCCCTCGATTAGTGAAAACACATCTACCTGTTCAACTTCTCCCTTCTTCATTTTGGAAAAATAACTGCAAGGTAGCAAATTTTAAAGAAAAAATCCTAATTTGTGTTATAAATTCTTTTACTCATGCAAAAATTAAGGTGAGAGATTGCAACTTCTAGATAAGTCATTGCAAAAGTAGTAATGTGGTCTCTATATCTTAAGGATCAAAATAATACCAATGGATTGCCAGTGCTATAGATAAGGAATTACACCCAGTGCCCAAGCCCTGAGATTCTCTCAAGTTTATTGTTCTCTAATAGGTCTGTCTTCTCTTCTAAATTCCTCCACTCCTCATCTACTTGTAAACAATAGACATTTAATCAACAGTAGAATTCCTTCAGAAATTTAGTGTAACTGAAATTTATAAATATGTAGTTCATGGATTATTAACTATATATAATTATATATCTATGGATTAGTTTTAGGCTTCTTTTTTATGATCATCCTAATTTAAGCATAACATTTAAAGAAAAAAATGTATGAATTCTAATATAGAGCTTGAAGAATTTCATAAAGTGAGCATACCCCTCAAACCAACACACAGATCAAGAAATTAAACATTAGCAGATTGATGCAAGCTCTGTTTCTGCTCATTTATAGGCAAGAATACCTATCTAAAAATAAACAAAGAAGGAAAACAAATGAACAAAAACACTATCTTGAAAGTTTTCACCATGAATTAGTTTGTTTTGTCTATAATCATGAAATATATACTTTGAATATTTAGCTTATTTCATTTTATATAATGTGTATGAGATCAATTCTTATCACACTTGTAATTTTTTTTCTGCTTTGTTTAATGTAATCTGTTGGATCACAAATATGGTACCCTGAGCAAAAATAGATCATTAGAGATGCAAATTCTCAGGCCCAATTCAGACCTACTAAATCAGGAACTATGAAGTTGGGGTCTAGCCACCTGAGTTTTAATTAGAACTCCAGATTAATTTGATTCATGCTAATGTTTGATAATCACTGATGGAAGACATTCCATTATTTCATTATTTATTCATGGTTCTATTGGAGTACAGTTGTTGCTAGTTGTCAGTAATTAAAATAGTGTAGCAATGAACATTCTTATACAAATCTTTCATTGCACAGATATAGGCACATTTTTCTTGGTTAGATACCTTGGAACGGAATGGCTGGATTGTGGGGTATGTTTTCGTTCACCTTTAGCAGATATTTTAAAATATCCTTTCAAGGGAGTTCCCTGATGGTGTAGTGGCTTAAGGCTTCAGCGCTGGTGCTGTCAGTGCTGCAGCCTGAGTTTGATTCCCAGTGAGGGAGCTAACCATATACCAAAACACACACACAAAAAAAAATCTTTTCAAATTATATACAACAGTTTACACTTTGACCAGCAGCATGTAAGAGCTAAGGTTACTCCACTTTCTCATCAATACAAGAAATAGCTAAAATTATTTAATTTTAACCAAGTAGTAGATGTCTGGTAGCATCTCATTGAGGTTTTACTTTGTATTTTCCTAATGACTAATTAGGTAGAGAACCTTTGCATAGCTTAGATATCTTCTTTTCTGAAGTATCTGGTTAAGTCTTTTGCCCTTTTTTTCCATAGAGGCTTCTTTCTTTTTATTATTAAGGTAGAAAAACACCATATACTCTAACTACAAGTACTTGAATGTAACATTGAATTTCTTTATATCTTAACGCACTCTGTTTTTTCCATTTTCAATTTCTTTTTTTTCTTTTTTTGTCTCATTTATTTTAATTTTTCAATTACATTTGACATATAGTATTATGTTGGTTTCAGGTGTACAGCATAGTAATGAGACATTTATATAACTTACAAAATCTTTATTCTGATACATCTGGTTCCCATCTGAAATATAAGTATTAACTGTAATTAACTATATGCCTTATGGTGCACTTTACATTCCTGTGACTAATTTGTGACTATGTATTTGTACTTCTTGATTCTTTTCTTTTTTTACTCACAACCTCCATACTTTTCCCGTCACCCAAACAAATCTAGTACCCATTTGATGCCACTCATAGTTATTGAAACATTATTGACTATATTCCCATGTTATACCCTGTATCCCCATAACTATAACTCTGATGAGACTGAACTTCCCAGTCTCTTCCCCTTATTTCATTCCCTCCCCCAAACTTCCATCCATCTGGCAACAATATAGAAAACAAATGTTTTCTATATCTATGAAACTGTTCCTATACCACTTGTTATTTTCTTCTTTGGATTTCACCTATAAGCAAAGCCAGCTTGTGTCTGTCTTCCTCTGTCTGACACTCCACTCAGTGCAATACCCTTCATGTCTTTTGATTAGAGAGCTTTTAATCCATGTACAGTGAAAGTAGTTGTTGATGTGTACCGATTGCCATTTTATTGTTCATAATTTTGCTTTATTTTCCCCCCATCTTAAAGCATTCTAACATTCCTTGTAATACTGGTTTGGAAGTGATGAACTCCTTTAGCTTTTTATTGTCTGAGAAGCTCTTTATTTGTCCTTCAATTTTTAATGATAAACTTGCTGGGTAGAGTAATCTTGGTTGTAGGCCCTTGCTTTTTTCATCATGTTGAATATTTTTTGTCTCTTCTTTCTGGACTACAAAGTTTCTATTGAAAAATCAGCTGACAGTCTTATGGGAGCCCTCTTATAAATTACTAGTTGCTTTTCTCCTGCTACTTTTAGGATTCTCTCTTTGTCTTTAACCTTTGTTATTTTAATTATAAAGTGTCTTGGTGTGGGCCTATTTGGTTTTATCTTGTCTGGGACTCTCTGTGCTTCCTGGGCTTATATATCTGTTTCTTTCAACAGGTTAGGGAAGTTTTCAGTCACTATTTCTCCAAAAACATTCTCAATTCTTTGCTTTCTCTCTTCTCCTGCTGGTACTCCTATGATGCGAATGTTGTTGCGCTTGATGTTGTCCCAGGGGCCCCTTACACTATCCTCATTTTTTTGGTTTCTTTTTTATTTTTGCTCTTCTGACTGGATGTTTTCTGCTGCCTTGTCTTCCAATTCGCTGATTCAATCTTCTGCTCCATCTATTCCATCTAGTCTGCTAATGATTCCTTCTATTGCATTCTGAATTTCGGTTATTGTATTCCTCATTTCTGAATGCTCTTTTTTTACGGTTTCTATGTCCCTGTTTATGTTTGCTATCTCTCTATTGAAGTTTTCACAAGTTCCTTGAGCAGCCTTAAAATCATTGTTTTTGAGCTCTGTATCTGATAGGTTGATTGCCTCCATCTTGTTTGGTTCTTCTTCTGGAATTTTGTGCTGTTCTTTTATTTTAGATGTATTTTTTGTTTCCTCATTTTGGATACCTACCTGCATTTGTTTCTATGTATTAGGTAGATCTGCTACATCTCTCAGTATTGCTGGATAGCCTTATGCAGTAGGTTGCCCTGTGGGGCCCTGGCACTGTTTCCCTAGTCAACTGTGCTGGGTGCTCCTATAGATTCTGGTTTGATGCCACTGCTGTGTCTGGAGCTACTTAACAAAAGTCTCAGAGCACACTAATGCTGGTCCCTGCCAGCTAGTGGCTTGCAGACTTAAATAGTTTTCCAAGAAAGATTGCAATACAAGTGGGGCTGGCTGCTTACTGGAGAAAGTACCTCTGGCATTGGGCAGGGCTGGGCAAGGTGGGGTCCCAGTAATTCAGCAGGGTGGAGCAAGTAAAGCTCAACAGACCAGTAAGGTTCCGATTTGGCTGTGTGGGGGTGGGCACAACACAGAAAAGATGGTGATCACAAGCCCACTACATGGGAGGAGGGCACACCCAGGAAAAATGATGACTGTTCTCCAGCCCTCACTCCAAAGCCACACACCTCAGTCTGACCCCCATATGCCTCCAATGCCTCCTGAGTCACTGTCTGTGGGAAAAACGGAGTAAGTCAGACTCTGTCGCCATGAACCCATCATAATGACACATATCTGTTACATAACCATGACTTGCACTTTCCTAGGTGGCAGCCATTTTGTTGCTTATGCACTTTATGTGCTCATTTCTTTGCAGTCTGCCACTTTTGTTCTCCTGCTTGTATAAGGGAAGGGGACTCTCTGGGAGCAATGTTCTGTGCTAACTCCTAGGTGCCATTTCATTGTTGCTTTGCTTATGGAATAGAGGCTATGTTTAAGTTGCCTGTGGGACCTTGATTCTTCTTCAGTCTGCCCAGATCCAGTGCAGATCTCCCTGGCCTAGGTCGTTTGCAGTACACTGTCCATTTGCCTGAGCCCAGGGTCAGTACCCATGAGTGACTGAGTCTGGATAGGCACTTTAAGAGGATGTCCGGGTTTCCTGGAGCCTTCCATCCCAACTGGACAGTCAGAGTCCCCACTATTTTTCACAGTCAGATGTTGTGGGGCTTCTTTCTCCAGCACCAGTGCTCCTGGCTAGGGAGCCTGGTATGGGGCTGAGGTCTCTTGCTTCTCTGGGAGGAACCTCCATGGCGGAGATATTCATCCTGATTCTCTACCACCACCACCAGAGGTTGGCTCCTTTCACATATGCATCCCTCCTACCAGTCTCGCCATGGCCTCCTCTTATTTGTATCCTCAGTTATAAAGCTTCAATTCAGCTAGGATTCTGATGTTTCTCCATGTTGGTTGTTCAATAATTAAATAATTTAGTTGTAATTTTAATGTGTTCATGGAACAAAGCAGGCACAGCGTTTAGCTACTCCACCATCTTGGATTTCTTCATCTTCAATTTCTTAATAATGCCTTTAAAATTCTTAATTTTGGTGTTGGTCAATATATCATTTTTTTCCTTTATGGTTAGAGTTTTTTTGTATTTGTTTTTAAAAATGCTATCCTCGAAATCATGAAGATATTCTCCCTTTTCTTTACTTCTTTAGGCTTTATTGTTTCAATGATCACACTTACATCTCAATATGTTTAACATGTATACCATAAGTAGATATTATATTTTTAAATTTCTGATATAATAAAAATTCTTTTTCTCTTTTTCTATCTTTCTCCTTTTTACTCTGCCCTTCTCTCTCTTACACATACATGCACAAATACACAACCACACTCACATATTCTGAATGTTTGATGCTAGTATATGAATATAAATCTTTTAATGCCTTGCTAATTACATTTAATAGATTTGGTAGCTTTTTGCAGATTCTATTCATTTTTCTATATAGATGCTATGCTGTCCATAAATAAAAAATATTCTTGCTTTTTTTTCAATCTGAATGTCTTTTAATTATTATTCTTGACTAATTCAACTGGATATAACCTCTAATATTATATTGCATAGAAGTGGTGAGAACAGAAGTCCTTGTCTTGCTATTGATCTTAGATAAATACATAAGTATATCACCACTAAATATGATGATGGCGTTTTGTGTGTGCCACTTATCCAATTGAGGAAGTTCCATTCTATTTCTAATTTGCTGAACTTTTATCAGGAATGCATTTTGGATTTTGTCTAATGTTTTTTCTTTTTTTCTATTAAGACCTATCATATTATATTGCATTACTTTCACCTGTTAATGTGATGAATTAAACCAATTGATTTTCTTTTTTTATTATTAAATTTTTTCTTTTTTTATTGTTAGACTTATTGGGGTAATATTAGTTAGCAAGAATTACATAGGTTCCAGGTGTAAAATTCTACAGTGCGTTGTCTACTTGTTACATTATATGTTCAACCCTCAGTGTGAATTCTCTTTCCATCACCTTATATTTGGCTCCCCCTCCATCCTTTCCCACCCTCTCCCTCTTTTCCCACCCTCTCCCCACTTGATCCCAAATAACCATTAAACTATTGATTGTGTCCATAAGTTTTTTTGTTTGTTTTTTTTTTCTTGGTTGCTTTCAATTTTATATTCTGCATATGAATGAAGACATGTAGTTCTTGATTTTTTTCTGTCTGGTTTATTTCACTTAGGATGAGACTCTCTAGATCAATCCATTTTGTCAAAAATGGCAGTATTCCATCTTTTCTTAGAGCTGAATAATATTCCATTGTGTATATGTACCACAGCTTCTTTATGAGTCATCTGTCGAAGGGTACTTTGGTTGTTTTCATGTCTTGGTCACTGTGAACAATGCTGCGATGAACACTGGGATACATATGTCCTTGCAGACTAAGGTTTTCAAGTTTTTGGGTAGATCCCCAGAATGGGGATTGCTGGGTGATACTTGATTCCCAATTTTCTGAGGAAGCTTCACACTGTCTTCCATAGCAGTTGTACTAATTCGCATACCCATCAACAGTGTGTAAGAGTTCCTTTTTCTCCACATCCTCTCCAGCACTTGTTATTCTTTGTCTCGTGGATAATAGCCATTCTAACAGGTGTGAGGTGATATCTCATTGTGGTTTTGATTTGCATTTCCCTGAGAGCTAATAAAAATGAGAATTTTTTCATATGTCTGCTGGCCATTTGTATTTCTTCATGGGAGAAGTGTCTGTTTAGGTCCTGTGCCCACTTTTTAATTGGGTTTATTGTTGTTTCTGTTGTTGTTAAGTCATATTAGTTCTTTATATATTTTAGATATAAGACCCTTATCAGATGTGTTGCTTGCAAATATTTTCTTTCATTCAATTGGCTGTCTCTTTGCTTTGTTGATGGTTTCTTTTGCTGTACAGAAGCTTTTTAGCTTGATATAGTCCTATTCACTTATTTTTGCTTTTATTTCCCTTACCTTTGAGTTCAGGTTCATGAAGTCTTCCTTGAGCCCTAGGTCTATAACTTTAGTACCTATGTTTTCTTCTATGCAGTTTTTTGTTTCAGGTCTTATATGAAGGTCTTCAATCCATTTTGAGGTAATTTTTGTATATGGTGAGAATTCACAGCTCAGATTCATTCTTTTGTATATTTTTTTTATCTTTCCCAGCACTACCTACTGAAGAGGCTCTCTTTTCCCCATTGCATAATTTTTGATTCTTTATAAAAAAATTATTTGTCCATAAATTTGTGAATTTATTTCTTGGTTTTCAATTCTGTTCCATTGGTCTATGTGTCTGTTTTTATGCCAATACCAAGCTGTTTTGATTATTGATACTTTGTAATATAAATTGAAGTTGGGGGGTGTAATACCACCAGCCTTATTCTTTTTATGTAGTATTGCTTTGGCAATTTGAGGTCTTTTATGGTTCCATATAAATCTGATCATTCTTTTTTTATCTATTTTGTGAAAATATGATTGTGGGATTTTGATGGCAATTGCATTAAATCTGTAAATTGCTGTGGGTAATATGACTATTTTAACAATGTTAAGCATTCCCATCCATGAATACAGAATATCTTTCCATTTCTTTGTGTCCTCTTTGATTTCTTTCAAAAGCATCTTATAGTTTTCCATGTATAAGTCTGTCACATTCTTTGTTATGTTAATTCCCAGGTATTTCATTCTATTTGTTGTGATAGAAAAAGGAATAGACTCTTTCTTTTCTTTTTCTGAAGATTTGTTGTTTGTATGTGGGAATGCTGTTGATTTTTGTATGTTGATTTTGTATCCTGTGACTTTACTGTATTTGTTTATTGTTTCTAATAGTTTCCTGGTGGAGTCTTTGGACTTTTCTATATAAAGGATCATGCCTTCTGCAAATAGTTACAATTTGACCTCTTCTCTCCCAATTTGGATACCTTTGATTCTTTTCTCCTGCCTGCTTGCTGTGGCTAGAACTTCCAGTACTATACTGAATAGCACTGGTGACAGGGGGCATCCCTGTCCTGTTTCTGATTTTAGGGGAATAGGCATCAGCTTTTCCCCATTTAGTGTGATATTAGCTGAGGGTTTGTCATATATGGCCTTTATTATATTGAGATACTTTCCTTCTATACTCATTTTTTCAGTGTTTTGATCATAAATTGATATTGTATCTTGTAAAATGCTTTTTCTGCATCAATCACAATGATCATATGATCTTTATCTTTTATTTTGTTTATGTGGTGTATAAAACAGATTGATTTTCATATGTGAACCATCCTGTGTTCCTGGGATGAATCCCACTTGATCATGATGTATAATCTTTTTGATGCATTGTTGTATTCTATTTGCTGATATTTTTGTTTAGAATTTTTGCATCTGTGTTCATCAGAGATTTTGGTCTATAGTTTTCTTTTATTGTGTTGTCTTTACCCGACTTTGCTATTAGGGTAATTTTGGCCTCATGGAATGAGTTAGGAAGTATTGCTTCCTCTTCAGTTTTTTGGAATAGTTGAGGATGATAAGTGTTAATTCTTTGAATGCTTGGTAAAATTTGTTGGTGAGACCATCTGGTCTGGGGCTATTGCCTCTAGGCAGGTTGAGCATAGTCATTTCAATTTCTTTAATATTAATTGATCTATTTAGATTATCCAGTTCTTCTTGGTTCAGTCTAGCAGGGTATAAGTTTCTAGTAACTTGTCCATTTCTTCTAGGTTGTTAAATTTAGTGGCATAAAGCCTTTCATAATATTTTCTTATAATCCTTTGTATTTCTGTGGTATCAGGGGTAATTTCTCCCCTTTCATTTCTAATTTTGGATATTTATGTCCTTTCTTTTCACCCTTTGATTAATCTAGCCAGGGGTTTGTCGATTTTATTGACTTTTGCAAAGAATCAGCTCTTTATAGCATTAATTTTTCTTATTGTCTTTCTGTTCTTGAATTCTTTTAGCTCTGCTTTAATTTTTATTATTTCTTTCCTTCTGCTGACTTTGGGTTTTGTCTGTTCTTCTTTTTCTAGTTCTTTAAGATAGGATGCTAAGGTGTTTACTTGTGATTTTTCTTGTTTCTTAAGATAGGCCTGTAATGATCTAAATTTCCCTCTTATTACTGCTTTCGCTGTGTCCCAATAACTTTGACATGTATTTTTGTTGTTAACAGTTTCTATATATTTGTTAACCTCTTCTTTTATTTGTTCTTTTATCCAGTCATTTTTTAATAAGCTGTTGTTTAATTTCCATGTATATGTGATTTTTTTTTTCTGCTCTCCTTTTACAGTTGATCTCCAATTTCAGGGCTTTGTGGTCTGAGAATACACTTGGTATGATTTCAATCTTCTTGAATTTGCTGAGTCTACTTTTTGTTTCCCATCATATGGTCTATCCTTGAGAATGTTCCATGTGCAATAGAAAAGAAAGTATATTCTCTTTTACGCTGGATGAAGTGTCCTATAAATATCAATTATGTCCAGTTGCTATAAGGTGTCATTTAGAGCTGATACTTCCTTATTTATTTTCTGTTTGGATGATCTGTCCATGGCTCTTAAGGGGGTGTTTAGGTCCCTACAATAATCGCGCTTTTGTCACTTTCTCCTTTCAGATCTGTTAGTAGTTGCTTTGTATATTTTGGTGCTTCCTGATTGAGAACATATATATTAATTTGTGTCAAGTCTTCTTGTTGTCATATTGTTCCTTTTATCACTATGTAATGTCCGTCTTTGTCTCTTGTTATCTTTTTTAACCTGAAGTGTTTTGTTTTGTTTTTTCATCAGATATCAATATGGCAACTCCTGCTTTTCTCTGGTTACTATTTGCTTGGATTATTGTTTTTCATCCTTTCACTCTGAGTCTGTATTTGTTTTTATGGTTGAAGTGTGTATCTTGGAGGCAACATATGTATGGGTTCTGTTTTTTAATCCAACCTGCTACCCTATGTCTTTTTATTAATGGGTTCAGTGCATTAACATTTAGAGTAATGATTGATATATGAAGATTTCCTATGGTCATTCTTTCTTTATTACTATTATTTTTTTATTTTTGGTTTTTTTGTTTGTTGTTTTTTGGTTGCTCCAAATTTATTTCATTTATTCTGATGTTTTGTTTTAGAGCCTCCTTCAGTATTTCTTGAAGTGCCAGCCTCATCCTGGCAAATTCCCTCACCGAGCAGGTCTTTATTCCTCCTTCAAATCTGAAGGATAATTTTGCTGGATAATTTATTATTGGCTGGAAGTTTCTCTCTTTTAAAGTTTTGCATATTTGATTCCATTCCTTCCAGGTTTTCAGAGTTTCTGCTCAAAAGTCTGATGCCAGCCCAATGGGCTTTCCTCTAAATGTTATAGTTCTTTTTTTCCTAGCTTCCTTGAGAATTGTCTCTTTGTCTTTAGTTTTTGATATCTTCAATACAGTGTGTCTTGGAGAAGATATGGTAGGGTCCAGGTATCTAGGGGACCTATTTTCTTCTTGAATTTGGGGTTCCAGATCTTTCCATAGTTTTGGGAAGTTCTTCTCTACTATTTGTTTGAGCACGCTCTCTGTATAGTGCTCTGGTCCTTCTTCTCATCTTACTATCCTGGTACTGTTCTTCCTCATGGAGTCAGATAGTTCTTGCAGAGTTTTTTCAATCCTTTTGGTTCTGTTTTTCCTAATTTCCTCTTTCTGAGATGTTTCCATGTTCTGATCTTCAATATCACTAATTCTTTTCTCCATCTGGTTGGCCCTGTTTCCTATGGCAGTTATTTTATTTCTCATTATTGTTTTCTTTCTTTCTTTTTATGAGGGTAGTTCCCTGTCTGGGAATTGAACCCAGGCTGCAGTGTTGACAGCACCAAAACCCAGCCACTACACCACCAGGGAACTCCCACTCATTTCCTCTATTGTATTATTTATCTCATTCTTCCTTATAGTTTAAATTTCATTGTTAAAATTTTCTTTCTGTTCATGAATTTCCCTTCCGGGATCATTTATCTCAGCTGTGGTGTTTTTGCAATATGTTTTCATTTCTGCTGGGAAATATGTGTGTTCAAAACATCTGCCTTTATGCAGACTTGAGGGCTTCAACATAAAATAAAATTTAATCTTACACCAATCATTATAAATGTAATCATTGTTATGTAGCCATGATCATGGACCAAATGTTTAATTTTTATTGACTAATTTAGTGCAATAATTTATTTTTAATAACAAGTAGGACAATTTTCAGCTTTAAAAATTGCTGTTTCTTTTTATTAGTATTAATAAGTAATGATCTAGAAAATCATTACTGAATTTAAGAATAATATTAATTCTTGTTAATTTAATATTCACTGTGATTCTTATTATATTTGGCATGCCAGGTTTTGAGAGATATTTTTTTGAAAGGCTAAAGAGGACTTAGTGGTGTGAGAGATGAGAAGTGTTTGTACTGAAACTACAGGTAATTGTGAATATTGTATGTGAGAATATAGATATAAACATCCAGATCAGAAAATAAAAAAGGGAAAATAAGCAGCTGTTAAGGTAAGCAAAGGTTTACAAACTGTTAAAGAATAGAAACAAAATTATAATTTCCCTTATCTCCCCACAGATAGTCTATATGGCACGGAATGCTAAAGATGTGGCTGTGTCTTACTATTATTTTTACCAAATGGCAAAAATTCATCCAGAGCCTGGTACCTGGGAAGAATTCCTGGATAAATTCATGACTGGAAAGGGTGAGTCCAACTCTTTCTTTAATCATGGAGTTCCATAATAAAAGTCTTTTTTTTTTTTGGAAATAATTATAAATTTCAGATAAATTTTGTATTTATTATAAACATAGTATGTGTCTAGCAGTCTACTAACACATTAGGAAGACAATACAAGAAACAGAGTACATATTCATCTCTTCCTTTTAAGGACTTTGGGGAATATGTGACACACAGATTTTTCAGTCCTTAATCTTGCTTCATTAATACTTGGTGATTACTTCTAGGTGCTTTCTTCTTTGGCTGTCCATGTCATTGTATTCTTTTAATTTTATACACATTACTTGAACCCTTTCTCTTCTCTCATTTCTTCAATTTCATTCTGTAAGCCAAACATTTTTAAATAGTTTTTATCCTTGAGGCTCTGTTTTTGTATCTGTGTATCCTCTCTTCCAGAAAAACATACTCATACTCATGGTAGTAACTCTACTTATAATTTCTATATAAATATTTTCCTTTAAAAAAAGTATCTTTTCAAAACAAATATCTTTCAATGGTATCTTGCAAATTGTCACTACTACCATTGCATGGATTATTCTTTCTTTAAAGAATGTCTACTTAGTATTATCAGTGCCTGACTATTCTTTTTAAAACCAGATACACTCTAAAGTATTTTGCCATGTATAATGTGCACCCATGTTTGTGGCCCAAGCTTTCAGGAAAGAAATCTTTCATTTTTATTTTTTGATTCAAACTTTTATTTGTTTATATTTAGGTATTTGTTTTCTATCATAAATTAATTTAACATTTATTTTTTTAACACATGGTACAAGAAATTGTATGTAACACATAATTACAAAATAAGAATAGATACAATGTACAAGAAACTCTGTGTATAAATTTTTTTATATATGAAAAAATTGATTATTGCATTCCAGAGTATTCTTTTACATGTGGATATTGTTATTAATTTCTAGAGTTATATTATTAACTCGTAAGCATAAATTAAAAACATTTATATATACACAGAATTAGTACTACCCAAGTATAATGTGTATCTTTATTTTTCACTCACAAATTTGGGCAAAAAGTGTGCATTATACATGGCAAAATAATTCCTCCATAGCCGTTTGTTAACCTCTTCATCCCTATTGTTTTCTCTATTTCTCTCTCCTATGACTTCCATACTACTTATTGTCTGCATTACTATCTCCCATCTTGCTCTTGCAGTTTTAGTTTTATTTATTAGAAGTTGTATTCATTTACTAGGGCTGCCACAGCAAAGTACCACACACTGAGTGGCATAATCTGAAGTTTATTTTCTCACAGTTTTGGAAACTAGAAGTCCAAGATGAAGATGTCCTCATAATTAATTTCTTTTGAGGTCTTTTATTCTTGGTTTATAGATGGCCATCTTCTCTCTGTCTTCATATGTTCTCTGTGCATATCTGGGCTATAATTACTTCTTCAAGGAGACCAGTCATACTTGATTAGGATCTATTGTGAAGAGAAAAACTTTCCTCCTTTCTTTTCAGTTCTTCTGGCTGGTAAAATTATTAAAATGCATAAGGTAGATTAACAAGCGAAAATCAAATTTTAATATGTGTTCATGGGAAAGTCACATAAGCATGAGAATTCCATAGACAGTAAGGTATATGTGAGGGCTGTCTAGAAAGTATCCAGTCATGTAATATGAAAAATAGAGGAATTTATGGCTGGATTTTTTCCCAGACATTCCTCTTATGTCATTCTGGACCAAGGAGGGGAAAGCAGGGAAATATGGCAAATGTACAAGAAAGTGAAAAGAGTTAATGTTAAGTAAACAAATGTTTGCTGGGCCATTTTGAAACAATAGGACACAGGGAGGACTTTGATCAAATGGACATTTCTAGGTTCCTTCTTATCTACTATAAGTAATTCAGTCTTTTTTTTTATTTAGTTCAGACTAAACTGTAGTTATCTATGATATTTCCCTTCCTGGAGTAGGTCTGCTATTTTAATTTGTATTAGGCAGTAAAGGGGAGGGCCCAATTTTCTTCCTAAACCTTCTGAGCCTTGATAGTCTTTAGCTTGAAATAATCTGCGTGTCTGAGTGACACATCTTGGGGAGACTCATTCTGAACCACCACAGACCCATCTTAATGACTTCACTTAATTACCTCTTTAAAGACAGTGTCTACAAATATAGTTACATTCTGAGATACTGGACTTAGTATTTTCACATATACATTTTGCGATGGACACAATTCAGTCTGAACACTCTGCTTTCTCGCCCCCCAAATTCATGTCCTCACTTGCAAAATACATTCACTTTACCCCAACAACCAAAAAGTATTAAAATATTCAAAGCATCAACTCTAAATCTAAAATAAGGTTTGGTGACTATTAAGTTATTAATTCATCCTGAGATAAAATTTCTCTTCAGCTGTGAAACTGTGAACTGTGAAAACAGATAATCTTCTTCCAAAATATAATGGTGGAACAAGCATAGGATAGTCACTCCCATATGAAAAACAGAGAAATCAGAAAGAAGTCAGCCTGATATCTAGCAGAGTGAATTTCATTGGATTTTAAGGCTTAAGAATAGTTATCTTTGGCTGGGTTCTCTGTCTAGTGGGCCTGCTGGTGTGTCCCTGATCACCAAGCCTATTTTTTTCTGAATCTGTGCTGACAGTGACAGCCCTGCTGACTTCTGAATTTCCATCAGGGTCATTCTTTCCTTTCCTTGAAGGACAAAGCATATATGAAGCCAGATAACTCTATTAGCTTGCTTCTAAGGTGTAGAATCCCAGAAATCTGACAATATTTCTGTATTTCCTTCTGCCACTTATTCCATTCAATCTAAACTGGCAGTATTTCTGCTATAAAATGGAATCTATAAGTCACACATCTAATTTCTTTAATAAAAGTTGTCAACCACACCCTTTGTGTTCTCTCCAGGTAACTTGTTTGGTTTTTTCTTTTTGTTTGTTTGATTGTTTGTTTTTGTTTGTCTGTTGAATTTTTTTGCAGTACTGATAAGCTGAGATGTTTCTAAATCTTCTTGCTTATTAATTTCTTCTTCAATTTATCTCTTTTGTCTCACATTTATTATAATCAGAAAAGAAAAACCTGGCCATATCTTCAATATTTTGCTTAGAAATCTCCTCAGCTAAATAGCCAAGTTTATTATTTATAAGTTTGACTTTCCACAAAACACTATAACACAATTTTGTCAAGTTCTTTGCTGCTTTATAACAAAAGTCACCTTTCCTCCAGTTTCCAATGATGCATCCCTCATTTCTGTCTGTGATCTCACTAGATATAACTTTAATATTTTTGTGTCTATCAACATTCTGTTTATAATGATATGTGTATCATAGAGCAATAGATACTTTGTCTATGGTTTTCCTTTTTTCTTTCCGAGTCTTCATTAGAATCACCTGTAGCATCCATAGTTCTGCCAAAAATCTCTTCAAGGCAATTGAGGCTTTTTCTTCTAATATTTCTTCAAAATTCTTTCAGCCTCTACTCATTATTTAGTTCCAAAGTCATTTCAATATTTTTAGATATTTGTTACAGCAGTACTCATTTATCAATATCAAAATTTGTATTATTATGCTTGGGTTACCATAACAAAGCTCCAAAGACCAGATGACTTAAACAGCATAAATTGATTTTCTCACAGTTCTTGAGACTAGAAGTTTGAAATCAATTGTCTTCAGCATGGTTTCTTCTGGCACGTTTTATCTTGTCTCATAGATGGTTATCTTCAAGCTGTCTCCCCTTCGTGTGTGTCCATGTTATAATTTCTTCTTCTCAAAAGGACAAAAGTTATACAGGATTAGAGCCCAGCTTGATTACCTCATTTTAACTTAAATATCTCATTAAGAGTCTTATTTCTCAATTCAGTCATATTCTAAAGTAGTGGTGTGAGGATCCCAACATAAGAATTTTGAGGGAACACAATTTATCCCACAACAGAGGTATTTCATCCTTTCTAAGCAGATTGTAAATTCAGTGAGAAAAAAAAAATGTTTGATATATTTCCCTAATACCATCATCTCTCTTTTTTGAACTAATAAGTAAAAAGTGGTATGTATTGACAATAATGACTTGGAATAACATTTAACAATTCCTTACTTCATGTAAATAGCTTAAATTTTAAAAACATTTTATATTTCAATATAGTAGCATTTGGTTCTTGGTATGACCATGTGAAAGGCTGGTGGGAGAAGAGGAAAGATTATCGTATTCTTTACCTATTCTATGAAGACATGAAAGAGGTAAAAAGTAACTTCAATTTCTTTTTTATTTTTTAAGAAATTTAAGATTTACCTTATTCATATCACATTTACCTTTCCTCTCGATCTATAAATATGACTAATCTACTCTCCTGTTAACTCTGAATTGAAAATTAATCTTTCACTCAGTCCACTTCTTTATATGACTACTGCCCCCTACTCTAGTTCAGGCAACAATCTTCAATTATTTGGATTACTCTTTGCTTCCATTATACATTCAGAGAGAATGATCTTGAAACCCAAATCAGAGTATGTTCACTTCCTTTTTCACATCTCTCAATGGCTTCTGCCCCTATGTGAAATATAAAATCATTAAGGTAATTTATAAAGTTCAGCATAATTTAGTTTCTGTCTAATCTTTCCAACCAATTCTAGTGCCACATTTCCCTTTCTAAGTGAGCCTATCTGAAGCATTATTGCCCCACTATTTTTAGATTAACCACTTCTAATCCTTCATGTCTTCATTTAAATTTTGTGGGTTTTGTGCCCATAATGCCAAATAATCTACCTGTTATTATCTATTAAAGTCTCCTTTGCTGTTGTTCTTTTCACAATATCTACCATTACTTTTAATTATGTTAAGTATGGTTTATTATTATTATTATTTTGGCCTCCTCTACTCTAATGTAAGCTCCTTTAATGTAAAGACTAAAATTATCTTGTCCCTTGTTTCTCTGATCAGAAAGCATGGTGGGGAAAAAAATGAAATTTACTTATTTAATCTATAAAACATCTAGTTTTTATTTCCTCACCTTTCATCTGATTATTAAAATGAAAAATGACTCACTCTCAAATTTGATCAAAAAATTATTCTGATTTGGTTATTTACAGTCTATTAAGAAATGTTTCGTATCTCTTAAATTGAATGTCTCTCAGATAGCATGACTACACCTCCTCTTTTCTCTTTAAAATGGTGTGTAGGCATTTAGGACAAAGGCTGAATTATATATGACATCATAAAAATGAGGATGAATTGGGATCTCTGGAAACAATATTCACTGACCTCTCCCCCACCCACACAAACAATGTGCCTGGCTTATCTGTCTCAATTTTCTCAGAGTCCAGTACCTTGACTCAGCCTCATCTTTGTCCCTTAAATCTCTCTAAGTTCCTTTAGATGACTATAACTACCATTCATCTCTTATTTGGGAAATCTATTCTAAAGCTTCTAGGAAAACATCCTGACCCACCAATGGTGACTCCATCTGGCATATCTCATAGCCAAATTATTAATATCTTCTGCATCTTGTTTAAGCCATTTTGTATCTGTCATTCTAATTTAAGGTGATTTATTACCCTAGTTATGGATCTAGAAGCAACAAGTGGTAGTTGAAGTGGGTCTTGAAGAAGATAGACATTAGAATGAAAATTTCCCATATTAATTCATAATAAAGCCTTCCAGCAAGGGAACTTTTGCATCTTCCCAGTTTCTTAAAGCATGGGAAGGCAATCTACATTTGCTGGCAGAAAGGACTCAAAATTATCAAGGGTTTTTGAGTCTTTTTGCCATCAGATCCACTCCAAATATTCTCATTACAAGCTTGGTCAGTCCATACTTTCCCCCAACATGCCTCCATTTATCTTTCACATGACAGACTTGGTAAAACTGAGAATTCAACTTTCATTGTAATTTATCCACTTGAATAATTAAGGTGCATGTTTAATTTCCAGAACGTTCAGTTCTGTAGCTACAAGAAGTAGGTTCTTTTGAAGCCACCAAAGAAACTTTCTGGTTACATTTCCGTGAATTAAGATGGGTAGCTCAGGAAAGCTAAACCTTATATTGCCTTCCTGCCTAATCTCACCAGATCTTTAAGATTATAGATTCTGTTTCAGTTTGGTTCAGACCACCAAGGAACACTAATAGGTAGCAGGGCACAAACTATTTGGCTTGAGTGCTATCCTTTCATTTTATCTAAAATGCTGTCCTTGTACAGTCTGAAGCACAGGAAAGGAAAATTATAATAAATGAATCAAATGGATCTCTCCTCTTCATTATTCTCTCTTTTTCCTTTCCATAGACTAGAAAATGAACAGGGTTTTATTTTACTTACTCCTTTATACTCGTACTACCAAAAAATCTATATGGATGTGAGAGGTAGAAAGAGTATCTTCTTTTAACTATAAGAGAATTCTCTTAGATAGATAAGCCATTCTTTTTTTATTGAGATACAATTAGCATATAATATAATATTAGTTTAAAGTATATAACATAATATTTAACATATGTATATATTGTAAAATAATCACCACAATAAGTTTAACTGACATTCATCATCAAGCTTTTTCTTATAATGATAACTTTTAAGATCTACTATCTTGGCAACATCCAAATAGACAATACAGTATTATTAACTATATTTATCAGTTGTTAATGATCTTAGAGGAAACACTTTCAACTTTTCACCATTGAAAATGTTAGCTGTGGATGTCATATATGATCTTTATTGTATTAAGCCATACTCGCTCTATACCCATTTTGTTGAGAGTTTTTATTATAAACAGGTGTTGAATTTTGTCAAATGCTTTTTCTACATCTATTGAATTGATCATTGAATTTTTATCTTTCATTTTTTTAATGTGCTGTATTATTCTGATTTACAGATATTGAACCATTCTTGCATCCCTGGACTAAATTCCAATTGATCACGGTGTATCTTTTAAAGTGTTGTTAAATTTTTTTGCTAGTATTTTGCATCAATATTAATCAGATATATTAGCCTATAATTTTCTTTTCATGTACTGTCTTTGGCTGGCTTTGGTATCAGGGTAATGCTAGCCTTGTACAATGAGTTTAGTAGTATTTCCTCCTTTTCTACAATTTTGAAAGGTTTAAAAAGAATTTGTATTAAGATTTCCTAAGATGCTTGATAGGAAATCTATTATTGATGCTAGATATAATTTAAAAAACAGACAAAGGAATTTTGAAAATTGTACCTCAGGATAACAGCACCTTACTTTATCACCATCTGTTATTAGCTCTATTTTTTTAATATGAAAGGTTGAATAGTAACTTAATCTTTTTCTGCAATTTTTGAAACAAATTTTAATTTTTCTTCTAGCAGATGTTTGCCTGGTATAACCAAGAGTAAGATACGTACTTGGATAATAGTACTGAAAAGTGCACATAAAAATATCTAATAACTACTTTCACCAAACAGACTTATGTAAGATCTTATTAAATGTATTGCCCGCTTCAAGGCCAAATCTACCTGAAATAATTTATTTTCTGTATAATTTCTTTAGGATCCAAAGTGTGAAGTTCAGAAGTTGTTAAAATTTCTAGGTAAAGAGCTGCCAGAAGAAACAGTGAATAAAATCCTTTATCATAGCTCATTTGATGTCATGAAGCAAAATCCTAGTGCAAATTATACTACTTTGCCAAAATTTCGCATGAATCAATCTGTGTCTCCCTTCATGAGAAAGGGTAAGAATATCATATACTATTAATAGGTTCTGTACATCTGGCTGGGTAAGATTGGTAAGAGCAATATTATAGCAAATAGAAATAAATTAAGTATGCTGAGAGAGGAAAATTTAGGAAAACAAGAAATCTTAAAGAAAATAATTTATGCCAAAGAAATTGTTATTGCTATAAGCCTAACATATAAGACAAGTCTTCTAATAAGATGTGTTTACTCAAGAACCTATGCATTGATAAGCATGAGTCTTGGCACCTATTACTGTATCATAAAAATGCCATTTTTTTTCATTACCTGGATAGTCTTCATATTCTTTAGAAATGTTGTGGTAATAGATAACTAGCTTCCATGATATTAGTTAAACTAAACTTAACAACTCCTGGAGGTTGTTGCTATGATTATGGTAAATCATTGCATCCTCCGCATGGAACTTTATGTGTAACTAGCATCTTGCACAAAATAGTTCTTCAATAAATAATATAGAAGTATTGACTTTAATTGTACGTGTGTGTGTGTGTGTGTGTGAGAGAGAGAGAGAGAGAGAGAGAGAGAGAGATTGATTTATTGTTCTGTTGGTTGCGTATGTATTAGTCAGCTTTGCGATAAAACAAACAGCTCCAAGGATCTCAGTGACTTAAAACTGCAAGATTTATTTTTCATTTAATTTTGATGGTTGATTGCCTGTGGCTGCTGCATTTTTACTCAGCTCTTTTTGAGTCTGATCAGTTTTGGTTGGCTTTCATTAGTTCAGCCTCCTGTGTCATTTCTTTCTGAAATCTAGGCTGAAAGAGTTGCCTGTGGGATATGCCTAACTTGGTCTAGAGGGAAAGCAAGAGAGGCAGTACAAAATTAGAATGCCTTTTAAAATTTTTGTTCAGATGTGGTATATATTTTAATATTCAAATTCCATTGGGCAAATATCAAAAATGAATATCACCTATCTAAGCTCCAAGTTAATGAGGAAAGGAGGAATCATACATAATACATGGCAATTAGCAAAAATGTAAAATCATTATACAGTGAAGGAGAAAATAAATAGTACAATCTAAGACAGTTTTGGAGAAACAGGTGTTTTGGTAATTACAATGTGTTCTTGTACACTCTAAAGAGTGTTTTTAGAAAGTTTGAAAGTATGCCAATTGTAAGTCTTTCTAGGAATATCTGGATCTCATCTAGTTATGATTTTGCCTCCCAGAGAAAATTTGGAAATATCTGGAGACATTTTTGATGGTCATGATAGAGGTATGCTACTGGCATTTAATATGTAGAGGTCAAGAATCCTACAATACACAGGGTAAACCCACATCCCTTCTGCATTGTGCCTCCACCACCTCAACAAAGAATTGTTTGGCTTCAAAAGTCCATAGTGGAGATATAAGTGAAGTAAAATGCCAAAGTTGAGAAATCCTGGGCCCAAATGACACAGTTATTTTGGCACATTTCTTTTTTTCTCTAAAACTGGACTTCCAGATATGTCTCCTATGTTATCCTGTAAATATTCTATAAAATTGGCATTATTTTTTATCATACATTCATTGCAAATGCTTGGTCCTGTAGCCCTCATTTGAGGTTTTAAGTATGGTTAGTATTTTAAAGATAGAACAATTATATAATTAAGACATATGTTTAATTACATTTAACTGTGTAATTTACAAATCTTACTTGATCATAAAACATTTTAAATAAATTTTATTTGGTACTGGAAAACATAGTTTTAAAAGGACAAAATAATTTTTGGTATCCTTTGCTAACAAAGCTCTTAAAACCAAAGAGTAAATATTTTAAGACATTGAATTTTATTCAAGTGCCATTTCTTGAAGCTACTTAAAGAATCATTTTTTATATAGAAAGTACTGAAAAAGTGAATGGGCATTTTTGGAAAAGTAAGAAGGTCTAGAAGTCTGGGAGTGGTAGTAGGGGATAGGTAATAAAGTTATGGAGTACATACGACATTCCAAAGTTAAAGACTTAAAAATATAAGTGTAATAATTCAAAGTAAAACTAATCTTATAAAGAAATTTTACCGTAGTATCAATTTACCATTTTACTTTTTTGTCAGGTATTGCAGGAGACTGGAAGAATAAGTTCACTGTAGCCCAGTATGAGAGATTTGAAGAAGATTATGAAAAGAAAATGAAAGGGTCTACATTGCAGTTTCGTTCAGAGATCTAAGAAATGCTTGCTCTTTATTCAACTCCTTTAGCTGGCACTTAAACTAGAAGAAATATATTTCTTCAACATTTGGTGAAAGCAATCTGTATAAGTGTTATTTTCTTATTTACTAATGTTAGTAGTTCATAATAGAATTTTCAAAGAATTTAAAAGTCTTCATATAAAAACTCAATACTGTTTTTATGATTTTAACTACCCTCCACAATGCTTTTACTATTCTTAAAGACTAAATAATAAAATTGAGTTTAAAATCTATAAATTTATCTGCTTTATTTTTTAAATTCAAGTTCCGGGTCTTTGGACTTGCAAAGAAGATATTTAGGGTTGTCTTCCAAATAAATCAACTAGAACTGAAATAGTCCCTTAAAAGATTTTTTTTTTTAATGTGGGTAGTTCCCTGGCTGAGAATTGAACCTAGGCTGCAGCGTTGACAGCGCCAAAGCCTAGCCACTACACCACCAGGGAACTCCCTCCTTAAAAGATTTTAATTTCTCTTTGTTACATACTTAGAATGATAACTATGTGTGGTGATAGGTTTTAACCAGATTATTATGGTGATCATTTAGCAATATATACATACATGAAATCATTATGTTGTCTAACTAAAATTAAGAATACCAATGTGAATCTATAAATTTTATTGGTGTAAAACTCAATTTTTGAAATCTTTTGTCCATATATAATTATACATAGTTGCTATATGAGGGCTCTCCAGAAAAAATCCATCCAAATACCTCTATATTTCATATAACATGTGTGGATACTTTCTGGACAGCTGTCATATGTACAAGGGCTATCTTTAAAGTATCATACCACAAACTGTTCTTGTTATATGGACAATAGCTAGATATTTTCTGGACAGCATATATCCAGAGTATTAACACACACACACACACACACACACACACACACACACACACACACACACATAGAGAGAGAGAGAGAATTACTATTTATATATATATACCATATATAGAATAAATATACAAGGTGGCCCCAAAATAGGTATACAGTATAGCGTGTTTGCATTTTATTACATTGTATATTATATTTACATTTGTTAAACACTTTAATCTTGCATATGCTTGAAATATCTTCCATCAATATTACATTTCTTGAGCCTGTCCAGTACACTGTGATATATAGTATTACACAAATTCTGGACTTGTGTGATGAATTTCATTGATTCAACCGTATACTTATTTTGGCCCACTGTGTGTGTGTGTGTGTGTGTGTGTAACTTATGTCTTGAATCACATTTTTTTCTTTCTTTTTCTTTTATTTATTTATTTATTTATTTATTTATTTGTATGTGGGTACTTCCCTGGCTGGGAATTGAACCCAGGCCTTAGCATTGATAGCACCAGCGCTGAAGCCTTAAGCCACTACACCACCAGGGAACTCCCACTGAATCACATTTTATTGACTTTGGTGCTCCATGGAGTGCATGCATGCATGCTACCTTGGGGAACAATTTTATATATTGTGAAAAATAATCTATTTGTTTTCTGCTTTAGATGAGTTGTTAACTAATTTTTCCATATTTCTATTATATCATTGTATTGTTTTCAGAGGCTCCACATAAAACTGACTAAGAATGTTCTATAACTACACTTAGTCTCTCATGCTCTTACAACTCAGGTATCTGAAAAATGCTCTTTCGGCTCTAGTATTTAAGTCATCATATATACAAAGATACAATTAACTCATTGGCTTACTCTGAATATTTTAAGACATCGTGACTTAGACATAAGCAGTTTTTATCAAGGTCATGACATCAAAATAGCTTAATTTCTTTTTATAGCTAGTTAAGATTTGTTACATTTCAAAGGAACAGGCCAACATTTACAATTCTGTAGCAGATAAACCAAGGAAGTTTGGAATGATTCAATCATTTTTATTTTTCACGTTGTGCGTTGAAGCAATTGTGAAATTCTGCAAATGCAGCTCAAAATATTCCTGGCAATAACCAACCTTCTGTTCCAATATTTAGTCAGATTTAAATGACTTCTCTCTGGATTTTCATGTAAAGTGAATCACCTTTCAATCACACTTCTTTTCTTCTTTACCTGGCTTCTGGCCTGCATCAAAATATTCAGCTGTGGCATTTCTACTTCTGGCATTAACCATTCTTGATTGTACAAACCCTTTTACCCAAGATTTACTACTGAACATAAACAAATAAACAAATAAATAAATACATAAATAAAATAAAATAAAATAAAAGCAAAGCAACTGAGACATTACTCAGCTTGGAAACTCTCTAGATTATTGGTTTCTAAGTGGTGGTACACGTACTGTATCTAGAGGTGTGCGCTGGGCCTTTCAGAGGTATGCAGAAAATAATCAGTAATGGTTGAAAAACCAAGTGCAGTAAAAACATACAAAATGTTAGCTATGGAACAATAAATGTGAACTAGAATCACCATTAATGGAGACACTTCAAAATTAGATCTTATTAGCAAATGATGATTGGTGAGGGCATGGCTATAAATCCTTTCCCCAAACTGCTCTTCTACCAGTCATTATACACAGTTTCAGAACAATCCATTTGCAACATTTCTAGAATTTCCTCAGACATAAATACATCTGCAGCCAGACTGATCAGTTTAGTTATTAACTGAGTAAAAGTGTGTTGTCTTTAATTGTGATTCTTTTTAAGTAGTATTTTTTACTTGAATGTTTAAATATATGATCATTATCAATATTTAACTGTGTTACAAATACTATAAAATTAAATCTGTAGTTTGTACTTTTAGTGTAGTATTTTTTCTTTCCTAACTTATTACCTCATTGCCACTATTTTACATTAAGATAGGCACTGATCAAAAGTCAGTATTTAAAAACAGCTGTTTTTGAAACAAGAGGCATAATTTATAGACATGGATTTAAAAAAGGTAGGTACACAAGTGGAAAAAGGTTGGGAACCACTGCTCTAGAGATTTATGTGGAGATAAAAAACAGCTAATCTCTAATGGTCAAAGATTATGTGATTCCATTTATATTGTAAAAAAAAAAAAAAAAAAGACATAAACAGAGCCATTTCAAAATTAAATTGAAACTTCTACCCCAGAGGGATTGCCTTGCATTTCTTATTTTTTTAACCCTTAGGAAATTTTGACTGGGTCAACATAATCTTTGGGGCAAACCCTCATGTTTTATAAACAACTGTTTGCAAAACTAACAAGAAAGTAGACATCTTGACTACTGGACTAATGATTCTGAACTGTCTTTAGAATCAGTTACTAGCCACATACATAGCTCAAAAGTAACTTAGCTTGTTAACATCAATAGAAATTCCTTTCTTCTCTGCAATTATTTTCCTTCTTTTTTCTAATAAAACCCCTTGCTTTCACCCCGAAATCAAAACATTAAGTTAGTGCTTCTAGGATTATAATTTGTTGCCTTCTAGCTGCAGACCTGTCTATGCCCCTACACATTCCTCATTACATCCTAAAACAGGAGCTGGGCGTGGAGGCCACATGGGCATAGATTATCTAAGAGACAGAACTGACCCTCTCTCAGGGGTACTGTTCTTCCTTCATTTGCACACCTCACATCACCCTGTATGGCCCCAGAGGATGGGTGGTTAGTCAATGACAGGTAAGATTCCTCAAGGGAGGAACAACCTAAGACAGGTACACTTGCATAGGGTCCATCAGGAGAGAGCTTGGGCTCAACAAAGGTGAAGCCTAAGACCCTCATCCCTTCTGAAGTTGATCTCCTGCCCCCTGGCTGCCTTGCTTCCCACATATAGCTCACCTTGAGATCTGGTGGAATTATCTCAGCCATTCCCTCACTTAATGGATGTTTTTTTTATAACATTGACTCCATTCACTGGGGTTAAGTGCTGGTGTGTAAAGGCACAATACGTGCTTGAACACAATGGGAACTTTGGGGAACAGTCATAAGGCATGATAATCACAGACCTTGGAAAGAGGAAGTCTTTACTTCCGCATACAATTTTTCACTTCCTCATTCTATCCATCAATAAAAACCATGCGTTGGCCCAATTCAGGGTTCCCAGTCCATGATGCTGGGGTCCCTTGGCCCTGGTTATAATCTGTTCTTGGCTACTGTCTTTCTTAACTTTGTCATGCTGGGCATGACAACAATTCATTGATTTCAAATAAATATTTATTGTCTCTCACTTTGGTTTTATTTTTAAGATTATCGACAAAATTCTTGATATTGCATAATTTCTGAAATGGAGGACTAATTAGTGGTTAACATAGTTTAAGGAAAGGACTGCAGTAAAGTAGGTGAAGCTATAAAAAGACAACCTGAGTGATCCTGTGGTGATAAAAAAATATTTTATATCTTCACTATTAATATCCTGGTGTTATTACACTACAGTTCTGCAAGATGTTACTATTGGGGAGAACTAGATTAAGGACATTTAAGATCTTTGTACTATTTTTTATGACTTCATGTGAATCTACCATTATCTTAAATGTTAAATATAATAATTAAGAAAAGAACAATTTTAAGAAAGCTGTGGGATCTGTAGTCTGGAATAAAACCTAACATAAATCAATTTTGTTGCAATTTGAGAAGATTCTAAGGCTTGATTAAGGGGTATGATGAAGGGAATCTCCAAAGAAGAAGTAACCCACTAATTAAAGGGCATTTGACTATCTGTTCATAAGGGCTCACTTAACTTTGAGCCCTGGGGATACAGAGATGAGCATGCCTTCTTTTTTTTACATGCCAATATATTCCTTTTCTCTCACTAATTACAGAGTTAAAAACTTTAAAGAATATTATACAGTCTATTATACAGCTACTTACATAGCAAGAACCACAAAACAGTTGATATAAGGTATTACAAGAACTTGCAAAAATAAAGTATTGTAATAACCTTATAAGTATAGAGTCACAAGACAGCATAGGTATTTTTTAAGTGTACAATTGGATGACAAATACCCTGATGGGATTGATAGGATGTTCTTTAGAGCAATTGACAGGGGCCAGAGCCTCTATCAACCTCAGTACCTCTCTTACCAAGCCTCCTTAGAATTCAATTAGATGAATTTATATAGTAGGATGAGAGCTTACATGTAACAAATCAAAGCTAGGATCCAATGTTCTTTCCATGAATACTCTGGCCAGGTTGAACCAAAAATGGAAAATGGGATACAGATCTAAAGTTTAGGGAGTAAAGTCATTTTGTGAAGTAAAAAGAAGGAAGGAATCAAGGGGCTGAAACTCAGGCTCAAATCTGACTAAAATAAGGCTTTGGTTACTGACAGGCTTAGTAGTAACTAAATTTTCCTTTTGCTTCAGGCTCTAACATGGCTTAGTTGATCCTGTCTTTTTTTCTAAAAGTTTGGTATTTTTTTTATTCTGCTTTATCTTTTTTTTTTTTTTTGGTGTTATTTTTTTTTTCTAAAAATGGTGGTAAAATATTACTAATCTTGATTATTAAGGGTTTTGGCATACTCTTAAATTTTATGCCCACTCATTGTAGTCCTGGTTCTGCAAAGGAGAGTGAAAATCCTGCAAGAATGGGACCAAAGACTGATTTCAGCATTTGGAAGAAAGAAGGCTCAACATTTATAATTGTTTTTTGGTCTATTGCTCTGTCTGCTCCATTTCATTGACTCACCCCACAACCCCAAGTTGAGAGGGGAGGCACCATTACATCTGATTCTCTAAACCATCTTAATTAAATAATTTAAAATTACACTATATATCAAGGCTCTTCAGTCTTAAATGCTTCAAGTAAAAGGAACAAATATGGTGGGCCATGGTGAAAACATCAAATTGATCCACACCTTAAATATAATCCACAGCACATACTATCAAGGCTAGTACAATCATGAAGAACTAGAAATCTAGGCTTTGAGATATGTTGCCCGTAAAGTCAGTCTTGTCAGAGCCAGGATAGTGTTGATGAAATAACACTGATGTGATACTTTGGCTCAAAAAAATTATAGTCTTGTGCTATGTATAATCCATCTTTACATAGATTTAAAACACTTTTTTATTTATTTCAATCTGGATTTATGTCTCCATATTTCTTGTATATCATCAAACTTACGTAATTTATATGTATATTCATTCCTACATACACATGGGTTCTGAAAACTTGTAAAATTTACTCATGAGAATATTTATTTATAAAATGTATCCCTTCAAAAATATTTAAAATATTGTTTTGCCAATCAAATTGACAATGCTTTTCTTATAATTATGTATTTTATTTTATTGTCAAATTTATTGTGGTGACATTGGTTAGTAAAAATTACATAGGTTCCAGGTGTAGAATTCTACAATGCTTTGCAGAAAAATAACAATTAGGGTTTGGTTAGTGTATTCCCTCTGAAACATTTTGAATATCATTAATTTACCCCTTCAGATTTATTCTTCACCATTTTTCATCCTGGTCTGTGCACTGGCCAGCTGATTTGTATGGATTATCAACGTGAAATGGATCATACAATTACTATTTGGCAGGCAATCTGAAGGAAGAGGAAAGGTGAAGTCAGGTTAATCAACTTGACCATTTCCCTGGCTCTTTCCCATGAAGTCAAATTAAGTGAACTACATACTTCAATCAAATTAACTGAAAAGGTCTTAACACTTAATTTTCTTGTTTCATTATGACACACTTTCTTTAGGTATATCTATTGACCCCAAATCTCTGTTTCCCTCTACTGCAATTTTTCTAGAAAATAAATCTCCAGTCTCCTGCAAAGGACAAAAAATGGGGGCATGCTGAGAAGTTGAGTTTCTGTTTATAAACCTTTGGAGAGGCAAAGTAGGAATAATTTTTCCTTGTTTTTCAAACTAATTTGTGAAAGTATCTAATTGCTTCCAGTGGTTTTGCTTTTCTGTAATTCAGCAGCAATGTGACATTTGGATCGTTTCTTAGATTCTTCCCTGAAGCAGATTACAAGAAAAAATCTTAATCCAGATTTTTCCCCTCAATTCAAAGAAAATATCTGGTTGAGATGTTTGCAGAAGATGATTAATATAAAATATTTATATTGTAATATTTTGTTGAATGAAAAGTTTCAATTTCACATTCCATTATTGTACACATTGATAAATGCACAGATTTTAAAAACATCATGATTTCAGGATCAAAAAACAAAGAGGAAACATGTCATAGAAATTATTTTCATTGTATGGGTGAAGAATTTCAAACCATTATTTTCTATTTTGAAAGAAGCATTTTTTACCACAGTCACCACTATTATCAGGTGGCTGGGAAAGTTGATACACAGACCTGCCCCTGGACAGCAGCATTATTTAAGATGTAGAATGTGCTCTAACTTTTCTTAGCTGCATTTTTTTTTTACCTTTGCTCGCACCCCGGGAGCATACTCTTGCTTGTCTAACTTGCCCTGTCCTAGAGGTATAGAGATAAACCACCTTTAAGTGAGAGTTTCTAATAGGAGACCTGAAGACATGAACCAGCCACCTGTGTTTTGCTTTGCCTTTATAGTTGAAATCAGAAGCAAAAGTAAAAGTAAGCAGCTGTCATTTTTATACATAATTATTCGATAGCCGTTAATTCCAGGTATTTTCTCTGGGCTTTTTTTATTCTATGTCTTCCCACAAGTGATAACAAAAAGACTTCCTTCAAACCTTCAGTGTTTAAAAGAACAGAAGACTTTGTACAGCTTAGTCATACAGTTCTGCAGACGTCATGTCTTGCCTTCCTAATGCATAAAACAGTTTATCTTGGTTGACTGAAACACATTCAGAGCAAACTTCCATTAACCAACTACTGTAGAAACAAAATCTGGACATTTAGTTCCTCAAGACAGGCACCAGGTGAGTTATGATCTCTGTCTTTAAAGTATCCATATTTTGTGTAAGACTAAATTCAACAATGGAAACATTAAAGAATGAGAAATGGAAAGTTCTAGTATAGATATTTTATCTTAAAAAATTGGAAATTGTTAGGTCTAGATTTCTTATCAAATTCAAAGGATTATTTTTTATATTTAAAATAATCTTAAAGTGGGCTGCTTTACTAATTTTAGGTTTATAAAGCAAACATAATTTTAAAGGCTATTAATCTTCTACCTTCTCAGTATTTCTATTTAATTCAAAGTAATATTCCTGCATGGCCCACTGGTAGAATGAATTCTTAAAAATTCTAGTGTGTATGAAAATTAGACCTCAGCAAATATACAGTTTTTACAAGTCTGCTTTTCAAGATTTTCAAAGACATTGTATTATACAGATACTAAATAATTGCATTTTGTACTGATTGCTTTATTTCTTATTTCAAAAATATTTTAACTATATAGAATATTTTCACTACAATATATATTCAGTCTTTTATATCATTAAATCAGAGAACCACTATAGTGTTATGTTCTTCAAATTGCTAGAAATTTTTTCATAAAAGCTTTTGAAACAAAACTTGAGCTGTTTTATTTTTTTCACATGTACCCTTCTACTGTCACTTTAATAAATAACCACTTTCACACATTTTCTTAAAGCTTCCTTTGTCTTTTCCATTGGTTCTATTACCAGAACAATATTTTATCAGTACAAAGAGCCCTGGTAAATGAAGAGTCATGGGATATCATTCATTGTTTATCATCATAGTAATAAAAATGTTTCACATTATATCTTAAGAAATAGAAAAAGGTTAATGTATTTTAAATCTAAATATTTTAAATTAAAACAATTCTAGTAAGTCAGTGTGTCAGTATTTAGGCTAATGCTTATGATTAGTCCTTGTAAGTTTTTTAATGGATAGATGCTTCACACTTACTAGTTTTATAGAAATCTAAATATTTTTCACAAATACATTAACAGATGTATATTGGAAATTTATAAACCAATGATATGAAAATGTTCCAAGATTATATGTTTTTTATTAAGTTTTCAATTATGGTTGACATTCAATCTTACATTAGTTTCAAAGATACAGCATAGTGATTAGACATTTATATAACTTAAAAAGATATCCTTCATAAGTCTGGTAGCAACCACCTAAAACCACACATAGTTATTTCAACATTGCTAACTATATTTTCTATGCAATACTTTACATACTCATGACTATTTTGTAACTACAAATTTTTACTTCTTAATTTCATCAATACTTTCACCCAGCCCCCTTCCCATCTGGCAGCCATCAGTTTGTTGGCTGTATCTATACCTGTTTTTTGTTTGTTTGTTCATTAATTTTATTCTTCATATAAGGAAAATTATATGGTATTTGTTTTTTACTTAGTTCACTTATCATAATATCCTCTCATCCATCCAAGTTTTCACAAATGGTAAGATTTCACTCTTTTTAATAACTGAGTAATATTTCATTATCTATCTATCTATCTATCTATATATATATAGATAGATAGATAGATAGATAGATATAGATATCCCATTTTCTTTATCCAGTTGTCTATCAATGGATACTTAGGTGGCTTTCATATCTTGGCATTGTAAATAATACTGCAACAAACATAAAAATGCATATAGCTTTTTGAATTAGTGTTGTCATAGATTAATTGACCATGTAAGTTTATTTCTATTCTGTTCCATTGATCTATTTGTCTGTGTTTATGCCAGTACCATGTTGTTTGTATTACTATAGCCTTATAGTATAGTTTGACATCAGGTAGCATGATAGCTCCAACTTTGTTCTTTTTTGTGAGATTGCTTTGGCTATTTGGGGTTTTTTGTGGTTCCATATAAATTTTAGAATTATTTTTTCTAGTTTTGTGCAAAATGCCATTGGGATTTTGATAAAGATTGCCTTGAATCTAGAGATTGCTTTGATTAGTACAGACATTTTAACAATGTTAATTCTTCCTATCTATGAGCACAATGTATGCTTCCATTTATTTGTAACTTCTTCAGCTTCCTTCTTCGGTGTCTTATAAGTTTCTAAGTCCAGCTTTTCTTACATCGTTGGTAAAATTTATCTTTAGGTATTTTATTCTGTTTCATGCAATTATAAATGAAATTCATTTCTAAATTAATTTTTCCAGTTAAATTGATTTTGCTAAATTTCTTCCTATGTATTTTATTCTATTTGATGCAATTGTAAATGGAATTCTTTCCTTAATTTATTTGATAGTTTGTTATTGGTGTGTAAATATTCAACTGATTTCTGAATATTAATTTTGTTTCCTGCTATTTTATTGACTTCACTTATTAGCTCTAAGAGTTTTTGGTGGAATTTCATTTTTTAATGATACGCAGATTTGTGACCTATCAACATGTATAAAGGTATATAGGACTTTAAAATCACTACAACCTCAACTTAAAATGAAGATAATGTAATTGAAGCTTTATACTGTTGTATGATATTTAAATTTCTGGATATACTAGAAGTTTCTATGTGATTTTTAAAAAGTTCACTTTAAGTCACATGACTCATTTTATATTTCATAATGGCCCAGAGTATTTAGAGGGTAGTGTTGAACATCAGTTGGACAATTTGTTCTACCTGAAATATGGCAAATTTATGTCTTTGTTTATTTCTTCTAAGAGCAACTTCTTCTTGTGTTCTGAAATAATACAAAAAACTCTAAGATTCTTTGAAAGTGATTCCAAACATTGATAAAAAATAGCTTTCAAAAGACTTTATAAATTTGCAGAATATTTTCATGGACTTATGGCCAGGCAGACCTAAAATGTTTCAGTCTAAAATACACAAGTGGATTAAAACAGGCAGTTATATCTACTTCCATGAAGAATTAAAAAGCAGTTGTATCAAGCTTCACAATATACATGTTTCATCCCATGTCATCTCAGCACATTCTGGGAATAAATTTTAAAGAGGAAGAAGAATGGAGATGACATTAATTTTTCATAGAGAAGACAAATTCATTGTTAGGGAAAAGGTTTGGTGACAGGGATCTGATATCATCTGGCTAATTTTCTTTAGGTCTAATTCAGCCCACCATGAGTCACTTTTTCTTTAGAAATATAGATTTAAGACTAACTTTAACTCTAGTCTTCTCAAGTGATCAAAAATTATCAATGCTTTAACTCTATATCAATACCATTATTTCTCAAAAAGACCACATTTTGTATCATATCCTCAAAAATAAGCTCATGCTATAAAAGTTACTGCAATCATAGGGTTTGTAGATGGGCAAGAAAAAAGAAAACATATTTTAAAGAAGAATAAAATACCACTGTTATAAAATTACTCATATTGGTTTAAAAATCAAAGCTAGATAAATATGTGTACACACACACACACACACACACACACACACACACACGTGTATATAAATATTTTAAAGTTTGAGTTTAGAAACAGGTGACAGATACCAGCAAAATAAAATAGCAGTACCATTGTGTCATAAAAAAAGGATTAAAGTGTTAGAAAGGTGAATCTATGACAATAAACATATTACATAATAAATACAAACTATCAAAATTCTCTGCTTCAAATACCATATTTTCAGAGTAAAAAAGAAATTTTACTGTGTATGTCAAAAGATTTGAGATAAATTTATAGAAACATGCAGATGGAGATCTTAATAATAATCTATTTAATAGATTACATTTAAAAAGATAATAAAAAAGGTCAAATATATGATGATGGCAGGAGAATTGACTTTGGGTTGTAAACACACTATGCAATAAATAAATAGTGTATTATAGAATTGTACATTTGAAACCTATATAATTTTACTAACCAATGTTACACCAATAAATTTAATAAAATTTAAAATAAGTGAGATTTTAAAGATTTAAAAATATATTGATATTGAATTCATTTGTATGTGTATATACACACAATTTATGCTCATTTATCAATATGCAAAAACATCACCATCACATCTAACATATAGCATATATAATGTTTTCATTCTCTGAACTAGTAAATTAACATTGACAATTGAATTAAGTATAATTGTAAAATACAATTTGATTAGACAACTAAAACCAAACCAAATATATTTTCTCTAAAATAATCAATTGGGGGAAATAATGGCAGCATAAAAGGTGTTCCTTAAAACCTTCCATGGAAGTTACAACAAAGTAGGCTGAACATGTGAGTTCGGACAATTAATTTCATGAACTCATCCTAGAAAAAGTGCTACATACCTGATTACTGATTATCACTAAGAAATATCCCCCTTGGGAAGCTATGCACTGATGCCAGCACCTAGTCCACCCTTCAAAGCAATTTTGGAACTCTTTCTGAAATGGCCATCAGAGCTGTCATCATACCCAAAATCTTATAATTAAGTTCACAAACTTGCCACTGTACGTTTACTTTGGCAGCACTGTACAAACAACTCAGTAAGGTGTCAAACAACTTGCCAAGGTTATGACACCTTACCGAGTTGTTTGTACAACGCTGCCAACATAAGCACAAGGTGGCAAGTTCATGAGCTTAATTGTAAGATTTTGAAGATGATGACAGCTCTGATGGCCACTCCAAAAAAAAGAGTTCCAAAACTGCTTTGATAGGTGGATTAGGTGCTGGCATCTGTGTATAGCTTCCCAAGGGGAGTACTTCGAAGGTGACCCTAGTGTTAGTCAGCAATGAGGTATATAGCTCCTTTTTTAGGATGAGTCTGCAAAATTAATCATCTATCCTCGTATGTACCATTTTAAACAGGACAGGAAAAAAATGGTACTGTCTTGTTTAAAATGGTTCATATGATCAATCTAGTGTCACTGGGCTAAATTCAAGGTGTCAGTAGGCTGATAAACCTACTGTTTTAAACAAGACAGTATCATTTTATTTGGTTCCATTTCAAACAGTATGTATGGTTAGCCTATAACAAAGTGAACAGCTATAATTCAACAAAGGATTCCCTATGCAATACACAAACACAGCTGAGATCTTTATGCATCGAAGGTAGGCTAATTGGGGTGAAGAGGGAGGAGAGAAGGGGGAAGTGCAGAAACAGGAACCATGGGACGCAGCCTAGAGCTTACTATAGTCCTGATACATGGGAAAAATGAAACTGCAGGCACCCATTCTGTGGCACCCCCAACATGGCTGGATCCAGTGATCCAGTTTAACTCAGAGATCAGGGCAGGGAGCTTGGGGCAAAGACCAAACATAGAAGTGTGAAAGCCCTCATTGCCCTCACTGCCAGGCAGAAAACAAAGACACAAGAATCTGGCCACCTCTCCCACCCCCTCTCAGGTAAAAGAGCAGAATATCCACAGCTTTGAGAACTGGAGAGACAAAATTCAAGTGACAGATTCATAGTGTGGCTAATCCCAGGCACAAGGAAGAAGCTGTTGGGATGACACAGTTGTGGGTGGGCAGTCTGACCCCATCTGGAGACACAAAGACACCTGCTGCCATGCAGATCACTCTGCTCTCACCTCTTCTGGTTGTAACCAACGGAGGCATCCAGTGCAGCTGAGACACACAAGTCAGTGGGCTTCCACAGGCTCAGAACCCTGCTGCCAAACACATCCTCCCGCAGGAGAATGTCCTGAGTACAAGGCAACCCAGTCACAAAAAAGAAACCCACATACCAGGAAAACTCTCACCACAAGAGAAGCAGGAAAAAAACACAAGAAAAAATAAAATGCTCCCATACCACATACTAGAAAGCAAAAGAATGACCTCTTTATAGCTACCTGCTGCAGAATCTATTCCTACAGATAAATGCCAAGAATGAAAAATAATCCAATAATTGTTATGAAGAACAAAGCTAACAAGACTGCTTAGAAAGAAAATTAAAACTCTCTAGAAAAATGAACTGAAAACATGAAAATATGTGATGTAAATGACGGAGAATTAAAGATTGCAATAAGAAACAACTTGAGATACAAGAAAACTCAGGCAGTATAGTGAACTCAGCAATAAAATCAATAAACAGAACAAATATTTTGCCAAAATGATTGAAATTAAAAATAACAAACAAATAGAAGTTCTAGAGATAAAAACTCAACAAAACCATGAAGGATGTAACAGCTGGCTTATGAAATAGAGCTGTCCAGATGGAGGAAAGAATTATTGATATTGAAGATATGTCCCCAGATTGAATTATCTGAAGAAATGGACAAATTTTTAGAAACATATACCCTTCCTAGACTGAATCATGAAGTGGAAAATCAAAATAAGCCAATTAACAGTAAAATAATTAAAACAAGCTTCTAAAACTTCCCCAAAAGCAAAAGTCTAGGACTAGATGGCTTCACTAGTGAATTTTATCAAACATTCAAAAAGAATTTAATATTTGTCTTCCTCAAACTCTTCCAAAATATTGAAGAAGATGAAACTTTCTTACTCATTCTATGAAGCCAACATTATTCTAATACCAAACCCTGGTAAGGATAAAACAGAAAAAGAAAATTACAAACCAATAGCTCTGATGAATACACAAACAAAAATCCTAAAGAAAATACTATCAAATAAAATATAATATGTTAAAAAGATAATTCATCACAATCAAGTGGAGCTCATCCCAGGGGCACAGGTATGGTTTAACATGCACAAATTAATCACTGTGATACACCACATAAACATAATATAAGATAAAAGTGATATAATATTAATAGATGCAGGTAAAGCATTTGACAGGATATAACATCCATTTATAATCAAAACATTTAATAAAATGAGTATAGAAGAATAGTGCTTCAACATAATAAAGATGATATACAATAAATATTAAGTTAATATACTGAATGGTAAAAAACTGAAAGCTTTTCTTCTATAATCAAAATAAGACAGAGATGCTCCCTGTTACCACTGTTACTCAACATAGTACTGGAAGTCCTAGCCAGAGATATCAGGCATCCAAATAGGGAATGAAAAAGTCAAATTTTCACTTTTTGCAGATGACATGATTCCTTATATAGAGGACTCTAAAGACTGCAATAAAAAAAAAAAACTATTAGAAACAACAAATACTGTAAAGTTGCAGGATACAAAATCATATACAAAAATCTATTGCATTCCTATATATCAACAATAAAATCCCAGAAAAAATGAAAAAAAATTTCATTGCAAAGAAAAAATAAATATCTAGAAATAAACTTAACAAACAATATGAAGGACTTATACACTAGAAGACATTATTAGAAAAATTGAAGAAGACACAAAAAAATGAAAAGCTATTCCATGTTTATGGATTGAAAAAATCAATATGGTTAAAATGGCCATATTACTCAAAGCAAAATACAAATTTAATGCAATCCCCATCAAAATCCCAATGGCATTTTTTTCAAGAAATAGAATGAAATATCATATCATCAGATATTTATGAAATTTTAAAACCCCAAATAGACATAGAAATCCTAGGAAGAAAGAACAAGGATTTTGAGATTATCATGTTAAACAAAATAAGTCAGAGAGAAAAATTTGAGAACCAAATAACTTAACTCATATGTAGGATATAAACTTGAAAACAACAAAGGAACAAGAAAAAACAAAGACTTGTGGACACAGACAGCCGTTTGGTTGTTACCAGAGAAAAGGTGAGAGAGGAGGGGTTTTAGAGGAGGATAAAGAGGGTCAAATATGTGATGAAGGAAGGAGAACTCACACAGGGTGGTGAACATGCAATGAATTTATAGATTATTTATCACAGAAATATACACTTGAAGCCTATATAATTTTACTCACCAATGTCACCAAAATAAGTTCAATAAAAATAAAAATAAAGTAGCAATAAAAATAAAATAAAATAATTTATTGGCTAAGCAGTCTTCATATAATTAAACACAAGTTATGCAGTGAATAAAGAAATTGGCAATATTAAAATCTCTTAGATCTGAGCTGTGATTAGTGGCAAATTCAAACCTTAAGCACTTTCATATTATGTTTAAAGACAAAAGGAAATAAACTAATTATAAAACTGAAGGAAAAGGGAAGGAGATTGTCCCCAGAATTTATAAAACTGGTTGTGATTTTTTACTTCATTACATATATGTTGTTTGATTTGGGAAATGTTCATAACTTCTCTAACCCTCACATTTTGTTTGGTTCTTTCCCATAAGAGAGGGATAAATATCTATTTCAAAAATTACTACAGCGTTAAATTATTTTTTATTATTTTTGTTTCTAGTATTTTATTGATCTTTACTCTGTGTTAAGCAGTGTTCTATGTATTTTACTCATTTAATTCTCATAATTATCCAGTGCCATAACACATAAAATCCTCATTTTACACTTGAGGACATTATGATAAAGAAAATATGCATAAATTATTTGAAATCTCACTTTTGTGATTTTTGAAAGCTCCTTTTGAAAACTTAGGCCAATAGTAGACACTCCATATATGTTAATTTCTCAGGCTATATATTTTTGCCTACTTTTGGTTTTATAAAACCAGAAACTTTCACTTAACCTGTCTTAAAACCAACTCCACAGGATGTTTTCTATTTCTCTATCTCCTACTTTAAACTTCAGGTATAATTATATGGCACTATGGTATCATGAAACCAAATCAATAAAGAGAGATAAACAAAGGCAAAATAAAGTTAATAATAACGCACATATACAAAAACACACATACACACATGTTTTTTATAAAGATACATGCTTATCTTAATTCTAATATGTATTTTGATTAGATTGACAAATAAACTAAGCTTATTTTAAAGCAGAGTTGTTTATGCTTTCAGTAACTGAGATGATGATCTCACCAATGCCTTCCATTGCCATGGCACTGGAAAGCCCTTTTCTGGATTTTACTAAGCCCTAGGAATCCCAGATGAAGAAGAGTATAATTACTTCTTAACCATCAAACACCTATGGTAAAAGACCTTGACAATACAACAGCGCCTGATAGCTAGCTAGTGGCATCCAATGCTTCCTATGGACAACTAACTGTCTGAGGCAATTAAAAATAGGGTATATTTAACTTTAGAATTTCTATATGAAATAGAGGAGACAGGTCAGTGCAATTTTCTCCCTTGAAACGCTAAAGTTGCAAGTACATACAGGATTACTACTTCTCAAGACTGATTATAAGGCAGAGATTAAATATAAAAATTTAGATCCACTATCTCATTTTGTGTTGGACTGAGGGATGGGGAATAGTTCTCTAGCTAAAAGAGAATGCATTTTTCTTTTAATTTAAAGCAGTGGTAAAATTTTTGAAAAACATGAACTTTGAGATTTTGATGGTATAAATTATGTTAATATGAAAATAATTTTAATAATGCTTAAGCTATATTGGACAATTTTTACATGCTGTACATCATGCTGCATCTTTATACACATTAAATTATTTCATGTATCAAATTATAACAATGGTGTTGACACAATAGTGATTCTAAGAATTGGATACTGTCTGCTAAGATGAAGAATTCTGTGCACACATAAAAAGTTTACTTGCTTAATCCTGCCTAGTTGGTAAGTTCTAAATGTTTTTAACATGGCCATTCCAGCAAAAAAGCAAAGGGTTTTCACAGTTAGATTTGTTACTTCCCAGAATTTGAAGTCTGATTTTACCACTTATAAGTTTTTGTAGTTGAGCAAATTGCATGAACTCTAACAATTTTTAATGAATAATAATATGAATTTCAAAGCTATTATTATATTTAAAGTGGACATATATGATATGAAAATTATAAAACCTATAAGTGTTTAATAAATATTAATTTTCTTCATAGCCCATGTCTTAATATTGCTTTATGTGGTTTTAGGCAATTAAATTTGGTAATTGTAATATAAACTAAGATAAATTTTTTTGGGAAAAGAACATGGCTTCATTTCTAGGTACACAGCAAATAAATAATTTACAACAATTAAAAGCCAGGTAATTGGATCATTTATTGCAGAGATAAACTGCCACAGGTTGTGTAAAAAATACAGAATAATATTTGTATTAGTTTTGAGTTTTTAAAAATGAGAAACTTTTATAAAAGTATACTTTGAGTTTTATAAAAGTGAAGAAGCATTTTAGTCCGTAGTATCCTGCTGGGCTTTTATTAGTAATAAAAGTGTGTTCTGTAAAATTGCTCATTCCTTTCTTGTTTCTACTGTTGTGACTTAAAGAATATAGGTTGGTTATCAAAGAATATTAACTTCATTAAAATTGTATAATATTAATTGTGAAACAAACCAGAGTGACCATCTGGTACATTTCCTTTATATTTCAGATAGGTAAATATGGCTAAAAAAATAAGGTAAGTAGCTGAGGGTCATACTGCAGGTTTGTGGAAAAGTTGGATCCTAATTCCATGCTTCCAGTTCCCAATGCTGTGTTAGCATTGGGAACTGGAAGCATGGAATTAGGATCCACAAATACAGCATTCTTATCATTAAAATATTTGAGCTTTTACAGATTTAAAAGGAGTTAACAAAATCTGTCTTGTTTATGTTAAGAATCTGTTGAATATAAAAATAGACTTTATAGGAAAATAATGTATTATCATCAGTTCAATATTCAAGTTTCCTTAATGGTTAAGGCACATCATATCCTTAGGGAGAACACTTCATTATTTTGACTCACTAATCGTCCTGACAGTCAATAGTTTTGTTTAGTTAATCATAGATTAACCTTGATGTAATCAGTCTGAAGGACATTAAATTGTTTTCCAAGGTCTTACAGTTATCCTCAAGAGTAAATTATATTTCAAGGGACATTTTTCAGAGAAGTAAACAAAAGAGGCCTAAGGGAAACACTCATCTGCCTTTCCTGAGCTTTCACCAACTCAATTTCTCTCACATAGTGTTGTATGCCACTCCAGGGTATCATCTTCTCAGTGATTTCTTGGCTCTGATTCTTAACTTGAGGATATTCATTTAAAGCTCTCAGGAGTTTAAAGGTAAGTTAAATTTGACTGCATTTCCTTCATGAATAATTTTGGGTATTTTAGGAGTCATGATGTTAATTTAGAATATTGAACTCATGCAAAATTTGAATAGGATTCAATAAATAATAAAATATACTTACATAATTAATTCACCTTCAATGGATGACTTATAAATACCAGGTATTGGTAAAAACACTGATATTACAAAAATTACAAAAAACTGTACTTAAATTAACAGTGTTTCACATGGAATAAGGTTAAAAATGTACAAGTTATGTCTTTGGAAATGAGGTAAAATATGAATATTGAATGAAGATAAATAGTATTAAAACAAATCATTAGTGTGATTTAGGTTTTATAAAAGTCATTCCATATGCACTGTAGTAGATTAAATCTCCATATATGCATATTTATGAAGCACTTTAGTGTGTGCATTACTGAGCAAAAAGAAGTATTATTTCTCTATATTTTCTATCTAGAGTATTCTCTTGCATTTCTGGACAAACATCATGGTCAAAATCAAATAGATGTGATGAGTACTTTACCATAATTTGGCACATCTCCTATTATGTTTCCTTGTATTAAGATTTATCTCTTTAATGTTTATATTAAGAAGGGAGTATAAAATAGTGGTGAATATTGCTGGCCCTGTAATAAGACTATCTGGATTCAAGCTCAGTACTTACATTTAATGACAGTCTGATCTGGACAAGTTACTTAAGCTTTCTCTATGTTAATTTCCCCCTTAGTAAAATGGTGATAATAAGATTTAAATTAGAAATTTTTATGAGGATTAAACAACATAATACATGCATTGAAAGCAGAGTTGTGTTGTGTATGTGTGTGTGTGTAAGTGTATGAGTGTATATTTTAATAATGATTTAGAATGTGAACTTCTTGTTGATTTGGTTTATGAGCTAGTATATCCCAAAAGTGCTAGCTTGACCATCAAAATTATAGTGGAAACACAAAATAATTTAATACTTAATTATTCCACCTAGAATTTTAGGGAAACTTCATTTTATTTCAATATATATTTATTAACCTCAATAAAGTAAAAGCCTTGGATTACATTTTCAAATACATGTTCCAACTGTATGACAAGGAACCTAAATTTTAATCAAGGAAACAGACACTGTAAACCGATAATAACAACATTAAAATGTATAAAATAACATCAGTGTGTTTAACGTATGGAAATGGAGAAGGAAAAGCAACTAATTTTGTCTTTAGGTCACAAGGAAAGCTTTTCAGATGATTTGAAATTTGTACAAGATTTTGAAAAATGAATAATTTTCCAGATAGACAAGAGAAGAGCATCAGTTCAGAGACAGAAACATGCAATTGCAACAGCTAGATATGAGGGAGTGGATTTTCTTTTTAATTGCCTTGTTGCTGGAGTCTAAAGTCTAAGTGTGGTAGAGGTAAACAGAGGGTCAGAGAAGTTTAAATGTAAAATTCACGGTAAAGCTCTTTAAATTTTATTATTTCAATTACAGGGTTGGGATCAGGTTTTAAATATATTATACTAAAAGTTGACAAGTAGAAAGGAGAAACTGAGCTGAGATAAGGGAACTAAATTTAACCATTGCCATAGTACAGGGTGTATGATGATAAGGACATAAATTAAGGTTTGTTTTGAGCAATAATGATAATGATGATAACCTTAGCGATGACTACCATTTACTAAATATGCACCATGTTATATCAGCATACAACTTACATCCATCATGTACCTTTACCACAATAGCTGCAGAAAGTAAGTAAATTATTAACTCTGTTATAAGATTAGGAAATTGAACTTAGGTTTTTGCTATCTTCAGAGTCACTTTGGTGACTGAATTACAGATCTGGAATAAATTATTAATCTAGAGACCTATAGTCTTAACTACTAAGCTAATTCATAAAGAGAAACTGCTTTACCCAAGGATACTAGAAAAACAAAAACAACTAGATTTATGAGCTAATGGATTTGGAAGAGTCAAAAATAGAATCTAAGATGACTTCCAGATTTCTGACAAGTGGTGAGGTTAATGTGGTATCCCGAAAATATAAGGTACATAGGAACGTTAAGACAAGAACGGTTCACTGGAGAGCAAAGCTCTGGGTTAAATTTGTGGTTATTAAATTTGAGATGCCTAAGGAACATCTGAAGGAAAATGGGCAATAGCAGTTGAATATATATAGGTCTGGAGCTCAGAACAAGCTGACGAAAGATAAATCTACCTTCTGGAGGATCAGCTTTAATACCATGAAAATATGTGTAAAATAAGAACTATGAAACTCCAAGAAAAAACAACAACAATACTTCTGACTTACATATTCCTTTGGGAAATTGAGAATTAATAGAGATAGGAGATTGATCAAAATGTGGTAACAAAAATCAAGAGAAGGGGCAGTGGGGGGGGGGGCCCTGGTGTGTAATGGCTAGGCTTCGGCGCTCTCAACGCAGCAGCCAGGGTTTGATTCCCAGACAGGGAACCACCACCCCACTCCAAAATAAAAAAAAAAAAAATCAAGAGAAGATATTGTCACAAGTATATATGGCCAAAAATATCAAATACCATATGTAAGTAAAATTGAAGGTGGATTTAATTATTTACTTGTTGTTGAACATTGCAAGAACATTGGGAAGTTATGAGGGGAATTATATGTTTCTTTATTTACAGTCAACCCTTCTTCACATTTCCATATTAGTTCAATCATGTCATTCCTCTGTTCAAAATCTTAACTGGCCCTGCATTTCCTCATTAATGAAATGTGAACTTTGGAGCAGAACACTCACCACTGTCCACAATACGAACAATTTTTCAGCTATGTCTTTCATTAATTACTAGACAGCAAATTTTATGTCAACTATTGGCACATAGTTGACATAATTAATATTATTGAAGCCATCAATGAATGAATGAGATACTGTCCTGAAAATTAAGAAATTTGCAGTCAATGGGATTCACTCACCTTCTGAATATATCTCATACTTCTATTTCACCTTTGTTCATGCATTGCACACTCTTGTGAATAATCTTGCTGTCTATTTTTATTAAAATACTATCAACCCCTCATACATGATTGCAAATGTTATCATCATTCTCCAGGTCTTTCTTAATATTCTCAATTAGATGTCCTCCTTCTTTGAATATTGATAACATATTCTGTTTTATAATACTTACATTCATTCAGCTTTGTTATATAAATGTGTATCTTTAAGAATCATATATTTATTGAGTTTATAAAAATCATATTTGTGTATATGTTAGTGCATTGCACATGGCAAGTACTTCAATAACTACTGACCATAATACATATAAAATGTATTTTAAAGCTTATAATAAAGTAAATATATTCAGATTGTCATACAAGTTTGAATTATTAAGTTCATAAACTTATCCTATAAGAAATACTACGTACCTCATTGCTGAATATCATTACAGTCACTTTCAAAGTACTCCCCTTGGGAAGCTATGAACCAACGCCAGTACCTAGTCCACCCTTCGAAGCAATTTGGGGATTCTTTTTCTGAAATGACCATGAGAGCTTTTGTCATATTGTCCTGAACGTCACCAAAATGTCTTCCTTTCAATATATTTTTATCTTTGGGTAAAGAAGAAAGTCACTGGGGTCCAGATCAGGAGAGTAAGGAGCGTGTTCCAATACAGCTATTTGTGTTCTAGATAAAAAACTCCATCACGAACAGAGCCTTGTGAGCCGGTGCATTGTTGTGATGCAAGAGGCATGAGTTGTTGACAAAAAGTTAAGGTCATTTTCATCTCACTTTTTTCATGCAGACTCTTCAGCACTTCTAAATAGTAAACTAGGTTGACTGTCTATTTGGTAGAAATTCATAATGAACACTCCCTCTGATATCAAAAAAGGTTAGCAACATCGTTATGACTCTCAATTTGGACTGACAGAACTTTTTTGGTAATGGAGAATTGGCTCACTTCCATTGTGCACTTTAACACTTTGTTTCAAGATCACATTGGTACACTCATGTTTCATCACCATGACCCCCAAACATCCTCTTGCCTCTCCAAAAGTTCTTGGCAAACTTGGACTCTCCTTTGTTTTTATTCATCAGTGAGCTCCTTTGGGACCATTTTTGCACACACCTTTCTCATGCCAAGATTTTCCTAACTGCTTCTCTAACAATGTTTACTCGGTCTGCTATGCTTCGCATGGCTCACAATTTTTATGCACAAAATTACTGGCCGTCCTGACCTCTCTTCATCAGTAACATTTTCTCTCCCCTCAGAATAATATTTAATCCACTTGTACACTGCTGTTTTCTTTATGGCATTATCTCCATAAACTTGGACTTACATGTCCCTAATTTCATTTCCACCTTTGCCAAGTTTAACAAGAAATTTAATGTTTGCTCATTTCTCTAATCTAATTCAAAATCCAGCATTATCCCAACAACACACCAAAACACACAACAATAATCATGAACACCACTCAGCAAGACACTGTCACACAACATGAACACAACTGTGAGACACAGATATACCAAGGTTATGAAACCTTACTGTGTTGTTTATACAGTGCTGTCAATGTAAGAACATGGTGACAAATTTGTAAACTTCATTGTCAGACCTTGAGAGTGAGTGTGTGTGTGTGTGTGTGTGTGTGTGTCTCATATGTAATAAGTGATTTTCATATGAATGTACTATGACATGATATCTTGAAAAATCGCCTGATACATTTGAGTATATTTTTTTCTGTTGAGTTCAGGTTTGCAGTGTCATAATATACCATAACATGATTTCTATGCTAGCCAATTTATGATTTAATATGCAAAAATACTCACAAATTCATAGAAGGATAGCTTTAGAAGTGCTCTCAGATATTTGTTTGTACCCTCTCATTTTATAGGTGAAAAATGGAACATCCCAGTAGCAGTTACATCACCATCCTCATATCACCAGCATTTTATAAGAAAAGCATACCCATGTAGGAGAGCAAATATGGCTAACCACAGAAATGAAGTGAAGCCAGTCTCAAATCTACAGGCTTTTTTCTCTCACACCTTTGAAATGCCATCACCCAGCTGAGATACCTAGTGTGTCACTTAGAGCATAACTTTTTGAGTTATTTAAAATAGTAAAAAAGCTGTGACTCTTATTTAGAAAAGCAGGTCTCATATCAGAAAATCACCTTCCATTTCTTATAATTTATTTTAAATTAGTAGAAGATATGTTACATGTAAACCCCAGATGGAATGGTTTTATGCTATTGCTAGAGTATTTTCTAGAAATTTATAGTTAAGTTAGAGCCTAGATAACAGAGTCAGAAAAGCAGAGTTGGTTGAAAAGAGCTAATCTCAAATTTAAACACTTTGAATTTTCTTAAGCCTTGAGACATTCATGGAAATGTTCAGAAGGTAGCTGAATATATAAGTCTTTATCAGGCTGGTAATATTGACATTGATGTGCATAGATCAGTATATAGTAGATGTTTAAAACTTTGAATTGAGTGAAACAACTGAAAAAAAACTTTACAGAATAGATTAGAATGCTGAAGCTACCTGTGAAGCTTACTGCATTTATGTTGTGTACATTCATTCATCTATCCCACATGTATAAATTCTAGTTATTTCTTTCTTACCAAACTCTTCACTTTTTACATGTGCCATGTTTTATTTTTCCTCAGGGTATTTACATATGTATACTATACTTATTCTTTGTTTATCTAACTCCACATTGACTATAAGTCCTGTAAAAATAGATATTTTGTCTGATAATTTTTCTGTACTAGCCACGTGTTTGGCTATACAAAAAAAATGAATGAAACTGCACCATATCAACAGCTTGATATAATAATGAATTATTTCTCATTGTCACAGTCTGAAGAAAGGTGAAGAGATGACCTCAACCTTGTATCTAGGCAGTTGAACACGTACAAGTAAACTCCAAAGGCTCCATGTAGTAGAAAGAGGACTAGAGAGTGATGGAAATGTTTTACATCACCCATATTCCATCAGTCAGAACGCAGTCTCACACTCACAAGTCAACTTCAAGGGAGAGTGAAAAATACAGTCTTTGTGTTGGGGGAGAGGTAAAGGTGTTGTGAATGTAAAGCATTTTCTCTGCCCCAGTCCCTGCTCTATCACCAGTACTCAGAATAATCTTTGGCACCCAGTTCTTCCTAGTAAATACCATTAAATAAATATGAGAAAATTTCTTACTTAGAAAGAGGGAGGAAAATAAACAACCTCTTAGTGTAAACTTTATGAATTCTTATACTTTCACTAGCAGTTATCCATGAAATGTAACAAGTATTAACAGGAAATAGGGCAATACCAACATAATTAAGTCATAGCACCCTGCTGTCATGAATTTACTTTTGAGATATAACAAACATTAGAATCAACTTATTGTTACCTATTGGTATTGATACTTTATGGTATTTATAAATCCCAAGACTTTTGGTAAAAGAAAAAAGAGAGAGAGAGAGAAAGAAAGAAAAAACAACTTTTATTGTATACTCCTCTCCTAGTGACACTCAGGAACATCCCAGAAGCAGGTGCATATCACCATCCTCTCATATTAAGGCAGAAGTATGGTTGAAACTGTGCATAATGGCATGGCAGTGGACACCATGCTCTGGAAGAGATTAGTCAGAAACCCAGTATATCCCAGACACAGTAAGTATTTCTAAGCAACATCACTGTCAATTGCCTCTATTTATGGATATACCTCTACTTTATAACAAAGTGAGAATCTCATAAACATTCATGCACTAAACACACACTCAAGAAATTTCTACAAACCTTTTTTCTAGAAAAGATTATAAAATCTCTTCTGGAAATCCTCTATCAGCATAGGTGCATTTAATATAACTGATCATATAACAGAGCATCAAGAGCCTGTAAATCATGGGATAAATTGCAAATAGGTCAGTTTTAATGGGGTTGGGACAGGGACAGGATTGAGAAGAAATGGTCAACATCTCACTGAGCTTTTACATGTTGGTCTCAGAAGTGCTATTTATGTGCTATATAGCAATGATACCTTAACACTTTTCTCATTTTGATGGTTTTCAATGAATAGAGAACAAAAAATTAAAGAACTTGATTTGGAGTAAAGAGCTTTAGCATTATACCAGTCTGCCAACTATTTCTTGTGAAAGAAAGAAGCGAGGGATAACTAGGAAGAAACAAGGTAAGGCAACTAGAAAGTTGAGGACCAGTCTGATAGAAATATGACAAAAGAAAAGGCCACAGACAAGATTTGAGATACATAAGTAGTGGCACATATCTTAGGTACTTTGAAAAGCTACTCTATAACATATATAATATATTATATATTTATTGTATATAAATATATTTATTATATATATACATTTATATACTATTATATATTATATATAATAATTTTATATATAATATGTGACAAATGTATATTTATATATAAATAATATATAATATAATAATAAATCAATTATCATCATGAACTAAATTTAACAAATATTAAACTTATTTTTCCTGTTATTACCTTTTAAGATCTTATTTATGGGTAGAGGATGGAGTGAAGAGATTAGGGGTAAATGAAAGTATCTGAGGGCTATCATATAAATTTATAAGCTTTCAGTGTTATGAGACTGAATTACTACTCAGGATAAAGTTGCAGCTCTTTTATGAAATGCTTGTGCAGTAAAATGAATTAAATTTTAATCAGAAAATAATTGTTAGTTTGAATCATAATCTCTTACAAATTAAATATAATTTGAGAAAATAGTTAATATTATTTTCTTGAGATAATTGGCATTTGATATTATATTAGTTTCATGTATACAATGTAACCATTCAATATTTGTATATATTGGAAACTAATCACCACAATAGTTCTAGGTATATAGTTACACAGTTATAATTTTGTGTGTGTGTGTGTCAGTGATGATAACTGTTAAAATTTACTCTCTTTGCCAACCCACTCAGTAATTTAAGAGGGGGAAGTACTAAATTAGGCCACTCCTGATTTTACAGGTCAGAAGGCCCAGTGCAGGTATGGATCTCGTTCCGATTTCCAAGGCAATCAATTGGCAGTACTGTTATTAAGACACTTTCTCCTGACTTCCAAGTTTAGAAACTATTACACATCCCACAAGTCTTTGCCTGAGGAAATGCGATACACAATTCAACACACAGATGGAAAGTTTTGATAATATTTAACATATAAACAGCACATTGATTTTTATAATAATTCTTCTTATTTCACTGATTCATAATGCACAGTAATGTAATCTGATGCTGCAGGATCTAGAGTAATATAAATTTTTAATTAAATATTAATTTTTTAAAAAAATTTGATAGCAAGGATTACATAGGTTTCAGGCATACAATTCCACAGTGCATTGTCAACTTGATGTATAATAAGTTCACCACCTAATGTGACTTCTCTTTCTATCACCTTATATTTAGCTTCCCCTCCCTCCTCTCCCACCCCCTCCCCTTTCTCCCCTCCCTAACCCACTCATCCCCAAATAAACATTAAACTATTGATTGTGTCCATGGGTTATTTGTTTGTTTTTTCATGTCACCCCAATAAGTCTAACAATAAAAATGAATTAAAAATAAATAAATAAATAACAAAAAAATTGATGCTATTAAACAGAGGCTTTTAAATATATTCCCCTTTGTATAAAATCTAGTCTCTGAAAAATGGACAACAATCTGGACATCTTCAGAAGGGAATTAGTGGATGTTCAGGGTATTCCTCTATTCTGGAGTATGGCTGAGGAGTGGTCCCAGGTGGAGTCATTTGAAACCCGACCAGATGACCTTTTGATCGCCACTTACCCCAAATCTGGTAAGATCTTTTCATTTACTTGTACAGTTGACCCTTGAACAACATGGATTTGAACTGCAAAGTTTCACATATTGACAGATTTTTTTTTTCAGTAAGTGTACAATTAGCCATCTGTATCCCCACCTATTGTCCAATTAATTTACTTGAGCTCATAATCAATCAACTCTTCTAATAAACTCTCTAAGTAGACTTTCTTTTATATTCTGGCCTCATTTCTTAAAGAAAGTGAGGAAAAGGCATTTTTAGTAAGTATAGGGACCACTCATTTTTTTTTAGATTATGAATATTCAAATTACTTCAAAGAAACATGAAACAAGTCATGATAGGAAAGTCAACAATTTAAGAAATTTTAATGTGCCAATATTACAAACATTGCATGAGAGAAAAGAACTTTTAACAGAAACAAATATTTCATCCATATAGAACTTTGTAGATATAAAAAAATAGTTTGTTTTGGCAAAAGCTTATGGGTTTTTGGTTTTGTTTTTCCTGTTCACATTGCTCTTTGAGTAGTTTAGCATACCCAAATTATTTAGGACCAAAACTACCTTGTATTTCTCTATTGACATGCAAGTTTAGAAAAAGGTGGACAATTCCTGAGAATGTACATGCTTTTTTGTTTTTGCTATGTTTTTATATATTTACAAGCAGGAAGCCATTAAGATAACTTTTGGAATGTACCATTATATAAATAGTTCATCTACAATTGGCATTCATTAAAATCAGATTAGCCACAATTTGAACAACCCACTGATTGGAAATGAAATGTGTTATATTGTATTTTAAAATTTAGGTCCTTATTTATTTATCATTTATTTATTTGTTTATTTTCTGTGAAACATTGCTTAAGCCATAGTCAGATCAGGCAACAAACTGTTTAGTCATAATATCTATTTGATCCACCTTTTTCTTAGAACTTGTCTGTGTTATAATGATGGGGAAGAGAGTCTTGTACTCATAATTTAGGGACAAAAAGGGGCAAGAGTTATCCAAAAAAAAAAGAGGACTAAATAAAAATGAGGCCTAAAGTATGCTAGCCAATTCAAAATTGATGAATGTGCAGATCATCTTTCAAAAATTTTGCATAGATTAATTATTTAATTTTTCAGTTTCCACCCATGACTATTCCATTTAGTGACTATCATGACACATTTGGTAAAGAGGAAGGAAATGGGAACAGTTAGGAAGATATTTTCTCCTCTGTCTTGTAACTTCTTTTTTAGCAGTGCCTTGATAACCTGATCATCATGTTCCATAGACAATTACCATATTTTTCCCTATATAAGATGCCCTCATGTATAAGATGACCCTCTACTCTCCTAACCCAACATCAAGAAATTAAAATCAACCACTTATTCCTGTGTATAAGACAACCTTCAAGTTTTGGTCTAACAATTTTAGACAAAAGTATCGTCTTATAAATAAAAAAATGTGGTAAGTAGAATATATGCTTATCTACTTTAGATCCATTTCTCAAAGTATTGTGAGGCACAATCTAATAAAGATCAGAATGACTTGATCTACTTCGTTTAATCAGGATATATTGTCTTTCGTTTGTTAGTGACGCACTAGTCATCACTGATGCAATCACAGATTTCTCTTTGTTTCTCCTTTCTCCTCCTCAATATGTTGAACATTTTTACCTAAAGTACTCTTCAGTCCCAAAGTCTAATACTTTTTGGATGTTAATAGGAAATGTACGAGTTGGTGGTCATACTTGTTAAAATTGGCTGTGTTCTCCATGTATTCCACACAAGAAGATTATTATATATAATGTTATATAATTATAACATTATTATACATTGTCTCTTTTATACCTCATGTTTTACTTTTCAGATTTACTTTTATGATTATTTTAATCAGCTTTTACACACACACAATACATACGATTATGTTCAAGATAGATAAGGATGTCTCCTACGAAAAGGGAGAAGAGAGAAAGGGATTGAAAATGAAGAACACATTTTTGTCTTTTGATGTTACACAACTTCTTGTGACCGTCTCACACTCTTTTGACAGAAGAGTTTAGAGTTTCTTCCATTTCCTTTTTTCTTTCTTTCTTTCTTTCTTTTTTTTTTCTTTTTAGGAACAACCTGGGTCAGTGAAATATTGGATTTGATCTACAACAATGGAGATGCAGAGAAATGTAAACGGGATGCAATATACAACCGAGTGCCATTCATGGAATTTATAATTCCTGGACTCACAAATGGTATGTTCTCTTAATGTTTCTTTTTACCATAGGAGTAAATTTCTGTCTTGTTATCATGTCTGAAATACTATGATGGGAAATGATACAGACAGAGCTTGGACAGTTCCATCATAAGTGTCTGTAATAGAGTAGTAAGAATTTAGTTATTCCACTAACCATATTATACTTTTCTTCTGCCCAAAGATAATAGTTATGTAAAGAGAAAATTTTGATGAGTATATTTTTTAATAGGACTAGTGGAAGTGTATAAAATTTAAATATTGTATAATAGTTATGTATTGAAAACTTAGGGTTTGATCCAATATATTTACTGCTAGTTAGCTGATGTTCACAGATACAAGGAAAATAATTATAAAAATATATGGTCTTACATTATTAAAATTTTTAAATAAGCCATGAACTGCACCTCTTAATCTGATCTCAGAATTTTAATATAAGAAAGCTAGAAAGGAATTAAGAAGTACAAATTTTCAGTTATAAAAACACTCTTGGGTGGGAAACAAGAAAGATGGAGTCAAATATATGATGATGGAAAGAGAACTGAGTCAGGGTGGTGAACACATAATGCAACATATAGACAATGTAATGTAAAATTGCACATCTGGAACCTATGTAATTTTCACTAACCAATGTCACCCCAATAAATTAACAATAAATTTTTTTAATATTCATGGAGATATAAAGGATACTAGACTTAGGGTGATCACTTCATAAGGTCTAATCACTATGTTACACATTGGAAGCTAATATAATATTGGATGTCAGCTATAATTGAAAATACATTTAAAAATATACTTATGCCTGAAACCTATGTAATCCTTGCTAACAGATGTCACCCCAATAAGTCTAACAATAAAAATGAATTAAAAAAAAAATATATACTTAAATGCCAAAAAAGAAAAGTTGGAAAGGAACTTTGAAATCTTCTAGTCAATTTCTCCACTTTGTAAATGAGACAAAGAGGAAAATAAAGGAAAAATATTTTTGGACATCTTAACATGACCTACTGCTGTTTCTGCCTCATCAAGGTGTTATATTTGAGGATTTGTAGACATTTATAAAGATAATAAACTCTACTATTCATAGGCAATAAAACAGCCTAATTAGCCAGAGTTTATCAATTTTTTACATCATTGTAGATTTTAGAAGTATATGCGACCATATGTCCATATAGCCATTTCAAGCCATATAGTGGGATTAAAGTTTTAAGTCTTAGATTATACTAATTTATCTTTATGATTCTACATTTATAATATAGTTTAACTTTTGTTCTTGTAGGTGTTGAGGATTTGAACAAAATGCAGTCCCCTCGTTTAGTGAAAACACATCTACCTGTTCAACTTCTCCCTTCTTCATTTTGGAAGAATAACTGCAAGGTAAGAAAATTTAAAGACACAAAATTCTCATTTTCATTGCAATTGATTTTACTAATTATGTAGAAGTTAAGGTAAGGGACTACAATTTCTGAATAAATCATTGCAAAAATATTAACATGGTTTTTATATTCTAAGGATCAAAATAATACCAATGGATGCCAGTGCTCATAGGTAAGAACTTAGTGCCCAAGCTCTGAGGTCTTCCAGGTTTTCTGCTCTCTAATATGCCTGTCTTCTTATCTAAATTCCTTCATTCACTGTCTATTTATAAACAGTAAATATTTAAATAACCCCAGAAATGTTTCTTCTTAAATTCAGTATAATTGCAATTTATAAATATATAATTACATAATTTATAGATTATAAACTATATATAATTATATATCTATGCTTCTTTTTTTATACTCATTCTAATTTAAGCACAACATTTAAGAGAAAAGTACATAAATCCAAATATACAGCTTGATGAATTTTCATGAAGTGAACATACCCCTGAAACCAACACCCAGATCAAGAAATTAAACAGCAGATCAATGAAACCTCTGATTCTGCTCATTTCTAGGCAAGAATTCCTATTACCCCCACCAATACCCCACTATCCTGAATGTTTTCACCATGAATTAGTTTGCCTGTTTTATCTATAATCATAATAACCTTGAATGTTTAACTATTTCATTTAATATAATGTTTGTGAGATCAATTCTTATCATGTCTATTATTTTGTTTCTGTTTTGTTTAATGTAGCCTGTTGGATCACAAAATATGATACCCCATGCAAAAGTAGCTCAATAGATATAGATGCTCAGGTCCAATTCAGATCTACTAAATCAGAAATTATGGGGTTGGGGTCTAGCCACTCGAGTTTTAACAAGGCCTCCAGGTGAATTTAATTCATGCTAATGTTTGAGAATCACTGATGGAAGGCATTTCATTATTTCATTACTTAACCTTGGTACTATTGAAGGACATTTGGGTTGTTGCTAGTTGTCAGTAATTAAAATAATGCAGCCATGAACATTCTTATACACGTCTCTCACTGCACAGATATGGACACATTTTTCTTGCTTAGGTATCTTGAGATGGAATTGCTGGATCTTAGAGTGTGCATTTGTTCACCTTTAGCAATATGTTTAAACATATTTTCAAATTATGTGCACCAATTTACACTTTGACCAAAAATGTGTAAGAATTGAAGTTACTCCATTTTCTCATCAATACAAGATATAGCTAAAAATAGTAAATTTTAGCCATACTAGTAGATGTCTGGTAGCATCTTATTTTGGTTTTACTTTGTATTTCCCTAATGACTAATTAGGTAAAAATAAACCTTTGCATAGCTTAGATATCTTCTTTTCTGAAGTATCTGTTCAAGTCCTTTGCCTTTGTTCCTAAAGGGGTTTCTTTCTTTTCATTATTAAGGCAGAAATTTTCCATATACTTTGGATACAAGTCCTTTGATTGTCAAATTAATTTTTTAAATATTTTAATCCACTCTGTATTTTTCTTTTTTCTGTTTCTTAATAATATCTTTTAAAGTTTTTAATTTTGAGATTGGTCAATACACCTTTTTTTTTCATTATGGTTAAAGTTTTTTGTATTTGTTCTAAAAAACAATACTGTCTTCAAAATCATAAAGATACTCTCCTTTCCTTTTTATCATCATATACTTGACCCCCTTGACTCTCTTCTACCTGACCCCTTCCCTTTACCTTTTGATAACCACTAAACTATTGTCTCATCTATGAGTTTTTGCTTGTTTTTTTTTTCTTGTTCATTTGTTGCTTTCAGTTTTATATCCCACATATGAGTGAAATCATATGGTTTTTTACTTTTTCTGGCTGACTTAGGATAGTAATCTCAAGGTTTACCCATGTTGTCACAAACAGTAGTAGTATTTCATCTTTTCTTGTAGCTCAGTAATATTCTATAGTATATATGTACAACGTCAATTAATTTTCAAATGTTAAACAACTTTGCATACTTGTATTCAGTTGTGACCTATTATCTCTTATATATTTGGTTTTAGTTTGCTAATTTTAAAGAAAATGTAACTTTGGTCAAGAGGTATATTGTTCATAGTTTTTTTCTTTTTTTCTTTGTAATGTGTTCATTATTAGCATATAATTCCTTTGGTTTTAGAGTAATGCTGGTCTTATAAGATGAGTTGGAACATATTTACTCTTTTTCAATTTTCTGGAATAGTTTGATTAGAATTTATATCATTTTATTTTAAAATTTTTTGTATAATTGACTATTGAATTCATCTAGGCCTGAAAATGTTTTTATCTGGAAGGGTTTTTAATTGCAAATTAAATGTACTTAACAAAAATAACATCATTCAGGTTATGTATATTTTCTTGCACAGTCTTTGGTGTTTATGCCTTTTAATAATTTGACTATTTCATTTAAACTTTTAAATGTTTGTAATAAAGATACTCATAATATTTCTTTAATATTATTTTAATATCTGTAGAATTTGTACTAATGTCACCTTTCTTATCTTCACATTTTTCTATGAGTTATTAAGAGAAGGATATTTAAATATGACTATAATTTCTTAACTTCTTCAAATTCTGTCTCAATTTTCTATAAGCAAAATTATTCAATAAGCATATAATCAGTAAACATATATAAAAATGCTACTTTGTATTTTCCATATATTGTGATTTTTATTTAATTTCTACAAATAATATTAAACTTTGTCTGTTTATCATTCACTTTTCTATGCCGTATCATACAATGGTTAAATAATCAATGAAATCTGCCCTATATAACATATGATGCTATAGACAAACTCATATAGTGGGGGGAAAATATATATATATATTAGTGAGATAAATTCTAATACATGACATAAAAATAATACTTCAATTACTGGGAAAATATATATGAAGTATATATGAAAATAATTACATGTTAGTAAGGTAAGTGCTAATATATAAAGTAAAAATGATTCTGTGGGACAATGACATCTCATAGGTAAAGAAAACTTAAATCAGCATTGTGAAGAAAGAGTAGGAGTTTTTCAGATACACAAGGATTATTTTAGAGCGAAACTTACATGTACATAAACTAACATGTGAAATAGCAAGACTTGTATTAAATTTTACTAGTGGTTCAGTGCAGTTAAAAAATGAATTTGGGAATGTAGATGGTCACCGGCCTTAGATCTGAAAAAGATGTTTATAGTATGCCATTTAGCACAGCACCTTTAATAGTATGACAAAATAACTTGTTTTTCCTTTGAAAAATTTATTGATTATATTTCCAATCTTGTTATTCAAAAAGTCTTTATACATGTGGTATGTATAACTGCCATTTTTACTCCAAGTCTGATTAAAAATTAAAGTGATAAAGAAGTATACATAAGGTTCATAATCTTAATCCTAGAAATAAAAATCCATCGAAACCACCAGAAACACATGACCTTGCTATTAATAGAACTGGGAGATATATTCAGATTGCATATATCTGAATTGCATATATCTGGGGCAAGTGGAAACAGACCTAAGGAATTTAGAGGTAATGATGACAGGAAAAGAAAACAGTTGATTCATTACCATAGTTTCTTAATATTGAAATAAAAAGTAATTGCTAATGTTTATTAGGTTTATTTAATATTTTCTCATGAAATAACATCAAAACAGTATCTCAACTCTGAACTCTACAAACAACCTTTTGTGAAACTTCTTTCCAGTCACTCCTTGCCTCCCCTCACCCCCGTTCTTGTCACAGAGTGAGAACTATTACCAGTGCCTTGGGAATACGAAAGTTCTCCTTTTCTTTTCCCATCAGTTGGAAGAGAAGAAGGAAGCTCTGACTCTATCAGATGAAAGGAGAGTTCTTGAATGCATTTTTCCTTAGAAATATATTTCACATGGATGGCTGGAGTCCCAGTATTATTACGTGTGCTTCAGGGGAGGAGCAGGCTTAATGGATTTCAATGAACTTGACTGACATCCTGATTACCAATGAGGCATAACAATGTCATTGCTTCTGGGAAATATGTACATTCAAATTTCTGCCTTTAAGTGACTTGAGGTCTTCAACATAAAATAAACTTTAATCTCCCACCAATGATTATAAACATAATGATTGTTATGTAGCCATGGTAATGGACAGAATGTTTAATCTTTATAGACTAAATTAACCAAATAATAACTTATTTTTAATAAAAAGTAAGGCACTTTTTTCAGCTTTAAAAATTGCTGTTTCTTTTTATTTTAATAGGTGATGATACAGAAAATATTCTAAATTTGAGAGCAATATTAATTTCTGTTAATTTAGTATTTGCTATAATTCTTATTATGCTTGGCTTTTCATGTTTCAAGAGATATTCTTTTCAAAGGCTAAAGAGAACTTAGTGGTGTGAGAGATGAAGAAGTCTTTGTGTTGAAACTATATGTAATTGTGAATATCCTATGTGGGGAATAAACACTCAGATCAGAAAATAAGCATTCTGTTAAGGCTAATAAAGGTTTACAAACTATTAAAGAATAGAAACAAAATTATGATTTTTCCATATTTCTTCACAGATGGTCTATGTGGCACGGAATGCTAAAGATGTGGCTGTGTCTTACTATTACTTTTACCAAATGGCAAAAATTCACCCAGAGCCTGGTACCTGGGAAGAATTCCTGGATAAATTCATGACTGGAAAGGGTGAATCTAACTCTTTAATCATGAAGTTCCATAATGAAAAGCCTTTTTTTGCAAGAAGATACGATGTTCAATTGAAATATTGTATTCATTGTAAATGTAATATGTGTCCAGCACTCTACTAATGCATTAGAAAGACAGTGGAAGAAACAGAGTATATAGTCATCTCTTTGTTTTAAGGACTTTGGGGAATATGTGACACAGATTTTTCAGCCCTTATTCTTCTCATTGTTTCACTAGCACTTGGTGACTACTGCTAGATGCTTTCCTCTTGGGCTGTCCAAGTCATTGTATTGTTTTGATTTTATACATATTTCTTGGACACTCTTTTCTCTACCATTCCTTCATTTTTATTCTATAAACAAAATTCTTGAATGAAGACCTTATAACTAACTCAAGGTTCTGTTTTTGTAGCTGTGTATCCTCTCTTTCATACTCAAACTATGGAAGTAACTCTACTTATAATTCTCATATAAATATTTTCCTTTAAAAATGTATGTTTTCAAGGCAAATACATCTCAATGGTATCTTGCAAATTGTTACTCCTGCCATTGCTTGGACTATTCTCTTTCCATAGAATGTCTACTTATTATTATCAGTGCCTAGCTCTTCTTCTTAGAATCAGATACACTCTACTTTCTTCACAGCTCCTATTTTCCATCTCCTATGACTTTTATACTACTTACTGTCTGCATTACTATCTGCCATCTTGCTCTTATAGTTTTAGTTTTATTTATTAGAAATTGTATTCGTTTGCTAGGACTGCCACAACAAAGTACTACAGACTGAGTGACTTAATCTGAAATTTATTTTCTCACAGTTTTGGAAGTTGAGAGTCCAACATGAAGATGTCTTTATGATTAATTTCTTTTGAGGCCTTTTTCCTTGGCTTGTAGATGGCCATCTTCTCTCTGTGTCATTGTATGGTCTTCTCTCAGGACATATCTGGGTTATAATTGCTTCTTCTAAGGAGACCAGTCATATTTGATTAGGACCTGTTTTGAATACAAAAATTTTCCCCTATTCTTAGTTTTTCTGGCTGGTAAAATTATTAAAATGACATAAGGCTGATTAAAAAGAGAAAAATCAAGTTTTGATATATATCCATGGAAGGTTCACATAAGCATTAAAATTCCATAGACAGTAAGGTAAAATGAGGTATAAGCATGGGCTGTTCAGAAAGTATTCAGCCATATAATATGAAAAATAGAGGCATTTATGGCTGGATATTTTTCTGGACAGCCCTCTTATCCCATTCTGGACCAAGGAGAGAAAAGCAGAAAAATATGAAAAATGTGCAAGGGAGTGAAAAGAGTTTGCTGGGCCATCTTGAAATAATGAAACACAGGGATAACTTTCATCAAATGGTCATTACTAGGTTTTTTCCTATTTACCATAATTAATTCAGATTTTTTTTTTTTACTTAGTTCAGATTAAACTGTAAACTATAGCTATTTATAATAACATTTCCCTTTCTGGAATAGCTCTGCTATCTTAAATTCTCCTAGGCAGTAAAGAAGGCCAAATTTTCTTCCTAAACCTTCTGAGCCTTGATTGTTTTTAACTTGAAATAATCTGCATACCAGAGTGGCACATCTTGGGGAGACTCATTTGAACCTCCATGGAGCCATCTTAATGACTTTATTTAAACTTAATTTCCTCTTTAAAGAGTATTTACAAATAGAGTTACATTTTGAAGTATTGGGCTTAGGACTTTAACACGTAAATTTTGGAGTGGACTCAAGACTTCTGTGCCTCCACACACACACACAAACAGACACACACACGCTTTCATGTCTTTATATGCAAAATGCATTCACTTCATTCCTAAATCCCCAAAGTCTTAAACTATTTCAGCATCAAATCTGAGTCTTAAATCCCATCTAAGTATCATGTAAATCAGGTATAGGTGATAGCTAAGTTGTAATTCATCCTGAGACAGAACTCTTCTTCATCTGTGAAATTGTGAAACCAGATAACTTTCCAAAATACAACAGTGAAACAGGCATAGGATAGACACTCCAGTAGTGAAAAAAAGAAATCAGAAAGAAGAAAGTCTGATACCTAGCAGGGCAAATTTCATTGGATTTTAAGGCTTGAGAATAGTTATATTTGGCTGGATACTCTGTCCTCAGTGCCCACTGGGGTGACCCTGATCCCCAAGTCTGGGTTCTCTGGATCTGTGCTGGCAGATCAGCCCTGCTTAATTTTGAACCTCCTTCAGGCCATTCTTCCCTTTCCTTCAAGGACATATTTGAAGCCAAATAGCTATATTAGCCTATTTCTTGGATATATAAGCTCAGAAGTCTTACAATCTTCTTGTATTTCCTTCTGCCTCCAGTCCAAACTGGCAGTGTTTTTGCTAAGATGGTTGATTGAATCCATAAGTCACGCACCTAATCTTTTTAATAAAGGTTGTCCAGCCACACCCTTGGTGTTCTGTCTGGGGCATTTTGTTTTCATTTGTTTGTTTGCATTTTACCTTGTTTGTTTTGTTTTGTTTGCAATACGGATAAATTGAGAATTTTCTCAATTATTAAGTTCTGGTTTCTTCTTGTTTAATAATTTTTCTTCAATTCATCTCTTTCATCCTACATTTATTATAAGCAGCAAGAAGAAACCTGGCCATAACTTCAATGCTCTGCTTATAAGCCTCCTCAGGTAGATAACCAAGTGTATTATTTACAAGTTCTATTTTCCACAGAACACTAGAACATAATTTTGTCAAGTGCTTTGTCACTTTATAACAAAAATCGCCTTTCCTCCAGTTTTCAATAACACAGCCCTCATTTCTGTCTGAGATCTCACTAGATATAACTTTAATGTTTCTGTCTCTATCAACATTCTGTTCATAATGGTGTGTGTATCATAAAACAAATATTTTGTCTACAGTTTTCTTTTTTGCTGAGTCCCAATCATCTCTTCAAGTCAATCTAGATTTTCTTCAACATTACTTCAAAATTTTTCACCCTCTACTTATTATCTAGTTCCAAAGTTATTTAATCATTTTTAGGTATTTGTTACAGCAGCACTCTTTTATCAATATTAAAATTTGTACTATTATGCTACACCTACATAACAAAGTTCCAAAGACTGGGTGGCTTAAACAACATAAATTTATTTTCTCACAGTTCTTGAGACTAGAAGTCTGAAATGGAGTATCTTCAGCATGGTTTCTTCTGAGATCTTTTGTCTTGTCTAATAGATGGTCATTTTCAAGCTGTCTTTCTTTTGTGTTTGTCTCTGTTACAATTTTCTCAAAAGGACGTCAGTCATACTGATTAGGTTGCCTTAATGACCTCATTTTAACTTAAATGAGGTCTTTAAATGTCCTATTTGCAAAATCAGTCCTAGTCTGAAGTACTAGGGGTAAGGACTTCAACATATAATCTTGAGGGGACATGGTTCATTTTATAACCGAAGTATTTCACCCTAAGTAGATTGTTAATTCAGTTAGGGAAGGAATTGTTTGGTATATTTCCATTATCTTCTCTCTTTCTTGAACTAATAAGTAAATAGTGTGTATGTATTGATAATAATAACTTGAAATAACATTTAACAATTCTTTATTTCATGTAAATAGTTTTAATTTTGCCACTATTTTATCTTCCAATGTAGTAGCATATGGTTCTTGGTATGACCATGTAAAAGGCTGGTGGGACAAGAGGAAAGATTATCGTATTCTTTACCTATTCTATGAAGACATGAAAAAGGTAAAAAATACCTACAATTTCTTTATTTTTTAAGGGAATTTAAAATTTACCTTCTTGATATCACACTTACCTTTCCTCTTGATCTATAAATATGATTATGTACTCTCCTGTTAACTCTGACTTGAAAATTAATGTTTCACTCAATCTACCTTATACCACTACTGCTTCCTGTTCTAGTTCAGGCAGCTAGCCTAGTTTACTTAGACTACCTCATTTGGCTTCTATTATCCATTCAGAGACAATGATTTTAAAGTCTAAATCATAATATGTCCACTCCCTTTTTCAAATCTCTCACTGGCTTCTGAAATGCAAAATCATTACGATAATTTATAAAGTTCAGCATTATTTAGTTTCTGTCTAATTTTTCCAACCATTTCTGATGCCACCTTTTTCTTTTTCTGTAAGTGAGCCTACCCCAAGCATTTTTTTCTCATTATTTTCAGATTATCTACTTCTCATCCTTCATGTCTACACTGAAATATTACAGGGTTCTTTTATATCTGTAATGTCAAATAATCCACCACGTTATTACCTATTAAAGTCTCTTTTGCTGCTGTTGTCCTTTTCATAGTATCATACATGAATTCTAATTACTTTAAGTATTTTTAAGTATGTGTTTTTTTTACTTTTTTGTTTGTTTATTTTATTTATTATTATTATTATTATTATTATTATTATTATTATTATTATTATATCTGGTTTTCTCTACTATAATGTGAGCTCCTTGAATATACAAACAAAAGTTATCTTGTCCATGATTGTTTTCCCAAATGTAAAGCATGGTGGGGAAAATTTTTACTTATTTAATCTATAAAACATCTAGTTTTTATTTCCTCATTGTCCATCTGATTATTAGAATGGAAAACAATTCACTTTCCTATTTGATTAAAAACTTGATCTGGTTTGATTATTTATGCAGTCCATTTAAGAAGTGTTCCACATCTCTTAAATTGAATGTCTATAAGGTAACATGTTTATACCTCTTATTTCCTCTTTAAAGTGGTGTCTGTGTAGGGCAAAAAGTAAATTATATAAGACATTATAAAAATAAGGTTGAATTGGGATCTCTGGAAACAATGTCTATTGACATCTCCTAGACACTCAATTTATCTCATTTATCTGCCTCATTTTGCTCAGAGGCCAGTACCTTGACTCAGCTTTATCTTGGTCCCCTAGGTTTCTCTAAATTTCTTTAGATGACTATGACTACCATTCATCTCTTATTTGGAAAATCTATTCTACAGCCTCTAAGAAAAGCACCTATTAACCTAAGGTGACCCCCTCTGCCAGGTTCCTCAGTGAAATTCCCAGTTCCTTGTGCACATTGTTTAAAGCATTTTGTATCTGTCACTCTAAATTATGGTTATTTATTACCCTGGTTATGGATCTAGAAGCAACAAATAGTGGTTGGCATGGGTCTTACAGAAGATAGGCATGTCTTAAAAGGAAAGTTTTCACATTTAGTCATAATAATGTCTTCCAGCGAAGGAAGTTCAGTGTCTTCAAATATGGGAGGGTAATCTACATTTGCTGGCAGAAAAGACTCAGAATTATTCAAGGGTTCCTGAGTCTCTGTGTCATCAGATCCACCCCAAATATTCTCATTACAGGTTTGATCAGTTCCCCAATGGGAGAGTAATGTTTTCCCCATTACTCTCCCATTTTGCTTTCACATGATGGACTTGGTATAACTGAAAATTTAACTTTCATTGTAATTTACCCCCTTGAATAATTAAGATGTGTGTCTAATTTCCAGCTAGTTCATATTTGTAACTATAAGAAATAGATACTTTTAGAGCCACCAAATAAATACTCTGGTTCTGTTTCCATGAATTGAGATGAGTTCCTCAGGAAAGCTAAACCTCATATTGCCTCTTTGCCTAATCTCACCAGTTCACTAAGATTAGGGATTTCTGCCTCAATTTGGTTTGGACACCAAGAACACTTCCCTGATGGGTGGAAAGGCATAAACAATGGGTCTTTAGTGTTATCCTTTTACCTTACCTAATGTGCTATCCTATGTACGATCTGAAGCACAAAAAGGGAAATCATAATAAATACATCAACTGGATCTCTCCTCTTCATTATTGTCTCTTTCTCCTCCCCACCTTTCCTTAGACAATAAAATGGACAGGATTTTATTTCCTCCTCATATAGTCATACTACCAAAAATTTATGTGGGTGTGAGAGGTAATAAGAGTATCTTCTTTCCACTATAAGAGAACTCTCTAAGATAGGTAATCAATTATTTTTTCTTTTTAGAGATATTATTGACATATAACATAAGATTAATTTAGGGTATACAACATAATGATTTAATATATGTATATATTATAAAATCATCAATGTAATAAATCCAACTGACATCCATCATCATATATAATAAAAAAATTGTTTTGTTGTGATGAGAACTTTTAAGATAGACTCTTTTAGCAACTTTCAAATATCCAATGCAGGATTATTAACTATAATTACCAGTCGTGCCTGATCTTAGAGGAAACATTTTCAGCTTCTTATTATTGAGTATGTTAGCTGTGAGTCTGTCATATATGGCCTTCACTTTGTTAAGATATGGTCCTCTATACCCATTTTGTTTAGAGTTTTTATCATAAATGGATGTTGAATTTTGTCAAATGTTTTTTCTGCATCTATTTAATTGATCATATAATTTTATACTTCATTTTGTTCATGTGGTGTATTATTTTGATCTACAGATATTGAGCCATCCTTGCAACCCTGGAATAAATTCACTAGATCATGGTTTTAAATACTATTGAATTTTATTTGTTAGTGTTATGCATCAATATTCATCAGAGCTATTAGCCTGTAATTTTATTTGCTTGTGCTGTCTTTGGTATCAGGGTAATGCTGCCCTTGTAAAAAGAGTTTAGTAGTATTCTCTCTTCTTCTACTATTTTATAGAGTTTGAGAAGGATTTGTATTCATTTTTTCTAAAATACTTGATGGGTAATCTATTCTTAATGTTAGATATGAAATAAAACAGACCAAGGAACTTGGAAAAATCATAGCTCATGATGATAGCATCTTACTTTATCACCATCTGTCATTAATTCTATTTTTTAATATGAAAAAAATGAATAGTAACCCAATCTTTTTATTTTCAGTTTTTGAAACAAATTTAATTATCCTTCTAGCAAATGATTGCATGGTATAACCAAAAGTAAGATATGTATTTGAGAAATGGAACTGAAATGTGCACAATAAAAATATAAAATATTTTTTCACCAAGTTGACATATGTGTAAACTTTCTAAATGTATTGCCTACTTCCAGGCCAAATCTACCTGAAATAATTTTTTTGTATAATTTCTTTAGAATCCAAAGTGCGAAATTCAGAAGTTATTAAAATTTTTAGAGAAAGACCTGCCAGAAGAAACGATGAATAAAATCCTCTATCATAGCTCTTTTGAAGTCATGAAGCAGAATCCTAGTGCAAATTACACTACTGTGCCAAAAGTTGACATGGATCATTCTGTGTCTCCATTTATGAGAAAGGGTGAGAACATCATATACTAGAGTTTGTACAGCTTGTTAGTCATATTTTGGAGTGTAGGTGGGTTGATAAAAGCAATACTATAGCAAATAGAAATAAATTGAGTATGTTGGAAGAGAAAAATTTTAAAAAACAAAAAAACTTAGAGAAAATAATTTGTGGCAAACAAACTTTATTATTGTTGTAAGCCTGACATGTAAGACAAGTTTTCTGAATAAGATTCGTTTACTCAAGAACCTATGCATTGATAAGCATGAGTCTTGGAACCCATTGTTATTTCATAAAAATACCCTTCATTTGTTTAAATTATCTAAATATTCTTCATATTCTTTGAATTTCACTGTGGTAGATAACTAGCTTACATTACGTTTGGCGTACTAAACAACTCCTTGATATTGTTGCTATGATTATGGTAAATCATTGCATCCAGCATGGAACTCAATACATAACTAGCATCTTGGACAAAACAGTTATTTAATAAATAATAAAGAAATATTGACTTTAATTGCACATTGTGAGAGAGAGAGAGAGAGAGAGAGAAATTGATTGTTGTTCTGTTTGTTGTGTATTAGTCAGCTTTGCTACAAAACAAACAGCTCCAAGGATCTCAGTGGCTTAAAATTGCAAGATTCATTTTTCACTTATGTTGATGAATGTTGGTCACTTGTGGCTGCTGCAGTTTTGCTCAACTCTTTTTTACTTTGATCAGTTTTGATCAACTGTCATGGGTTTAGCCTCTTATGGCTTCTCTTTCTGAAACCCAGGTTGAAAGAGCTGTCTGTTTATGGGATATGCCTAACATCAGGGTATAGAAGGAAAGCAAGAGAGGCAGTCACATCTTACAATGCCTTTTAAAATTCATGTTCAGATGTGGTATATATTTTACACATTCAAATTCCATTGGCCAAATTCAAAAATTCAAGCCCAAACTTAATGTGGCAGGTAGGAATAGCACACAACACATGACAATTGGCAAAGATGTAAGTCTTTTTACAGTGAAAGAGACAGTGAATAACACAATCTGAGACAGTTTTAGAGAAGCAAGTGTTTTGATAAGAGCCTATAAAGGAACTATCATGGGTAATTTTAATTCTAATGTATTTTTGTGTATTCTGAAGAGTATTTTTTTAGAAAGTTTCAAAGTATGCCATTGATAAGTCTTCCTGGGAATATCTGGATCTCCTCTAGTTATGATTTTGCCTCCCAGGGGACATTTGGAAATATCTGGAGACATTTTTGATGGTCATGATAGAGGTATGCTCCTGGCATCTAACATGTAGAACCAAGAATGCTGACAAACATCCTACAATGCACAGGGCAATTCCACATCCCTTCTCCACCAGCAAATATTATGTGGTGCTTCAAATGTCAACAATGGAGATAAAAGGGAAGACAATCCCAAAGTTGAGAAAGCCTGGGCCAGATTGACATAGTGATTTTGGCATATTTTCTTCCCTTTTTTCTCTAAAACTGAACTTCCAGATGTGTCTCCTGCATTATCCTGTACATATTCTATAAAATTGTCATATATTTTGTCATATATTCATTGTAAATGCTTGGTCCTATAGCCTTCCTTTGAGGGTTTAAATATTGTTAGTATTTTAAAGATCAAACAATTCTATAATTAAGACATATGTTTAATTACATTTAACTATGTAATTTACAAATCTTACTTGATCATAAAACATTTTAAATAAAATTTTATTTGGTATTAGAAAATACAGTTTTAAAAGGACAAAAAATTATCTGTATCCTCTGCTAACAAAGCTCTTAAAGCCAAAGTAAATATTTTGAGACATTGAATTTTATTCAAGTGACATTTCTTGAAGCTACCTAAAGAATTTTTTTAATAGAAGATACTGGAAAAATGATGGGAACTTTTGGAAAAGTAAGAGGGTCTAGAAGTCTGGGAGTGGTAGTAGGGGATAGGTAATAGAGTTATGGAATAGATAAGACATTTTAAAGTTAAGGGCTTAAAAATACAAGTGTAATAATTCAAAGTAAAACTAATAAAGAAATTTTACAGTAGTCTCAATTTACCATTTTACCTTTTTTTCAGGTATTGCAGGAGACTGGAAAAATCAGTTCACTGTAGCCCAGTATGAGAGATTTGAAGAAGATTATGAAAAGAAAATGAGAGGGTCTACACTGCAGTTTTGTTCAGAGATCTAAGAAATAACTGCTCTTTGTCCAACTTATTTAGCTGGCACTTAAAATAGAAGAAAGAAATCTCTTCAAACATATGGTGCAAGAAAACTGTATAAGTGATATTTCCTTATTTACTGTTAGTGGCTTGTAATAGAATATTCAAGGAATTTTGAAGTCTACATATGAAAAATCAATACTGTCTTTATGATTTTAACTATCCTCCACAATGTTCTC